>JAASFE010003608.1:93553-199152 GCA_013365205.1 Pseudocercospora cruenta
TAGTATTAATATTAATATTAGTCGTAGTAGGGAAGGTAGTAGGTAATATATTATTAATTAAGGCGCCTATAAAGCCTATATATAAAGGTAAAGGAAGTACTATAAAATCTAAGATAAGCGCTAAGGGTCCTACGCGACTACTCGCGAGCTTTAGGAGGTCCTACCCTTAATAAATAAGGGTATTAATAAAGGTAATATAAAGCTATATATAGTAGGAGATAGTCGTTTTTCGCTATAGTCTTTACGGTTAGTAGCTCTAAGGTTCTATACTAAGTAGTTATAAATTACGCGACTTACTATTATATATAATAGTATAGAAAGTAGATATAGAGTAGATCGTTAGGGAGCCTTAGTTCCGTAAGGCGCGAAGTACGCGTCTATTAGTTAGAAATAGTAGAAATAGTAGGCGGCGATACGTCTAAATAGTCTATTTATTAATAGTTAGTACTTTACGCTAGTATATAAAGTAAAGCTACTATTTTATTAGAGGGCTTAAAAGTTAGAAGTATATTATCTAATTCTAAGTCTATCTATATTAAGAGAAACTACCTATAGGAGGGCGTATACCTACCTAGAGTAGCCTCTATAATAGTAATCGTAGAGAATTTATAAATAAACCTATAATAGAAGTTAGTAAATCTAAGGAAGGAGAGGATATCTTTAATATTCTTTAGAGTATCCTATTCCTATACTACTTATACCTTTACCTAATCTATTTTAATCCTATCCTTTCTAATAATAAGCCTAAGATATTTAGTCTCTTATACGTAGAACTCGTATTTATCGATATTAAGTTATAGTCTAGTATCTATTAATTTCTAAAGGACGCGCTCTATATACTAGTAGTAGGCTTCCTCCTTATTACTAAATACTAGAGTATTATTAAGATAGGCCGATATAAAGTCGTTTAAATAGTTACGTAGCGTATTATTAATATAGGATTAGAAGGTATCTAGAGTATTATATAGGCTAAAGGATATAACGAGATACTTAAACTACCTATATCTAGTTATAAAGGTAGTTTTCTACTTATAGCTAGCTACTATTTAAATCTAGTTAAAAGTAGCGATTATATCGAGCTTAGTAAACTAGGATTTTCTACTAATCTAGTTTAGTATATCCTATATTAAAGAAATAGGATAGCGGCTCTTAATAGTTAGTTTATTTAGCGCTCTATAGTTAATATATACTTAAGGCTACTATCTAGTTTATATATAATAAGTACTAGTAAGGTAGTTAGAGAATTACTATACTAAATATTACCTTTCTCGAATTAATTATCTAACTACTTCTTAATAACCTCGTTTTCTTAGTTAGATATAGTATATAGCTACTTAAATAGAGGCTAAGTATCTACTTTTAATTTTATTTCGTAGTCCTTACCTAGTTAATATAGCGGAAGACTATTAGCTTCTTATTAGAGAAATAGCTTAGTAAACTAGTAATATCTCTTAAGTAGCTTCTATAAGACCTTATTAAGATTATCCTTCTCTAGTTCTATTTTTTATATAAACTTCTTATAATTAGTTATAGTTATATATATATCGTTAGTTAGCTAGAGATATTATTATTATTCGTAAGATACTTACGTTTCTTATAAGCTTTATATTTAGGGTCTAAAATTATTATTACGTAAGTAAACGCTATATTTCTAGTATAGATAGGCCGTACTATTATAGTATATACTAATAGGATATATATAGTAACTAGATCTATAGAGGATTTTATATAATAAGCTTCCTTTAGATTTAACTATATAGTATATACTATAGTACTCTACTACTACGCTAAGCGCTTAAAATATCTAAGGCTAATAAAATTAATATCGCCTTTAACTATCGCTTTACTAATATACTTAGTTAAGATATTAAGTAGAGGTAGAGGCTCTTAACTACTAACGCTAATAGATTTAATTTCCTATTCCTCTAGAGGCTCTTATAGAATATTCTTTTTAATATAAGATTATATAGATAAAGGCTCTACTAGATAGATAATTAAGACTAAGACGCGCGGTATTAAGTAATATAAGTAGTATTTCGAAAAAGAGAGCTTCCTATACTTCTAGCTCTTTCTAGGTTTATAATATATATACTATCTAAAACTAAGAATAATATTATAATTAAGGTTAGTAATATAGTACTTTATTCGTTCCTTATATCCGCTAATATCTAAGTCTAGCTATATAAAGTAAGTATAAGCTTCTTAGCTTTACTACTATTAGTAAGTCTAAGACTTAGTAGATATTTAAGCTAAATAGGTATAAGTTTAGTTTTACGTATATAAGGAGTATTAATAAATTAAGAATTAGTACTATTATCGAGATATACTTCTACCTTATAATTTTTATTAACCCTACCTTCTACTATAAAGTATAGAGAGATAGTAGGTAGATTAGTATTTATTTCTATAAAAGAGAGATATATATATAATAAGTAAATTCTTAATAATAATATAATAGATATTAATACTCCTAGTAGTCTATCGCCTATTATACTTAGATAATAGACTAAGTATTTTCTAATTTACTATTACTACTATTACTAGTATTAGTATTAGTATTAGCTATTATAGGAGCCTTATAGCGGCGCTCGAATAGGTCTAGTAGATAGGCCGCTTTACTTAATATATATCTAGGGAGATAGTACTAATAAAGGTAGCGATCCTTAGTCTTTAACTAGATACGTAACTCCTAAGTTATAATAGAGAAGTTCTTAAATTCTTCTAGTTACTTATTCTAAGGTTAGAGAAGTAAGCCTATATAAGGCGAGTAGCCTAATAGTATAGTACTATCTATAGGAAGTATATTTCTCGTATCTCGAGCGGATACTAGTATTATAGAGGTATTATTAGCGCTATTAGCTCTATTAGTACGCGGGTTACTATAAGGATTAGATAGCTTATCTTTATCCTTATCCCTATTCTTAGTAGTCTTCTTCTCTAGCTTAGGAGGCTAAACTCTACTTCTAGCTAATAGTAGAGGTTAGAAAGCTTAGTAGTATTAATATAAGATACTAAGCTAAGCTTCTCTTTATACTTATTAAATAGCTTCTTATAGAGATTATACTTCTCTTTTATAATAGTAGTACTATTATTAGTAGGAGATAGTTACGCTTATAGTATCTACTACTTAGTAAAGAAGGTACTAAACTTCTCTCTAGCTTCTATCTTTAATATATCTATTATATCCTATACCTTACTAACTAGATTAATTTCTCTAAATTACTAATTAATAAACTCTAGTATTTTATAAGCTAAATTAAAAGATTATATCGTCGTAAGATTAGATTTATATAATTTAAGAGGATCTAGTATATAGTATTATACTAGATTCTAAGTACTACTAGTTAAGTAAGAATAGATAAAATATAAGGCGGCTCCTATATTATAGAACTTAGTAATACTAAACTTATAGGATAAGTTAGTAAACTACTTAAATAACTTATCCTTATTACTACTAAACTTGTCTAGTATTAGTACGTCTTTCGAGGTCTTAAAGTCTATATCTAGAGTAGGATTATTATATTTAATATAATCTCCCTTCTTACTATCTAACTCCTCTAAGTCTAACTCCTACTTCTAGCTCTTACTCTTACTCTTCTTAGCTCTATCTTTCTTTCCCTTCTTTTTTTCTTATTATTATTATTTAACGAGTCCTTATTATTACTTAGTAGGTTGCCTCTATAGCTAGTAAGATCGATAGTCTTCTTCTTCTTACTATCGTTCTACTTCTATAGAGATTAAGAACGCGATCGTAATAGTTCTCCTTATATATAGCGTTTATATCGAGAGAGTAATTAAGAGGTAGAAGAGTATTAGTCTTATAGGTAGTCTAGGTAACTATATTTAGCTTTCTCGAGTTCTTTTTAAAGGATAGAGATATACTCTTATAGAGCTTTTATATCTTTAGTTATAGATAAGTCCTTATTAGAGAGAGTAGTATTAATCTCTTTAATATAGAAGAGCGCTTCCTTTAGCTTATTCTTATTATCCTTATTAAAGCTATAGTACTATATTATATACTTCTTATATTTCTTAGTATCTATAGTTATAGTCTATAGCTACTTTTTAAGATCTATAGTCTTATTCGCTATAGTAGTTAGGTCTTCTTATAACTTCTATAATATCTTTACTATATATTTTAGCTTATTATTAGTTTCCTTATATTTATATATATTAAGATTATTCGCTTCCTATAGAACGCTAATAAGGTTAATAGCTTCTTAGTAATTAAATTTAAGTTACTATAAAATATAGTATATCGAGTTTAGATTAGAGTTAATAATTTACTTAAGAGCGCCTAGATTAATATTATAGATCTTATCTAAGGGGAAATATATAGTTATAGATTTAGAGTATTCGTTAGATACCTCGAAGTCGATAGATACTTCTTACTAGCTAGTCTACTTATTTCGCTTATAATAGTTCTTACTTAGGATACCTACTAAGTCGAGTATATTTAGAAGTTCTAGATATATTATATTTTTTCTACTAGTCTTAGGGAGATTATTAAGGATATCTTACTATTTAGTTATATACTTATTAGGCGCTATATCTTCTATATCCTAGGTTTTAGTATCTATAGAGATAAATAGTATTAAATTATATATAAGTTAAGGGCGCTATACTACTAGTAGGTTATTCGCTCTACGCGCTATATTCTAAGTAGATAAAAGAGAAAGGAACGAGAGTATTATACTCTACTTATTATTACGCTATACTAGCGACTTAATTACTACTTACTTTATATACTATAATATAAGAGAAGTAGTATACTATAGCTTTAGAGACACGTACTACGTTAAGGTTAGAATACTATACTAGTATAATTAGAAATTACGTACTATAAAAAGGGTCGATATATACTACGCTAGTAGAGACTATACTAGTTCCTAATAGTATCTTACTAATACTATAACTTCGACGAAATATAACGAAGATAAATTATATTAGATAGATATAAGTTATCGAAGTACTAAGCTAAGAGAAGTATAAGATAGGATATAAATAAATAGAGCGAGGCCCTACTAAGATATAGGCCGAGCTATCTAGACTCTTTACGTATATTTAGTAAATATTCTTAATCTATAATATCTTTCTTCTAACTCTACTTAAAGTAGTTACTCTTTAGTACTTTATATACTAATATAATTAATATATAGTCGCTAATATAGAGCTACTTCTTCTATACTTCTTCGTTAGCTTAATAGTATATATCTTTAGTATTATAATAGAGACCTTATTATTTAAGGTATCTATAAAGTCGCGAATAACTAGCTAAGAGATTATAGAGATAGAGTATTTAAATAGAGATTTAGAGGTACTAAGGCTTAGTATAGGCTAAGCTAGCTTTTATATATTTACTTACTTATAAACGGCTCGCCTATAATAAGTATATTAAGTACTAGCGCTAGTATAGTTATAGTTCTTAAAGGCTAGCTTATTATTACTAGTAAAAAGGCGCTAGGTTTACTTATACTATAGATCCTTATAAGAGTTATAAGAGTATAGATATATCTTCCTTATTTACCTACTAACTCTTTACTAGATACTACGTCTACTATCTTATAAGCGAGATATTAATTAATTAAATTAACTTACTAACTTTATCTTTACTAATAACCTATCTAGTAATATTATCTTCTATAGTAGTAGTAGTATTATCGATTTAGTATTCCTTTATCTCTATAGCCTTAAATACTAGTATATTATTAAACTTCTTCTACTATACTATCTTCTACTTTCTACTAGTCTTATCTATAGTTTTCTTCTTACTCTTCTTTTTACTAAATAATTTATACTATTTAGTAGCTTCCTTATAGTCTAGTAGATCCTTTAATACTAGCTTTCTTAATCGTATACTACGTACCTCTACTATAGTATAGTATTTAAGATATAGGCGCTATAGATTAGTTACTATTAATATAGCGATAAGAATAGTAACTTCTAGTAGTAGTAATATATAATAAGATATTATAAGAGGCTAGATTTAATAGTAATATAGGTATTATCGTACTTAAAGATATAAAGAAGTCTAATCTTCGAGATCTATAAGGGTTATAAATCTAGGTTCTTAGTATTCTTAATCTTTAGAAAAAGTATAGTATTTTAGCCTTTATAATATTTCTACTACTAATAGATAATTTTAGATAAATATAGCGATATAGTAGATAGTAATACGGTACTACTAATAGTAAGGGTAGTCGCCTATAGAATATCGTTATTTATTAGTAGAAAGAGCTAGTACGAGCCTTAGATTCTTAGAAAGATAGATCTTAAGATCCGCCTTAAATACTAAGATATAGTAGTCTATCTATACTTAGGCAATACGAAGGCTGAATTAGTAGTCTAGTATTACGATATCCTAAATGTAACGATATTTCGAGGTGCTAACCAAGCTATCGGTATATCCAGGTTAGCCTGTACCTTATTCCTAGCAGAAAGCCACTGGGCTCAGAGGACATTTTGACAGCACACGCCTGTCAACTCGTGGCAATCAAGAAGTATAAACAAGGCATACCTCACTTCCAATCCAAGAAAGCAATCTTCTTGTTCGTGTTCGTCCAGCGGCAACTGAATGTGTCAATCGAAATTAAGACGTCCCGAGCGAGGACAGCCATCGGATCGAGGCCAAAGAGGTGCATCAGTGGTACGCAGCCAACGCAGCTAGTCATGCTGAAGGGTAGCGGAAACGCCACTGGTCCAATGAGGACGCAGATCAAGTGCATCATTCGCGATGAGTGTCACCTTTCGGACAGCGAAACATCGCACACTCACAGTCGGAAGCAGCAGAATGCACGTTGATTGTCGCAGTGTCAGTAGTGACCTTTCCACTCACTACTCGCACGCACGTCCCTCGCTGTTGGTCCTTGATGAGAGCGAAGTGGGAGCGTCGACCATCAACCTATCCGGCGCCGCCAGCATTTCCCTGCGCATGAGGCCGGGGTTGATGCGCTGAACATGCCTGCAGGCATCCCGCGTGAAGCGGACAAAAAGCTATGTTTGCTGCCTCGCACCGGCTCCGACATGTTTTGTTTCTGCTGTACGCGTACGTTCAATTTCTCTAGAACTACCTGAACAGCAGTCTCGATATGAAAAATGTAGACATTATTGCTGGTGAGAGCGGTATGCGGCATGTTCCTCCAGACAGGACATGATGGGTCACAGCCATATCAAAAGCGGCTTAGCTCGCTCTCCAAACCCTGCGGGCCGGCATAAGATCGTCGTCAGTAAAAGAAGGCTGCATGTCGAGCCGCCGTTGCTGCTGGGCTGGTTTGCTGGTTTGCGGCCTCTGCCACTCTCTCTGTCTCTGTTTCTATTGTCAGGTCTACGCAGAATAATAGCAGGTGAAGTGAACAATATAGCTGAACATTTGAGTCTCTCTACGTAGCGCGCAGTGGCAGTCCGATCCCCTCTTGAGTTGCTCCCGCATTGATTCGCGGAGTGGAATTTATTCTGGTCGCTAGAACTAAAGCTGCATGGGCTCACACTAGCGCACATCCAGACGCTACAGTACAACGGCGGGTCCAACTCCACCGTCACCCAGACCTTTACCGTTAGTTAGCTTTCCTTTCCTTTCCACTGGAAGCTCGACCTGTGAGCGAGGAAGAACAACATTGTTGTTTCTGTACAACACAGCGACAGCGACGTCGACGTCCACGCTGCCATTGAAACAGCGACCGCGCGGGCGAAGCGTTTCGTCGATTGGCTAGAACTACGTCAACCGCTGACCGAGTGCTGCACCGCCGCAAATTGCCTGGCCGCACCATCTCCCACCGCGCGTGTGACCTTTCGACGACTGTTCATTTAGCAAATCGACACCTACCGACGACTCTGCCACTATTATTGCGACCTCCACACCTCTACGACGCCATCACTACCAGGACATCGACTGTACCGACATCTTCATTGCAACGAAACGCCCTCCGATTGAACATCCAGACCCGCACCGCACCGCACCGCACCGCAGCGCTGGATGCCGAGACACGCTGCGACCAGCGTTCCTCCACCGCCGGCCAAGTGCCGCCTCAAGTGCTTGCTCTAAGAAGTACACGCCGCCGTCGACATGGAGCAGCCGAATATGATGGGCGGCGGCATGCCCAACATGATGAATCAGGGCATGCAGCGCCCGCAATCCGGGTGAGCTCTCGCCGCACCATGGAATGCGTACCAAATTGGAGTCGAGTTGCTGACACTGGTTGTGAACAGCAATATACAGCAGCAACTCCACGCAAGAATAATCTCAGACCTGAGACAGAACGCGCCCGCTTTTAATGGTACCTGGCAGGCTACACACGACATTCGAGATCGCGCACAGCGGATCATGCAGCTGTGAGTCTTCCTACACCCCAAGCCTTTGTTTCCCATTTTCTCTCCCGCTTGCTTTGTTTCCACCAAGTCCGCTTGGCGCTGTGCTGACTTCAGTCCAGTGTGACCCAGCTGCGCGCTCTCAACAGTGATATGAACACATGCCTCAACATCGCGCAAAAATGGGAAATGCGGACTTTTCAAGAAGCGCAGAACAAAGATGACTACGTCCAGCGAATGGACATGAAGCTCAAAGAGATACATGGTCGGAGACAGCAGACCATGCAGAATGCTCCTCTTGGACCTCAGAATCCGGGCATGATGCAGGCCAATCAAATGGGCAACGCGAGCATGATGCGACCTGGTGGTATGATGGGTGGCATGCCGAACATGCAGAGCAACGCTGTGAACAACATGGGCAATATGGGAAACATGGGCAACATGAATATGAACTTTCAGTCCGGCGGTATGGGCATGCAACAGAATCAGATGAACGCCGGCAATCCGATGTTCCCGGCACAGCTTCAACGCCCGATGCAGGCGTCGCCTGTCAACCTTCAAAACCAGCCCGGCACTCTAGACCCTTCTGCGCTCATGCAGCAGCCGCAGCAGCAGAACCCACAACAGCCGCCGCAGAATATGGGTCAGCAAAACCAGCAACCAGGCTCGAATATGGGTCAAATGCGGCCGAACGGTCTGCAGCCGCAGATTCAGGCCATGGCTAAGCGACTGTATGAGACCATGTCCGAAGACAACAAGAACGTGGCTCGGCAGAGATTTCTTGCTTCATTGAATCCTGTTCAACGACAGCAGGCCCAGCAACGACAACAACTGACTGGTCAGGATCCATTGATGCAATTCTGCATGTTGAGGGCAGGCGAGCAACTGAGACAGAAAATGGCAGCGATCAATGCCCAGCAAAACAAACCCATGATGCAGATGGGCAACAACATGCCTCAACGACCTCCCTCTCAGACCAATGGGCAAGCGATCGACTTCTCCGCCCTACTGGGCCAGCAGGCGAACGCAGTGAAGTCAGCGGATGCTGGTGAGCAGGTTGTGCCCGCTAGTAATAATAGCAACAACAACGCCAATATGGGGATCGGTAACCAAATGAATATGCCGCAGAACATCAACCCGCAAATGCTCGCTAATCAAGGAGCACAAGCTGGTCAGGCCGGTCAACCGAACAACGTCTTCAACCCCCAGCATCTCTTGTCGCAACAAAATGCACAGGAGAAGGAGCGGCTGCAGAAGCAAATGATGGCGCAGCGACAAGCGATGCAGGCTGCCCAAGCCAGGAACCAGCAACAACAGAACCAGCTGCAAGGACAACCTGGAGGTCTCCATGCTCCAAATGCCTTCAATGGCGGCCCAGCCGGTCAGGCTAATAGCCCAGCGATGTCGATGCTTAATAGGCCGATGATTCCTCCGGGCCAAACCACGCCTGGCACGCCTCAACCCAACCGGCAACAACCAACGCCACAGACTCCAATGAATAATGCGAACCAGCAGCTCATCCCTCACCATCAGAACATGTTGAACCAGAACAATCAACAGCAGCAGCAGCAGCTTGGGTCGGGCTCAGCACAATTGACTCCGCAACAACTGCAGCACCTGCTTTCGAAGGTCCCTGCCCCATTCCGAGAGAAGTTGCAAGCTATGCCACAAGACCAAATGGTAGCGGTGCTGAACAGATTTAAGAACCCAAACAGAGCACCAGGGCAACCATTTCCAAATGGCCAAGGAGGTCCATTTGCTCAAGCCGGCCCACAAGGTCTGCCAAATGTGGGCATGCAGAACCAGGCTGTACCACAGATGGGCAATGGCATGACGAACTTCAACGCTCAGCAAGGCACACCTGGTCAACCTAACGGAGCGATGTCCTTGGACCCTCAAGCAGCAGCAAGACAGGCGCAGCAGAACCAGCTTTACAAGATGAAAGGCCAACTTGTCGATACGAAGCCATTCCCTAAACAATATCAGGCCGCGCTAGGATTGAGCCTCCCGCCCACTGTCAACACCTGGATGCAATTGAAACAGTACGTCACTCAGAACTCCGCCTCATTGCCGCAAGGAACGGCCCACAAAATCACAGTCATGCAGCGAAAATGGATGCAAGACAACGACGAATTAATTTCTGGTGAGATTCAGCGAATGATCCAGAACCGTAACGCACAGCAGAATCAACAACAGCCGCAGCCACAGGCTCATCAACAACAGAATAATGCTGGACAGTCTCAAATGTCGATGCCGAACCAGCAGGCGCCTCCTGCCCAGATGGTGCCGCCCGCTCCAATGGTGCCACCCGCGCAAGCTGGCAATCCTATGATGCAGCCCCATTTGCTTCCCACCAACGAAGAGATCCAAGTGTTTCGCCAAAGGATACCCCAGGCGGCTCAAATGTCCGACGACGATATTCGACGCGCCATCCACAAGCGCAAAGTTGAACAGATGCGAGCACATCATTTGCGTCAACAGCAGAATCAACAGAATGCCCAGAATGCTCAGCAACCTAATAATGTTCAGGGCCCGCAAGCCCAAAGACCAACCCAGCAGAACCAGCCAACTGGTGCTCAGCCGCCTCAGCGCACACCTCAACCGTCAACGTCCCAGCCTGCGCAGGCGGGCTCGCAGAAAATCTCACAACAGAACAGTGATGATGTGGTCGAGATTTCGAGCATGGGCGGTCCTCCATCTGAGGCGATGGCCTCGAAACAGCCACCGCAGATCTCACGAGTGCCCAATCTTACTCCACAGCAACTGGCAAATATGCCTGACGACTTCAAAAAGGCCTACCGGGATCGTCTGCAGGCCGAATCGCTTCGCAAGGCTCAAGGACAGATCGACACTCCTTCAACTCAGGCCGCGCCAAATGGACAGGGCTCGTCTCAGCAACAAAAGAACCAGGAGTTGGCTGAGCGGGTCGCCACCTTATGGGGAGAAGTGCAACGTGCGAACCCGAAAGGGCCTGCGGTCTCGTACGACAATGCTCACATGAACATGGCTAAGCAGTCGCTCGCGAAGCTGTGGAAGCCGCTCGAGGCTATGGGCAAAACCTATCTCTTCGCGATGTCAACTGGTCTCGAGCAGCGCCTAAGAGAGGTGATGCGAGCTAAAGTCATCGTCCACCAGAACGCATCAGATGAGAATGGCACTATGAGAGACTACTACTCTGTCTCGATCGAGCAGTTGAGGGAATTGGAGAAAGTCGTGAGTGCTTACATGTTCGAGTTGAAGGCCAAGCAGGCCTCTGCAAAGCAAGCAGGCATGGTGCCGAACGCAATGAAGCAGCAACAGCCTCCTGCGCCGCCGATGGCTCCTTCAACGTCACAGCAGACGCACAACCGCAAAGCCTCCGTCAAAGCACCTCCGGCGCCGACGGAGAACAAGACTTTCGACTGGGCACATCCTAGTCCCCAAGGTGTGCCCAAGTATGGTCAGAACCAGCTCACGCCCGACAAACTCAAATTCCCACCGCAGAAGAAGCGCAAGACCGGCCAACCAGACAGTCAAGCATCGACACCTGCCGGGCAAACAGGCACACCGGCCGCTACGGGCGCAAGTCCTGCTCTCGCAAACGGGAAGATCCAAAGCCCCGAGCAGATTAAGAAGACACAACAGCAGGCCAGACTCGATGCTGAGCGGGAAGCACAGGCAAAGAAGTTTAGATGCAAAGACGCCACGTGTGAAGCCTCTCTTCAAGGCTTCGACACCGAGAAGCAGCTCGCACAGCATGTACGTGCCCAACATCAGCCTATCGAGAATCCTCTTGACTTCCTCGTTACCAACGCCGCGGCGTCGCTTGGTGTCGATGTTGAAGGTAGGCCGTTGCCAAAAACTTCCGCCGGCTTTACCAAACCTGCGCCGGCATCGCAGAAACCACGCGCTACGGCCAAGGATCTCAACAAGCAAGATTTGACCAAGCAAGAGGTGGACCAAATTGCGAAGGGCATCATATCAAGCAGCGTCAAAGATAAGATTGCCAAGAAGCAGGCTGAAATGGACGCTGCTGCGAAGAAGGCAAGCGCTGGCACCAAGGAACAGACAATGTTTGAGGCCATGGCAGAGAAACTAGAGATTCCGCTGCCTGTCGAGCCCGTAGTCGCTGGTGCTGATGTTTCCGACGACTTCATCAACTGGGGCCCAATCGATCTCGGGCTCGACGCCATGGGACTGCCTTGCGATGGATCTATGCAGCTCACCGAGCAAGGCCTAGAGTCCGATTTTGCCTACGGCGGATTGGTGCCCATAAATCCTGAGATGGACCCGCAGGATTTAGTTTTCTCGTTGATGCAAGAGCCGAAATCTGACTCCGATACATCTCCGGAGTTGACGCCCAGCGAGGGCTCACAGAGTAGCCGCGGAAGCGATGTATCGCAAAGCGACAACATGAAACTCAAGATCATGATAGAGAATGAGGCCGCCGATCTTTGGGGCACTGGCGAACCTGGCGTCGTTGCTCAGAGCATGATTCCCATGTACGACCGCATCGTTAATATGATGAATGATGGAGAAGACACTACTATGGGTGGCGTTGAGGGTGGCAAAGCCGATGGAAGTCCAAGGAAGAGGAAGGCAGATGAAGTCTGGGACTTACCTCTTGGGGACTTCATGGATGATTTCTGGAACGGTGGAATGCAGTCTTGATGGAAGCATACCTGGATTTACGAGATGATTGGTGGCATTCTGGAGCTGGCGATGCTCTAATTGAAGCCTACGACGCTTGAACCGCAGCACTTCTGAAGAGCGTTGCTTGCATTTTTGGGACACAAACAGCGAAGGCGTCTTGGTGTCGGATTCTGTGGAATTGCTGGGCACATGGGGCCCTCGAATGAGGCACACGAGTGGAGGGACCATATCTTGGGGGCTTAGCGAGGTGTTGCTGGCGTTCACTGTCGTTTTTCTCGTGATTGTTTGCAATATATACCCATCGCTTGGCACTTATATAGTGGAGTGGCGAACATTGTCTCTGTTCTATGAAGCATATATCATGATTGCGCCTGGTTTTGGCGCTGAAACATGGCAGATTTTCATTCAACCTCATGTCAGTCCCAGAGCCCCAATGATCAGATCATGTAGTATGACAGCTGCACGGCTCCGTAAGTGCATAATTACTCAGGCCTCGAACGGCTGACGGCATTACGAGCGGACTTTGGCACAACCCGAGATGGTCAGTCGTCCAGATGTTGTGAGGTTGGCGCTCTTGGCAGGTCCGTGACACTGTCCATGCATAAGGATGGGCTTCTGCGCTGACAGGAATCCGAGTCTGACAGTCCTTTTGAGTGAACCTTTTGCTTCGGTCAAGAAAGGTCAAGATATCTACGACAGTGTGTGAAGAGATGCTATCGCTTGCCAGGGTGAGGCCCAGTGGAGATCATGCTTCCACGGGCCAACCCGGCTCGCGTGGCCTCCTCCCTGCTGCTTGCTCCTTCCTCCACAGAGTCCAGCTGGGAAAGTTGGCGACTTTGAAGCAATTACTATGCCAATGAAGCGACAATACCGATCCTGATCTTCTCGACACCGCCAATGCCATCGTTGCTGTCGCGCTACCAGCACGATGCCGCCTCCGCTTCCAGCGCTTCGCTAGTCCTCCCACTGGTCTTGTTCGTGGCATCACTGCTCGCGTACATTGGCACCTCGACCAAGCATTCCCTGTTGACGAGCGCAGTCGCATGGCTGTCGATATGCACATACAGCACACTGCGCACAAGAGGTGGCTTGCGGTCGCTGCTGGAGGCGGAACCAGCACAAAGGCTATCCTGGGCGGCAGGCGCATTGCTGGCCCTGGCACAAATATGCGAGCGTGCTGTTGATGGAACGGGCATTTGGTGGGCCAAGGTTGATTTCTCCGACAGATTGAAAGATGAGCTCTGACTGAGATAATTAAAATAGGCTTTGCTGCCCGCATTGATATACACTCTGGTACAAAGTGGTGTACTAGAATCGCCCTCCACCGAGCCTTCAAGCCCGACTCCTGCAAGTCCTACGAAGCCCGGTGCTGTGACGGTGCCGTACGCTTCGAGACTCACGTTGTTCGTCTTCACCACCTCGGGGTTGGTAGCTGTCTACTCGCATGCAGGTTCTGTGACGGCGATCGCTCTGGGGTTCTCCTATGCTGTGCTCGAGGTGCTAGCATATCACTTGATTGCACGAGCTCATGGAGCCCAACGATCGCCTGGTCAGCGTGGCGGTAGTGTCATATACTCGGCGAACGGTCTTTTAGCCCAGCCGTCTGGATCCAACGTCTCCGATGGAGAACGCTGGATGTCGATATTGAGGAATGTCTCGACTGCAGGTGCTCTTACCACAGGTCTGGCTGCCCTCAGCCTTGAGAGCCTGAAGTTTGGTGGGTTGGCCTATTATGGCTTGCTAGGACAAGCTATGGGCAGCCACTGGGTTTTTGGGCAAAGCATAGTTTCGGTTCTGTACGCAGTTGCGACAGTCCTTATGCATATTGTTATGTATGGCGCACTCATTTTGATGGTAAGCTACATCTTTCTTTCAATCAGCTGTATTACTGTTCGTGTACTCTTGCACTCCATGGACGTTGAAGCAGGACCGAACAATCGTCGCTACTTCCCAATCTCTACACTATACGTGTCGCCGGGCTTGGCTGACGTTCAGCAGATACAACGGCAGGGTGCATTTTTTGCAAGCGTAATACCAATTTCGGCGGCGGTCGGTTCAGAGCTTCTTTTGGCATTCTCGTTGTCGCGGTTATGGTTCGCGGTTCTGTGCATCTTCTCCATTTTCTCGTTGCTTGACGAGCAGGACCTGCTTTCCGGTGGCTCCAGGATGCGTATGCGATTCGGCAGAATCTTGTCGACCACAGCATGCATATCCTTCGCAGTGCTCGTCATTTACTACTTGCATTCACCCTTGCGACCAGCAGCATTCGATGCGCCTATGGACATCCCAGGCGAGCAAATTATTGCCCCGCCCACAGAACCTTTGAAGCCATTGGCATACATCGACACCAAAACGCATCCGGTCAAAAGACTGATTAGTGATGCACAAGCTTCATGGACTGCGAAGGTGCAATCCCAGTCTCAGACCCTCGAAGCTGCTGTTGCGGAATACAAGCGCCGCTACAAAATTCCACCGCCACCTGGCTTCGACAAGTGGTACGCTTTTGCCAAAAAGCGAGAAGTCCAGTTGATCGACGATTACGATACCATCTATCATTCACTTCTTCCGTTTTGGGGGCTTTCTCCGGCCACTATCCGCCAGCGCTCGAGAGAAGCGCTTGGGTTTGGCGATAACATGCTCATGAGTATTCTCGTTCGAGATGGCAAAGCAGTCCATATCGAAGGAGGCCCCGACTGGCTGCAGCAAGCGGCAGTGGGCATGATGGAATCCTTCGTGGAACACTTGCCGGACCTGGACTTGCCTTTCAATATTCACGATGAGCCACGAGTGGTGGTCCCGCACGATGAGCTTTCGCGGCTGGTCCAACTAGCGCTCGACAAGAACATGCCTGCTGCCAATGCTCAACAGACGCCGAGAAACTCGTTCTCCAAACGACCCAAGGATATGCGCTACAAGAAGCGCGTGCCGGAAGTCAAGACTACGCACTTCAACGTCTTCGCGCATCAGCCAACCTGGATTCCATCCCGCTTGTCATGTCCAGCTGATAGCCCAGCGAGAGCACTGGAAATTCAGCTTGCAAAAGACAACATGACAGCCTATGCCCTTGGCGAATTAGGTTTCGTCTACAACCAAACCGCATTCTCTGACGTTTGCAATTCGCCCTCCTACGGCGAAAGCCACGGCTTCTTTGATCGACCAAATGCTTTCAACGTGGTACACGAACTCTACCCAGTGTTCAGCCAAAGCAAGATGTCTTCATTCAACGATATCTTATTTCCCAGCCCATGGTACTGGTTCGGTAAAGTGGACTACAAAGAAATCTCTGACATGGCATGGGACAAGAAGAACAGCAAATTCTGGTGGCGCGGCAGCACGACCGGAGGCTTCAGTCGAAATGGAGGCTGGAGGAGACAACATCGACAGAAATTTGTCGCTAAAGTCAATGCTCTTGATACTGCTAAGGTGCTCCAAACTTCCAATTCAGCTGCCACGGATAAGGACCGAGGGCACACAGAATGGATTACGAAGGAAATGCCAAGATCAGATTTCAAGGAGCTCATGGACGTCCACTTCTCGCACATTGGACAATGCGATCCTGGCGACTGCGATGCGCAACGAGAATTCTTTGGAGTGGAGCCAGGCGTCGATCAACAAGATGCATGGAAATGGAAATATCTTCTCGACATGGACGGGAACGCATTCTCGGGACGATTCTATGCTTTCCTAGAAAGCAGATCTCTGCCGCTCAAGATGGCAGTTTTCCGTGAATGGCATGAAGACTGGATCAAGCCTTGGCTACATTACATTCCATTGAGCTTAAAGGCAGACGAGGCGTTAGAACTTGTCAGGTATCTTGATACGGAAGAAGAGGGAAGGAAGATGGCGATCACTGTTGCTGAAGCGGGCAGAGATTGGGCTCGCAAGGCGTTGAGAAATGAGGATTTTGAGGTCTGGTTCTTCAGACTTCTGCTCGAGTATGGACGGGTTGTGGATGATGACAGAGATAAGATAGGGTACAGTGGAGCATAGATGCTAATAGCAACGAGTACATTAATGCCACGTTTGAGCGTATTATTGTGTATACATCAGAGAAATCGCGCTGCTCGGTCGTGTTCGGGCGTGAAGCTTTGCTGACACATCTACCTCTTGCAGCAGAGGGCTTTGGTTTGGAGCGTTCTGGGTCGAATAATTCAAAGTGAAGTACCATATATGGACAGGGTTCGCTGGGCTTCAGTCTGCAAGCTCGTACAGAAGAGTGTTGGCGGTGGCTTGCGCGGCTGCAACGAGCGCAGACCGTGTCTAGTCCTTCGTCTAGCATAATGATCCTGCGATGATCACGAATCCAGCTCACATACCGATGCACGAAGCAATTCAGAACATGGATCTGCGGCAAAGCGGTGAAGTCGTAAATTGCATGGATACCCAGTTTATATTCTGCAGGCTCAGACGACAAGCCGGCCTTAGCAGATCCTGCCGCTGCAGCTTTAGTCGGATTCGTTCCCAAGTCGCTGTCTGCAAGAACACCTGTGCGTAAATGCTCTACGTAACTCTGATTTTTGATGTGGTAGAAGGCCAGCCTTGCGCATCACTTTGCACGCCCACGATATCCCGCACCGAGGCTGCTGGGTAGTGTATGCGCGGGATGTTCGCAATGTCTGGTCCGGTTTGAGGCTTGCGGCTGGATTTTGTGATCTACTGATCTGCTGATCTATCTACCGGGCTGACCTTGTCGGTAGATGTTATAGTAGCCGCCGGTAGTGGTGCGTCGCTGACAGTTTCTCTGAGCCTCTCGGTCGATGTCTCCGTTCCAATTGTGTGGGATGCTGGAGTGTCTGATGTCTTGGCATTCTTCAGGATTCCAGTCAATGGGTTCTACTGAGATGTCGCGTCCAAGAATTGTAGCGCTCCAATAGTCTTCGTAGTGGTCGAGCTCACTGTTTGGCGCTCGCGCCATGAATGTCGCATTTGAGTTTCGAGGGCGTGCCGACACAGATATGATGTGATTCCAAGTACCATGATGGGGTCCGATTTGTCTAGATCTGGCCTCCCGATGCGCGAGCAACTGTTCTCACTTCATCTTGAAATTCAGGATCGGGAATGCCGCTCATCATTCGCTCGGCCAGGATGTCACGGAATTGAGCGAATGCTTGACTTCGACCTTTCTGCTGTTGGTTGTACTTCATTACCAGCTCGACGAACTCGCGCGTGTAGATGTCCGGATTACGAGACTTTTCCACGTATTCGATGATCTCGATTGGAATGTGTGTTGGCAACCGCCGTGCGCTTTGGCTGATGGACTGCAGATTCTGCAAGAGCGTACGTCTGGAGTGTTTCAGCATGTATCAAATTGAAAATTTGGAGCACAATTACATCTCGGTGTGCATTGCCTGCTGTGTGCCTTGACCTTGGTAGTCGTAGGCCTGGGCGATCAAGTGGAACAGGTTACTGATAATGTCCTTAAGCTGCGCTGCTGGTCGTGAGCGTACTTCTGTATGGAATCCCACGGACACTCACTGTCCACCTCGTCTAGGGTGGTGGCCGCCATCGTGACGCTATCTGCTCGATGACGACCAATGTACTTGTTGGATATAGTTGTGGTTGTTGCGCGAAGTTGCGGCTGCAACTGCCAGCAAAAAGCACAGACTCTGGCAGGCCTCGGCAGCTTCCGAGGTTCCGAGACTTGTGAACCTTCAATTCGGGCACTTCTTTCGTGATGACGAACTTAGACTTGCTTCACTTCAACTCGCGTCCAACAACATGTTCCATGCATGATGTAGCGCTGGCGCTTAGATGCCACAAACCACTTCGTCTCTCGAATCATGGCCCAGGGAGCTCAACGGCCGACAAAGCAATATCGCGCATCTAGCTCCAACAAACCATCAGGCACCAAGGACACGGTCCTGCCGCAACAGCATCCAGACGCGGCTCGAGACGACGCAGCCACCTTTGCATACATCAAGCGTGTGCTCTGTCAGGGGCCACGGGAGGCAACATCCACTCAAGGCTCGACTACGGACGTAGCCTCCAAGGATCTCGAGGAGCTTCTGCCACCACTAACGAGTTCCAATGCTGTGGATGTTGAGCTATACGCATTTATTGCTGTGATACTCAGCTTTGCGGTCCAATCATGGTATCAACGCATTACTCCAGATCATCAATTCGTAGGCGAAATTATCCAGATCATTGCACATTGCACGCGGGGTCTTGAAGGACGCCTCCGAAATGTCGATCTTGAAAGCCTCATTCTGGATGAATTGCCTGATTTGCTAACCGAACACGTCAATGGTAATCAAATTGCCATGGCAGACTGCCTGCACACAGCACGCTGACGACTTCCAGCGGTGAGAATGTCCAAAACATCTCGAGTGATGGGGCTTACTATCGAAGAAAGGCGACTGAGGTATCACGCACTTTCCCCTCACATGGCATTGGAGCCCGTGCCATCTACTGCGTCCACATCATCATTGCAGCAAGAGAACGAGGTCGCTTGGTGTCTGCTCCTGGTCAATCGAATTCTGCCTCTGCTGCTTCCCCCTGAAGACTTGCAAAATCCTTGTCTGGAAGTTCTGGTGTCAGAAATCTTCTCCGAGCTCATCTTTCATAACGGCCTTTGTGGTAAGGCATGTGAGCCGTGGTTGCTCTGGGAAGGAATCACTAAGGTTGTACGACCTTTCTCCACGAGCGAAAGTACGAACATATCGCGAGATGCCTCCGGCTCACCGAATGAAGCACTCGATGTACGGCCTGCCAGTGGCGCACGCGCTAGTGATCGTCTGCATTCGCGTGGGCGCTTGGATGCAGTTTCTCGGACGTTTTGGCTCATAATGCAATCCATGATAACAGGCTGGATTTTGCTTCGATCCTTCTTGAACGCCTTGATGCAAGCATCTTCCATCCCGTCACGAAGAAGGCGCCCCTCAAAGAAGTCATCAGGAAGAGCACACAGAATGTCTCGAAGCTCCGCATTCGATTCGCCGGACGGTCATGGGCTTCTGGACCAGCGGCCGATCATTGGCATGAGTGCCTGGGGATGCATGTCACAGCTTCTGTCTCTCGACCGGCGCATGCCTTGGCTGACAGGTATGCTGTCACTGCTGCAGTGGATGACCTTGTGGGGACCAGGACAGCTGTGCTGTAACAACAGCAGATTGGACAGGTGAGTCAACAGCTCCTTCATTTCTCCACCCTCATCTTCGATGCAACCGAGGCCATGAAAACCATCATTCCGTTGTTGGGCAGGACTATGTCCGCTTCTAAGAATTGCATCTCTCTGGATACCTGCACCCCATTCGCCGATGTGGACACGCCAGAGTAAGCCACACCGGCAGCCTGCATCAACTTCGGGTCATCTGATTCCTGCGTCTACCAATGTCATGCTTCGGTCCGCTATCGACTAGAGGGCCGTCTCTGGATCCCGTCCTCTTGTGCATGTCGCTTGGCACGCTTACAGACCCGGTGAGACCGCAAAATCCCGAATGCGCATTTGGATGTTGGAGAGCCATGTCACCAACAACTTCGCCGTTGCTACTACAACTGGATAATGTCTCCGATGTCATTACGAGGTGTGCCTACTCATTGGGCATGTTCGCATATGTTCAGCCGATAAGCGGGGCAGCATGACAGGTGTGGCATTGATCTTGATGTTCACCTGTCAAGCTCTCGGCATCCGGATGCAGCCAGCAAAGGGTTCGGCCCTCAAGCGGGCCCTGCTTGCACTCCGGCCTGTGGAGTGTGGACTGCGCTTGCGGCCCAAACCTTAACGCCAAACACTCACTGGCGCAGGTCTTGGCCTGATCAGGATCTCGCGATGGAGCTTACGAATAGACATGGTGCCGGCGGTGAACTGTCCACCACTCATATCACGACACAGCTCTTTCACCATTTCATTCGTTGATCAAGACGACGCGATGCCGGGACCACGCCAGCATTTCGAGCCGACCCTGGTCCGACGCATTTCTTTTCCCTGCCGGCTGGAAGCTGTCCTGCATATGCATGCAATCTGGCTGTCCTGCCTAACACAGAAAGCCACGAGATTGCGCATTACAGTGTTCTGACAACATTTCATCTGCAGGCTCATGTCGTTCACGATCCAAGAAAGACTGCTCCGTGCGAGTTGGCTGCCGTCAGTCTTGCGGGCCGCCCGAGTCGCCGTCTTTCCCGACAATGCCCTAGCCCCAGCACGCATACCACCGACAAGCGACGAAGTCGCCGACATTCGACGCGAATGCGCTGACACCATCGTCGACACGATACCCGCAGCCATTCGCGCATCCTTCTTTGCGACTAAAGACCGAGATCTGATGAGAGAAGATGTCGCGACCGAGCTGGATCTGCTCGCTGATGCGTACATCAACAAGCACTTGATCATCTCCGTCATCGAGCTTCTCGTAGTTCGCCTCTTTCCAGAACTTAAACCCATCGAGGGTGAAGATACTGTAGATCAGTGAGGATAGCTTGAATCGTGAATAGAAGAAAGAGCTGTTCGTCGATAAATAATGATCAGTCTTTTGTTCAGGTTCGCTGCCGCATTGATGGTTCATAACAATTGCAACCGCCTTCAAGGTACTGTAGCAGGATTTAGCACAATGATCCGAAACATTTTCTTCCCCATGTGATGCCGCGTGAGCGGACTAGCCGTCTTGAAAATCTCCCTTTGACGTCCTGTTCCCATACGGTTCCTGCCCTGAGTTCACAATCTCAACCTCAATTGCTGTATCCTCCAAAAGCAATAACGACGCGCGCAATGCAAGTATGCACATGGCCGAAAAAGGGACTTGCTTAAATTCCCACTATACACAAAGATGGCATGCTGAATCAAAAGAAGAGAAAATGATGGGGGTATCTTTCGTGTCGTCAGCTGCTCCCTCGGGACTGCAGCTTCAATTTTTCCATAAGTTTGCCCATGGCCATCCAAGACGCCGGATCTAATGAGCCGTTGGGTTGTTGTTCGAAGAAGGAAAGCACTATTTGGAGTGCTCTTCGTGCTTCTTCTGGGGTCGTTGCCTGCTGTAACGAATATGTCGGTGTTGCAGGCGTAGAGTCTCGCTTCAGAATGTCTGATTGCAAGACGTGTGCTGGCAAAGGAGGTGGTCGCATCGTCTCCGATGGAGTGACCGTGCTTGGCCGTTCATCTGGTGGCTGTATGGCCTCGTCGAGACTGACGAGCGGGTCGGATGGTTCTTCCATAGGTGAGTCCAATGCTGCGTTGTTAACATATTTAGGCGTCACAGACTCGCCAGAACCTGACATGTACTGATCTAAGAGCGGAAACGTCTGGCTGCGAGGCCGCTGCGAGTTTGTGCTCGATGTGCCTGGGAGAATCGGCCGCGAGTTTTGGGGTATAAATGGAGAAGGAGCGGTTCCCGATTCTGGTGTTGTGAAAAATGGTGATGTCGGACTCAGGGGCCCAGGTGAGAAAGATGATGGCGCCGTGTCGGTGAAGGCGCTGTTCAGCGAATTCGTGCTCTGCGAATGAAATGGTCCATGTCTACTGCCGAATTCCAGATAGCTGTCGGGACTTTCGTTCTTCAAGCTTTCTTGACTCTGTACGCTGTGCAATTCGATCGGAGACGGAGATCCTAGGCCTGGAGAGATTGGCGAAGTGTCGCCAGGAGTGTGGGATGAGGATGACTGTTCCAGGTCTTCCGGAGCGAGTGACGCTTTTCGTGATCGAGCACCCATCAAATTGTTCTTGAGCTTGAACTTCTCGATCCAGCTCGAGCTCAGCGCAACGTGATTTTCAGCCATGGTCGTTGTTGCCGCAAAAGCTCGCGCTTGCTGTCGAATGAGATCATCAGTGAGCGGGTTGCCCTTCTTCTCCTGATCGCACCATCAGTCAATGTTGCGATGAACATCGTCTTGAACTCATCCATACCTGATTCTTGGCCCACACGGCAAGCGCGCGCTCAATGTCAGGAGAACGACCTTTCGCGCGCTTGACGGGCGATCGACTGCCATCGTCCTGGAAGAGGTACTTCTCCTTCTGCCTAAGGACCTTCGATACAGTGCTGGAAGAAGTGTTAACAACAGTCTTTGTCGAACAAAGACGATCTAGCTACCTTCGTTCTACACCGAAGATGGCTACACACGCGTCAGTGAGTCTTCTGTTCGAAAGTCTACTGCAACGTACCTCCAATCTCGGTCTGCTTGCTGTTGGGATGCTCCTCTGCATACTGGCACATCCGTTTGCGATCCAGATCGGTGAGCGTCTTGCGCGGTGTCGATGTTGATCTCGACGACGTCGCCGACACGGGCGTCGCAAGAGGTCCAATCGACATGGGCTGGATGGGTTGCACTGGCTGAGGATACATTGGCTGATAGGTCGAATGTGGCTGGCTGTTCAGCATCGATGGCCATTGCGGCATCACCAACGGCTGAAGTTGCTGATGCATCGGTCGTGAATGAATGCTACTGCTGAACGCACTGGGCTCCATGGGTAGCTGTGGTGAGGTGAAGTTGAATCCTGTGTATTCCTGGGCCGGCGTTCCGTGATGCGAGTGAGGATGATGCGGGAAGTGGTTCCAATGTGTCGATAGCGACGAGCGACATGCAGTGTTGCGGTCGTCATCGGCCATAGCATCGACGAACATCGAGCGCCGCCTCAGGCAGCGCAGCCGGATAAGTTGGCACTCTCTCCCAAGGTCGACGATGCACTGCGACTCCGTAGGGTGGCAGACTCGCAGTAGTGTTCGCGCGCAAGTGCCGCAGCGTTTACACGCCTGTGGCTTAAGCTTACGGCGGCAGAACGGCGCCTGCAGTCAGTCTCGGTTCGTTCAGGCGGACTAGCATGCGAGCCAGACCAAGACAGCAGTAGGGGATCGAGGGGCATGCTGCTGCTGCTCCTAGGAGGCAACCATGGTACGATATATGCAACTGGCGGGCAGCCGCAAGTTACAGGAGACGAGACGAGGGAGATCTCAAGTCGAGCAGCGGAGGCGTGGATAATGGATCTCTAGGTTCACATTAGCACGGATGGCGGTTCGGGACGAAGTCTACAAGTTGGCAGGACTAGGATGGCACTGCCTGATGAGCATCCCTGCGTCGCCCGATCGCCAGCGCCCATAGCGCTCCGCCGAGGGTTGCGGAAGGCGTGGGATAGTCGAGGCAGAGGATCGTTGCGGTAGCGCCATCGCGGGACCGAAGCGTGCTGCTTGCTTGCTTGCTTGAGGACTGCTAGTGCCAGGACCGCAACGGTGTGCCTGCTTGCGGGCTTGTCTGCTGCTGGATCGCCAGCTATGCTAGTGCTCACTTACACTACTGTCCAGACACTGGAGACTGGACCGCCATGTGCGCTGCGATGCGATGCGAAGCCCGGCCATGCCCAAACAACGCGCGAAACACTTCATCTGACCGCACCGTGCAGCACAGCATCCGAAGGGTCTCTGTAACGAGTCTCGTGGCCGGCTCCCACAAATGCCCGCCTGCCGCACGTCGGCCTGCTGGGCCCACAGATGGCGGTCGCAGACGGATGGCCTTGTGGAGCGTAAGACAACGCTGCCAGGGACAAATCAGAAATGCTGGCGAGGGAGCCGCTGCACAACGCTCTGACTAGCAGATCCCTTCCATTGGCCTCGCCCCTGCACGACACTCCCAATGGCAGCCTCGGGAGGCATCTTCTGCTTCTCTATTGCTCGGCCATCAGAGACATCGTCACTGCGCGCTGCTGTTCCTGGCGCAAGACCCCTCGTCATGATTATATACAGATATACAAATAGCAGCAGCACGATATGCTAACGAGCGACACCGAGAATAGCAGCTGGCAATCAATAGCGCATCTGCTGTATTCAGCGAACGCGATCTTGCTCTATCCATTCGCGAGAGCACGCTGCGATTTCTGACCCTGATTTGACAAATGTCTCGACCTCGATGATCCAAACCTTGGAAATTGATCGTCCCTGTCCGAGACACGCCTTTCGCGCTTTTCCTTTCGCATCATCGCCGTCTGCCAGACATCTGAAGCTTAGCGCCCAAGAACAAAGCAAAAGACACGCTGCGTGCGAGTAAGATTGCGAGCTCGAAAAAGAGGAGAAGCTCGATTTGTATTGATTGGTCGTTTTCCAGGCATTCTGCAGTTGAGCATCCAATCCTGACGCCGCACTTCGCCGTTCAGTCCCACTCACCTCCACAATCTACCACGACTCTCAACGTTTCCCTGCTGCTGGATGTCTGCCCTGGACACCACCGCGCTCTCTTTTCGCGCAGAACCAGGACCTCGCAGCATCTGTGCTGTTCACTCCCTGCATGGCCGACGGCGATGCCTCTGGTACCTGTCGGTTTCGAATAGAGTGAAACCACAAGAAAAACGTTATTTGGACTTCGACTTGTGTTCCTGGACGTCTGAGGTTCTGGAACTCATCGCGTGCAATTGATGAAGGGTCGGAGAAAAGTGATTGATGGCACGCAACTTTGTCTCGGTTCATGAGAAAGTGTCTCTGAACGCCCACGGAATCAGCTTGGCCCGTCAAGTCCAGACCCGCACTTGAAAGTAGGTGAGCAATGTGTGGGTGGTCGATATCGACAGCTCTCGCTGGCCTAGTCTCTCTATTTCCTTCTTCGGCCAACCTTAACAAGCTGATACTCGACTACTACTCTCTGCTCTGCTTCTGCGTGTAAGCTGTCGGGATCTGGGGAAATTTCCCATGCTCCTTGCCAATCATATGGCAAGGCGCGATTCGCAGGCCTCTTCAGCCCACTCCACATTGCGATTCGACAGAGGAGACCACGCTTGCAAGGGTACAAGCTTCCCATGGCTTTGCTTGGAATGGGCCGAGTGGAATCCATTATTCTCCGAGGATCAAACAGCCAGCCTCATCAATCAATGACTTGCCGCATTCGTTCACGCACTATTGAGCAATAGGAACACTGGTCATGACAGGCATCGATCCCTTTGTGGAATTCCGTTCATCATCATTAAAGGACATCCGAAGCCGGCACAAGTACATTGCTCATGAACCATGACGGCGACCTCGCCGGAACCTGGGGCCCAGTTCATTCTGCAGAGGACCTCAAATGATTCCTGTCAATCGTTCAAACAAAGCACAAACCTGTGACTAGTTGCACAGAGCAATTGATTCGTGCACTTCAAGCAGCATCCATCATGGATCCTGTGCTACACCGCCAAAGAGCTTGACTTACCGTGCATCCATTGAACAATTGCGATGAGTGATCCATATGCTGACATTCATTTCAATACTGCATTCACCGGAAATGCGTCTAGCATTCAGTCGAGCGTTTCATTGCCACGCCTTCAGCATCTCGTACCCTTTGGACTCGACCGATGTTGTTGCGTTTTAGATACACTCAAGGTTTAACACGCCATGACCTACCGTGTTGGGCCACGCACAGGCTCTAATTGCTTCCATCATGACGACTCAAAGAAGAAGCATAAGTTACACTTTGCCCTCATCTAGACTCTATTTCTGAAGCGAACGCATGCAGTCGAAGTGTTACACAACTGCAAGATCCCAAACACCAAACTTGCCATTGTCGCACTGCATGGGTCTCAATTGTTCTAGTCGACTCGTTGTGTCAACCAGGCATGTAAATTTCACTTAAGCGATCAAGATGACAAGACAATGCTTGAGAATGGTGGTGCGACAGGAACAGAGAGGATATCGTGACGATGTTGCGGATGAAACTGCTGTACCTGCCTCAGAAGCTTGCATCACCCCTGTTGATTCAGAACACCTGCGAACCAGGCACAGCCAGATCCGCTTGAGAAGACCCTCGAACAGCTTTTCGCTTTCTGCCACGAGTCACGCAGCACTTCCTAGCGGTTTTGTGAAAGCAGGTCCAGAACCGACAGGACGGAAAAGAGAAAGAGATTGGCCATGTGGCACGACGTTATTCTTACTTGCAAAAGGGTCGGGATCCGGGGGAAGCAACCACCTACCCTCCCTTCAAAATTCCCAAAATTTCGTATTTCGAAAATCTCGATTTTCGAAAGATTCTGCTGCTTAAATTTTAAAAGTAAAAGCAATTTTGAAATACGCTTTCTTCGCTCTATCGATTGCTATAATAAAAATATAGAAAGTCGACACTTTTTCAAATTAAGGCATTAAGGCATAAATTTAGGCTATAAGGCAGAAACTTTCGAAGTTTCGCAAAATCGACTTTTAATTTTTAAAAACTAGGCATTTACGTAACGACCTCTTCTCGATAGAACGTAATATCTATATTAAACGATAGCCCGTACTTAGTTCTATAAGTTTAGAATGTTTTAGAAATTTATACTAAGTAGAGCCCGCGCGATATATAAAAAAGTACATTTATTGCAATTCTATCGAATAGGTGGTCGAATCTTCCCCAGAATCCCGACCCTTCTGCAAGTCAGAATACTTGTCAAGGGTCAAAGCAGCCGCAGGTTCATGCATGCACGTTCTGCCATTGCGCGAAAAAGCTGACTGAGATCCTGTCAGTCGCGCAACGTTTATGATTCAGGCTCAGGGTACTGCAATACAGTGCTGCAAGTGCATGTCGCGCAATGCGCAGTGGGAGTAGTAAGTCAGTATCAAGGAAGGGTAATTGTCGGCAGCCTGAATGAGCCGTATCGGCAGTCAGGTACCACTTCAGCCGTGTTCTGCACGTAACGCTTGGAGAATTCAGGTACACGCTTCGGTGGGCATTGTATCCAGGTCGCGGTACAACTTTTGCGTTTCTGTTCAAACGGGCCACCCACGACATGAGCATTCTGATTGACGCATCGAAGACACGCTCGCACGTGCTGGTTGTTCATAGTGTTTCGAACTCTGAGCTTGACCTTGTGATGGAGAACAGTTGAGTAAGAATGTCGGTATTTGACTCCAAATCTGACAAGAAAGTGGACGCCGAACCATCGATCTCGACACCAAAGTTTTGCCATTGCCATCATGACAGTCTGTGATGCAGAACCTGACAACATACTTCCCAAACAGTACGAAACACCTCAACCTGTGAACAACCCCACAACGAAGATCCAAATGAAATGAAGGGAAGGTCATAGCGAGCGCGAGTTCGCAAGTCATGCTCATGGAGCATTGAGGTCCCATTTGACTTCACTGACAAAGCCTTCCGAACTCAGAGAAGAAGTGACATTGCGATACTTGGCGCTTCTTGCCAGTCTTGGGATCGAAGATATGACAACCATGCTTTGCTGCATTTGGCGGCTGCAAGAAAGTCAGCGTCGAACCTCAATTCACTACGAAGAGGGGTGTTCAAGATCCGGGTTATGCAGGCGTCCGCTAAGGCTGAGCTGTCTGCAGGCAAGTGCGTATGCAGCTCTGGACGCTACGCGACGATCTACGAACGCATATGCCAATTTCCATAGAAACCACTTACCGTGTACAAATGTAAGCTGACCGCAACGTTCTCCTTGTCAGGGTTCGCAACACGATGCAGACCAAGTCGATCCGACATGTATGTCACTTGGTTTCTTGCATAGGTCGTTTCTTTCCTGACTCTCAGTTCTTGGGGACCCATCTTGACGTTCGAGCAGGTATGCTCAGTGCTCGGATGAAATGGATCCGATGCCGTTGCACAGTCCCCTGGTCCATCGACGCCCTCGCAGGGCCATCCATAGATAGTTTCAGTGAGTCGGCCCTGCAATATCTTCATGACACAGTGGGCATTGGCATGGTCATGGATTGGAGAGTGCGATCCAGCGGACCACACCAGAATCAACTGCAACTCATAGGTCAGCGAAAGAGTTTCAGGTTGTCCAGGCTGTGATCTTGGCACTGTCGCGTGGCTTCATAGTTCGACGACAACGAGGATAGCCTTGTTGTGTGTCGAGAGCATAACTTTCAGGCTGACCTGCCGCGCTTCGAGAACGCGGAGCACGGAGCCCTTCAGAAACGACTTGGCTTGGCGTCCTGCTGGATCACGTGCAATTGCGTGATTGATGAAATCGACGAAAGTGGTTACTCTGGCCAAAGGCGGCAGCTCTTGTACGTGCGGGCACTTCACGTCCTGTTCACTTACCAAGTTGCTCTTTCCATTGCAATCATCGACCAGATTTCGAGTGTACGCTCGACTGCTGTCCCCAAAGGCGTATCTGGTCCATTCCGCTTCCAAGGAGTCATAGCCTGCCATCAGACTCTTGATTTCTTCGACATCGACATCTGCGCTATCGATACCGTTGCATGGCCCCAAGACTGCGTTGATATCCTTTACGAGGCCATGGAAGCCGTCAAGAGTCGTGCAATGGGGCTCTGGTGAGCCACGAGCAGAATCATGCAGCGATGCCGGAGCGTCAGACCCCGCATCGCTGGAAGATCTCTGAGTCTTTGCTGCCATGATGTCCGATAGATCAAGAGGTCGACAGGCGGTTGGGGGATATGATGGAAGAACAGTGATGGCAGAGATGGTGTGAGACGAAAATTGTCCAAGTGGCCGCAGTGACTGGACTAAATGGGCATCAAGGTAAGGATGTTTGCGGGTGGTGAGATGGTGAAAGGCAAAGGATAGATACGAGACAATTCAAGGCAAACACTAGTCTTAAACAGCTGAGCTATGTCAAGCGTCAAGCTCGACACACACATTCGTCTGCGCCTGCAGTAATGAACACCGATACTCTCCCGTTCGTAACCGATCGCCGTCTCACCGTAGCTTGGTTGGTTGCTTCCAGGTGAAGCTGCTGTCACACGCATTCCCAACCGCTTCTGCACGGTGTTGATTGCGTAGACCAGATAGATCATGTAGCGATAGTCCGACCTGCTTGTCAAACCTTGTCTGCTGCCGCGTACTGATAGCAAGAGCCAAAGATTGCTCGCGCCTTGCAACAACGTGTCGGCGAGTTTATCCGACGAGCCGACGCCAAGAACTTCGTCATCGCTGGGACAAATCTTTGAATCCAACACAGAAGCACCCCTCCATTGATCGCGCATACAACAGCCAACGAAGGCGCACGTATATACAGGTCGACTTCGGGCTCGTTTGCCCCTTTCAGACATCATGGCGACTACAGTGGACAAGATCAAAGCGTATGTGGAGTTGTGCTCGTGGAGAAGTGAGAGGAGACTGACATTTCGACAGCATCGAAGATGAGATGGCGAAAACCCAGAAGAACAAGGCCACATCGTTTCACTTGGGACAACTTAAGGCTAAGCTTGCAAAGCTGAAGAAAGAGCTATTAGAACCGTCTGGCGGAGGTGGTGGCAGTGGCGGTGCGGGTTTCGATGTTGCCCGCACAGGTGTAGCCTCTGTAGGCTTCATTGGTTTTCCCTCGGTCGGCAAATCAACTTTGATGAGCAGGCTTACTGGACAGCATTCGGAAGCTGCTGCATACGAGTTTACAACGTTGACGACTGTGCCCGGTCAAGTGGTCTACAATGGTGCGAAGATTCAAATGCTGGATCTGCCGGGTATCATTCAAGGTGCCAAGGACGGAAAAGGTAGAGGAAGACAGGTCATCGCAGTGGCCAAGACATGCCATCTTATCTTCATCGTGCTTGACGTGAACAAGCCGCTCACAGACAAGCGTGTTATCGAGAACGAACTCGAGGGGTTCGGAATCAGGATTAACAAGCAGCCGCCGAATATCAAGATCACGAAGAAGGATAAGGGGGGAATCTCGATTACATCAACAGGACCCCTCACACACATCGACAACGACGAGATCAAGGCTGTCATGAATGAATATCGCATGGCAAATTGCGACGTGGCCATTCGTTGTGATGCCACCGTGGACGACCTCATTGATGTTATCGAGGCCAAGGGACGTGCTTATATTCCAGTCATCTATGCACTCAACAAGATTGACGCCATCAGTATCGAAGAACTGGACCTCCTGTATCGTATTCCCAATGCTTGTCCAATTTCTTCGGAGCACGGCTGGAATGTTGATGAGCTGCTGGAGCAAATGTGGGAGAAGCTCAATTTGCGACGAGTCTACACCAAGCCGAAAGGCAAGTTACCGGACTACACTGCTCCAGTAGTCTTGCGAAGCACGAATTGCACGGTGGAAGCATTCTGTAACGCCATTCACAAGACTATTGTGGACCAGTTCAAGATCGCGATCGTGTATGGCCGCAGCGTGAAGCATCAACCGCAACGCGTAGGTCTGGCCCACGAACTTGCTGACGAGGACATCATTACGATTATCAAGAAGTGAAACGTCTCTAGGATCTTTGTGTCTCAACAGGATGCCACTGCAATCTTCCAGAGAACGGACTCCGATCAGGCGGCCTGCAGCGACCTGCCGGCTTGGCAGCGTGCTCTCCTTCACCTACCACGTTACCGAGCACATCAAAGGTGCCATACCAAAGACTCTGAGCACTTTACAAGAATAGACCGCAGCCGTCGTGATCCGAGCACCAGAGTAGCGTGCTTCGTACGTACAATCTGCATGCCGGACTGGTCATAGTGGGCGACCGACTGCACGCAAACAGCAGGACGATGTGTGATTGAACGGTCCACGAGCATACACAATTCGAAATGAGTGATGATGATGGAATGTTACATGATAGAATGGGAAATTTGAAGAGCCATGGATAACGTCATATGGTATCGAATGTACGTGCTCGACACTCCGACTTGCATCACTGATCATGGCAATGATTGGAACCGGTCAAGCCCAATTTTCGCAAGACACATTTGAACAACGAGTTCCCGTGTGCTTGTGCTTGTGCCACCCATACTACGGCTTCTCTTCCCAAAGCTGACCACGATACACCATTGCGCAATCTGGGTCATGAATGGCGACGCGACAAGTGCAATTCTTTCGAGGGCACACGTATGGGACGGCAGATCAAAGCAGAGGCAACAATTAGTACGGACGGTTACACTGGCGCACGAACAGCTTGATATGCAATACACTTCGGCTGTGCTGCGACACTAAAACCATACATTCACCGCGAAACGGCAACGCGAATGATCTCAATCTTCGCCCTTCGAGCACTATCTGTCAAGCGGTTGAAGCCCATGATGCATCAAAAGCCCCTTTTCTCCTTACACCAGCTTACATGACTACGGCAATGTGATCGTCCATGTATTTCGAGATGTCTCCAAGGAAGCATGCTGCAATAATACTCACGGATCCAAAAGCAATCGAGACATAATACACATACACGTAAGCTTCGGCGTATGCCACCTACATTCATAAAAGAGACATCAGTAAAGCCCTCAATGACACCTACGATGAACCTGCAACCTTACCTGTCCCGCGTACACCACTGCCTCCCACGCGCCAGGCACTCCTGATATACCTGGAATGTCGGCGATCTCCTCGATGAGGGATGCGCTTGTGAGTTCAATGACCTCGCCAATCACAGCTTCGCTGGCGATATTGAGTTCGGTCATCATGTAGCCGCCAATGTAGTGCATCGCCTTTGGCACGAACTTGGACACGAAGACGTTGTAGTAGACGCAGTATCCTATGCTGCCGCCGATCACGCGAATCGACAAGGTCAAAGCAGCAACGGTTGCAATGAGGTCGTCAGGACAAATGATTGTTGCTGCGAAGGATATCAGGTCAGATTGGGCTTCTGATTTCTGGTGATTGAACTTACTGATGATGGACGCTGGCACCACAATGCCTCCAATTCCTAAGCCTGCGAGAAACAATAGCCCCCAGATTGTGGACAAGTTGTCCACTTTCGCAACTGAAAGGGCGCCGCATCCCGCAGTCATCAAGACCGAAGACGCTATCATGAGCTCCTTGTTGTGGCCGCGGAAGACGGAAAGGAGCCAGAGAACGATGACCGCTCCCCCAAGAATACCGAAACTCACGGGAAGTCCTCGAACGCCTACACACGAAGAGTAAGGCTGTCAGCGACGAGCTATCTTCAAGAACTTTCTTGGCGGACTTACCGACACCGACTGGGTCATGTCCGTAGACATTGAATGCCTGCGTTGGCCAGAACATCAGAATGGAAAAGAAATTAGCTCCAGAGATGAAGGTGATGACCAAAGTCAACGCCAGAATGCGTGGATCCTGACGCAGCCTCCGAGGAAACATTGGATACGGTGCGTATGCCTCCCAAACCAGGAATGCAACGATCATGACAGCACCGAGGATTAGTGGTGCCAGGACGTGGGCGCTGTCCCAATCGTATTGGTAGCCACCCCATTGCTATTGTTTTTAGCGTCAGCACGCTACAGCAAGATCCGGGACAGACTTACCATTCCCATCATGAAGAGTAACATCCCTCCAACGGACAAGATCCCACCTGCATCGCTGGCGATTAGCAACGTGTTTCGGACGATGCCGGAAATACTAACCAATGTAATCTATTTGCCGCAGCACTTCTCTGCTTGACATTCCCTGTGAGTTGACTCGAGGTGGCGGAAAGTAGAAGATCACCACGAAAGCCAGGCCAATGAATGCCCAAAGACCGCAGAATAGGCCGATCCATCGCCATGTTGAGTGATAGGCGATGAGTTGTCCATAAAGCACAGAAGGAATCTGATCGTTTCCGTCAGCATGACCTAGCTAAAGATTGGCCGGGTGAAGACGTTGACTTACGAACGGTAGAATCGTGAAAATCAGCACAGCGACATACTTTCCACGCTTCGAGGTCGGCGCGAGCTCAGATGTGGCAGCGAGAGCAGTCAGCTCATTGATTCCAGCTCCGACACCAGCAAAGACCATTCCGCAGATGAACGTGTTCATCGTTTGAGCCAGCGAACAAATGCTGAATCACTGTCAATCAACAGTCATTAAACAGCATCATTCATACTCACATCATAGCGACCACCAACAAACTTGCACCAATAATAGCAACATATCGTCTTCCGATCAAATCACTGATACTCCCCACAAAAGGACAAATCGCAGCAAGCGAAAGCAGATTCGCAAGTACAAACCACACCCAACGATCGACGCCTCCGATATCTCGATAAATGTACGGTGGTACGCCTCCGAACAGGTAGACTGGAATCTGAGACCCTGTCCAGAGGAAAGCCATGGCGATGAGAGACATCATTCGTTTGAAGGTCATGGGACTTTCGTAGACGTGGTCTGCTTCGTCACCGTAGGTCCGGAGACCGTTCTTTTCGTAGTAGTTGTCATGACCAGGGATACGTTCGTTGGTGTGGATTTGTTCGATGTGAGCTACGTCGCCTGGATCTTTTTCTTGTGGGGTTGAGGTGTGGTCTGAGGCTTATCAGTGATGTGTGAAAAGACACGATATGATTCACCGGCGCTGGATGGTAACATACCTGAGCCTGTACTGTTCTCTGGCACATTTTTTTGATCCATGTTCGCAAAACAAAGAGGAGAATGGCAAGCAAGATGTCGAATATGGTCAACGTGATGGAGAACAGGATCTTAAACATATACCTTTATCTTTCACGGACATATAAGCCAATTCCAACCGGAGCTTTGGCCTATGCTTAGATGCTGCCCACGCGGAGAACCCTGTTGCAGATGCGAGTGATATGCGGCGCCGGTTGGAATGGATTCAATCTGGGCTCCACTGACACGACAGACGAGACACTTACGCTTACCGAAGGCGGCTCGATCTTCTTGTTGGCGAGCATGCCGCACAATAGGCGACGGAGAAGTATTTTGGAGGCTCTGATGAATCTACAGTTGAGCACTCTTCAAGACTCTCAGCCAAGAAAGGGTATGTGTTTCCCGCAGGCCCAATGTTCCTACCAATCATGTTCATAATTCGAGACTTTGATCTCAAATCATCAGCATGTTGCCGAACAATGACAGGCAGACTTCTAATGCCACGCTCATCACGCTTTGAGGCTACCACGATTTGGGAGGCGCGCAAGTCTTCGGATAGGCGGGAGCGAGACGTTGCATACGACGTCGCCTTACAATATGACGATAAGAGCTCGGAGGTGTGGCTCAAGTGGCATCTCGAAGGCCCGAACAGAATGACTTCGATCTTGCTGTTCAGGTGTTGTTGATTTTGGGTTGCGATACACTTTCCAGATGAGACATAACTCTGTCTTGTGCAGTTCGCCCACTGCGCTTTCTCGCAAATCTGCAAGAAATTCTTAGATGCCAACGTTGATGCGGCATTAAAGAGGCCTGCAGCCGTTGACAAGGTCCCCCGCTTGGCCATGCTGGAATCGTGTGGAGAAGTGCACTAGATGCCGATCCTACATGTAAGCTGCTGGCGAATACGTGAAACCTGACTGATAGCAGATCCATTCTGACTTAGCTTTGCACTGGCAAGGCTTGGGCGTCTTCAATGGTCTTCGACTGGGAAAAACGTCCGTCATTGCTGGTGATTCGAATCCTGTCTAGCAAATCTGCGTCGAGAGAGCCCTGTCCAGTTCAGGACTTGAACGCTATGATGGACCAAATATCATGAAGTTGAGGTCCTGCAGCATGAGTTTGTTGCAAGTAGATTCCGGCGCATGGCCGGACAAATGTTTCCGGATCTGCTTAGCCGCGACCAACCCATCCTGTGTGGCCACCAAACACCTCAGATGGAGTCAACGAGCACGACTCGACCACTCTCTACTTCCTTCACTACTTTCTGTCGCCATGACAAACGTATGATTCCTCCTGTACTCAATAGATATCTCCACCGCGTACACGTTGTAATTTTAGAAGTCGTGGATGGTAAAACGTCGTGCGAGAGGGAAATTGCCATAGGATTGACCCTCACAACCTACTGACTCCTTTGGCAGTCGTTGAGTCTAGTCGAAGTCGAGGTCGACTCTAGTGGCACGTCGCAATTGATCCAGCTGAAAGTCAAGATGCTCCAGGTTCTAGTCTGCTTGATAAACAGGTAGCGTCTCCGGTTGTAGATCACAGCCAATGCGCCTGAGGCAGCTCTGCATGTAACCTGCCTGAGCCTCTTGGACACTCTTGCTGCCTTCCCTGTCAAGCGATTTCGGCATATTGAAGTTTGGTCGGAAGCAAGCTGCCAGCATTAGGTGCTCTACGTGTTGGTCGTGTTCGAGCATGTGAAGCCTCACACGAAACCTGGACAGCACAAAATTGTGACATCAGGATGATGGGGCTAGAGCTCTAAGCTCGAGATGTTCATGCTGCCTCGCCACACCCTGGAGCGGTTCGCAGTGACTGCTGACTTTGAGGAGCCAATGACTGATTAGGACAGTGCGTGGGTTGCGCATGAAGAGCACCTGCACCTCTGACGTTGAACGAGATGTTCTTTCTTGTGAAAGGCATTCAAGAATATTGCATCATTTGTACGCAGAGTCAGGCAGCTGTGTCTTATAAGTTTCGCAGGTTGTCTGTTGCCAGACACAACAACATACAATCGACCTCTTGAGAATCAGCTTTTGATCAAGTTCCCAACACATCAAACCAACCACACAACACAATCAACAAAATGTCCGACAGTCTGTATGTACTCACCTCCAACGATCGTACACATTTCCCATTCCCTCATACCAAGCTGGTTTAGTCCTTGCAAGACTCAAGCTAATTTTGGCATCAGCCGGCAAAGCACCTCCGACAAGGCTTCGTCGACGATCAAGCCGGACAGTCAGAAGTCCACACTCGAATCAGTCACCGACAGCGTGAAAGGCACGTCGGACTCTGTCGCTGGCAGCCTCCAACCGGAAGGCGAGAAATCGGCAACCCAGAAGGCAACGGACACCGTCTCCAGCGGCAGCGGCGATGCCTCCAACACCGCCGGCGACTATGCCAAGTCTGCCCAAGATGGCGCCTCCAACCTTGCAGGCCAGGCTTCTGATACTGTCCAGTCTGGTGTGAAGCAGGCACAGGATGCCCTCGGCCTTGGTGGCGACAGTAAGTCCTCAGTTTGCACATCGCCAGAATGCCATCACTGACGCCGCACAGAGAAGTAAAACTTCCGATGAATCTCGACACGGTGTTCGGATGCTCTCATACGACCGAGACTGTTATGCTTCAGAGGCATGGACCAGGTAGCCTCTTATGTTTTGCTGCGATTGTTATGATATGAAATCATGTGTAATGATGGGCACACGGTAGCTTTGCAGCATCAGAATACTCCCACAGAACGGACGTTGCATTGGCAATCCATTTGAACCCATTCTTTCTTTTGTCCCGAAGTCAACGATACTTGGTGTCCATCGTTTCGACATGACGGCTCATCCATCGTGATTGTGATGGTCGGGGTGGCCAGGCTGGATTCCATCGCTTTTAATTCTGCTAAACCAGTCTTTGCGGCGTGAATGACTGAAGATATGACTGTAATACACACATGTCCCACAGAAGTATATAGCAATAATTTGAGGTCTGTTGAATGTCGTTGACACAGAGACTTGAGGCTTTGAAAGTCTGTTGGAACTTTCGAACGCATTGACCAGCGAAGCATGATCGACATTCCGCGCGGACGACATCGGCGTCGGTTAAAAATCGCGGGAGAAACAGGAACCATCACAGACGCCTTTCGCAAGCTCCTTCAAGCATTGAGCGACTCGATTGGCACGATCGCATTGCGATACTTATAGCCATCTGGACCTCAGCTCCTCCATCTCCAAAATGCTTCGCACGGCCATACCTCGCGCCTCTACCGCAAGCAATGCGCTTTCGCAGAGCTCCAAGATCGTCCCCGCAAGAAGCTTTCTAAGAGCTGCATCGAGACCCATAAAGTCGTCAAGCTCCCGTCAACCTCTTTCACAATCCACCTCGGTCTCAGCAAGAACATTCAGCAGTACAGCCAGGATGGGACGAACAGAAAGCGATGCCTTCGGCGAGCTCGAAGTGCCCGATGACAAGTACTGGGGAGCGCAGACCCAGCGCTCTTTGGGCAACTTCAAGATCAACCAGCCTCAAGACCGTATGCCTCCGCCTATTGTGCGTGCATTCGGTATCTTGAAGGGAGCTGCGGCGACAGTAAACATGAAATTTGGACTTGATCCGAAGCTCGGTCAAGCCATTCAGCAAGCAGCTGCTGAGGTAGCATCGCTCAAGCTGGTCGACCACTTCCCACTTGTGGTATGGCAGACTGGCTCTGGTACACAATCGAACATGAACGCAAACGAAGTCATCTCGAACCGAGCGATCGAGATCTTAGGTGGCAAGATGGGCAGCAAGAAGCCTGTTCATCCTAACGACCATGTCAACATGTCCGCTTCCTCGAACGACACGTTCCCTACCGTTATGCACATTGCCGCCGTGCTGGACTTTGAAGAGTCGCTATTGCCTGCGTTGAAGAATCTTCATCAAGCGATGAAGCATAAGGCCGACTCTTTCGAACACATCATCAAAATTGGACGAACACATCTGCAAGATGCGACACCATTGACGCTAGGCCAGGAGTTCTCCGGATATGTCACTCAGCTTGAGTACGGAATTGAGCGCATTGAGTCTTCTTTGCCTCGTCTGAGACTTCTTGCACAGGGAGGTACCGCTGTAGGAACAGGTTTGAACACTTTCAAGGGCTTTGCCGAGGACATCGCTTCCGAAGTGACCAAGATGACCGGCACTCAGTTCCACACTGCACCAAACAAGTTCGAGGCACTGGCTGCACACGATGCTATTGTCGAGGCTCACGGCCAACTGAACACACTTGCCACATCGTTGTACAAGATTGCCCAGGACATCCGCTTCCTGGGTTCAGGCCCACGCTGTGGTCTCGGTGAGCTTCAGCTCCCCGAGAACGAACCAGGCTCATCGATCATGCCGGGCAAGGTCAACCCAACTCAGTGTGAAAGCATGACTATGCTGTGCTGTCAGGTGTTCGGCAACCAAGCTGCTGTCACATTTGCTGGCTCGCAAGGAAACTTCGAGCTGAATGTGTTCAAGCCTGTCATGATCCGCAACCTTCTCCACTCGTCCCGCCTGCTGGCCGATGGAATGAACAGCTTCCGCGAGCACTTGCTCGAAGGCCTCCAGGCTGATGAGCAGAAGATTGGTACAATCATGAAGGAGAGCTTGATGTTGGTCACCTGCTTGAATCCTGTGATTGGATACGACATGGCATCGAAGGTTGCGAAGAACGCCCATAAGAAGGGCATTTCATTGAAGGAAAGTGCTATGGAGCTCAAGGCGCTGAGCGAGGAGAAGTTTGACGAAGTTGTCCGACCGGAGTTGATGATCGCACCCAAATAGACGACACATGTACAGCATGCATGCATAAGCGAAAATATCCAGTGTAGAATTTATGTAACAAAAAGCAGACTTGTGTATGGTTGACAGTGCAGTGGGCTTGTCTTAGCAAAGCTCGGCGAGAGTGATAACCCTAGCGGTGGAGTAACCCTAACGCGTCGCGTCGCGTTCTCCCACTGCGCGTCTCTTCCTCCTAGCATCAGCAAAGCCAGCTTAGCCCGCTGCAGCCCAACTTCCCTTTACACATTGAACACACCATGTTGGCAATATCAACAGCACCGCGCATAGACGCGAAGAAGCGTGCAATCAACCCGAAAAAGGCGCAGTTCCAGAATGCCAGCTTCGCCGAGCTCGACTATGCACATCGTCTTAACTTCTACATCATCCCGCCAACGGGCGATGTCACGCTCGAGCAGTTCGAAGAATGGGCCATTGCGCGACTGAAGGTGTTGGCCGAGCTGGAGTCGTGTCAGTTCCGGAACAGAACGCCGGCCGAAACGGAAGAACACATGCGACCGATTCTCGCCAAACATCTTCCTCTCCAGAGCAACAGCTCCAGAAGCAGTGAGCTTTCCCTCGAGCGAAAACGCGATCACTACAGCCATTGGACGCTTCGTCTTGCCTTCGCCAGCACGCAAGACCTTAGGCAACGATTTGCGCGTCTCGAATCTCAATTGTTCCGACTTCGCATACAACAGGATGACCAGCGAGAGCGAAGAGCTTTTATCGAGTCTCTGCCAATGTCGTGGGAGACGGTGGGCAGTGAAGAGAAGTCACAGCTGCTGGATGAACTGAAGGCTGCAACAAGCTGCAATAAGCAGGACGAGGAGAGCTGGTTCAAGGTTGACTGGGAAAACGTGCCGGAGCTTGTCGAGAGACGGCAGGTGCTACTCAAGAGAGGCAAAGCATATGTACACGTGCGTGAGCAGACGGGCATGGTTGTCAATGAGTTCTCAAGGCAACTTGAGTCTGGTCTAGAACTGGCTGCTCGCTTCTTGCCACGCATGGATGAAGACAATCGTCTGGCACCAATCCTGCACCATCTGTCGCAATCCTTCGTGGCACCGGATGCTGGGTATGCAGAGGAGTCCAGCTTGAGCGACATGACGAATGTCACTGCTGCTTCGATTGATTCGTACAGCCAGTATTTCCCGCTTTGCATGCAGAATCTGCATCGCGAACTCCGCAAGAACAACCACTTGAAACATTTCGGCCGACTGCAATACACCTTGTTTCTGAAAGGCATCGGTCTGAATTTGCAAGAATGTATCACCTTCTGGAGACGAAGTTTCAAACTCATCACAGACGGTAGGCTCCTCAGCAGAAAGATACGCGTATACCACACTGACGGCGTGCATAGACAAATTCAAATCAGAATACCTATACAATATCCGCCACGCGTATGGTGATGTCGGTGGAGATTCCAATAGACGTGGCCGAGGCTATACACCGTACAGCTGCCAGAAACTACTCACCGAGGCATTACCTTCAGCTGGGCAGCAACATGGTTGCCCGTATCGAACATACAGCCCGGATAATCTGATCACACTTCTCCAGAATGTTGGCGTCTCAGATCGAGAACTGCTCAAGGGTGTTCGAGAAGATGTTGGCAAGCAGCGATATCACATCGCGTGCAACAGAGTCTTTGAAGCTGCTCACAAGAATGAGCTAAAAAAGGTTCGTTCCCAGAGAATCACAAAGTGTTTCGATTTAGCTGACCTCTTGATCTAGGTCAAGGACGAATCTTTGATGCCGGCGAGCGAGCTGGACACCATCTTGCATCCAAACACCTACTTCAAGCGGAGCTTCTTGCTGAAGAATCTTGGAAAGCTCCAGAATGGTGATATTGGAGTCGATGGTCCGGGGTCGTCTTCAAATGATTAAAAATCAGATATTCTGAGCTCTTCCATTCTTCCTCGGCATCAGCGCGGCGTTGCAGGTGTTCTTTCATATTGCATTTCTGGAAACACTCATGACATACTTGCATCAAAGGCGTTCAATTTGACATGACAGAGAGACCTAAGCCACTACAGTGGCTTCTCAAAGTGCGTCCTCACGCTCCTTCCAAATTGGGACTGGACCGACTAGAGCAGAATCCACGTAAGCGCAGAGACGACTCAGAGAGGCGAGGATCAGCAATGCAACGCGAATCTATTAAGCTTATGGGACTTTCACCAATCAGGACATCTTCTTTTCTCCCACCAGACACCACTTTTCGTATACATGCAAAGATCAACAAGAGACCTCCGAGGCATATTTTTAAGCTTTCTTTTAAGGCTTGCTTGCAATGCTTAGAAGGCTTCATTTGGCTTGGTGCACGCGATGTTTCGGCAAACATGCAACGCCAGCGATGTGGACTTACCGCGGCCTCCGCACATCACTGACATACATGCAGGTACAGGTACGATCACTTACCATTCCTGTCCTGCTTCGCGGAGAAGTTGACAGCCACCTTCGCGATCGGCCTCAGGGCAAGAGAACTGTTGGAGACCACACGAAGCCCCAGAGGATCTCAAGTCTAGCGGCGACACCGTCGTGTGACTAGACATCGTGCAGAGATGCTGTATGTAACATTTCCGTATGGCCTGGAATTCTATATAACCTCAGAATGTAAGTGGTCGATCGTTCTGTCACCAGTCAGCTCTTCTCACACGCAAAAATGAAGGCCGCAGTACTCCTGTCATTGGGCGCTCTTGCGCTCGCCGCTCCTACGCAAGACGAGAGCCAAGGCACCATAATTCCTTTCGCCAGGAAGAGACATCAACATGTCAAGAAAGCAGATGGCGCCATCGACCTTAACTGGTTCATGGGCACCCTTAAGTATACGGTTCTCAAGTACAACAAGGGCTTTGCTCTGCCCGATGTCGTCAACAAGGCAAACCTGATCTTCAAGAGAGATACAAATGCAGAGGAGAAGCTCACAGATTTTACTGAGGGACAAGAGGACGAGCTGTAGGTGTACATCCTTGAATATGCTACAATTCCATTCTTCTGACATTATACAGCTACTACGGCGCAGGCACTGTCGGCTCTGCGAACCAGATCTTCCAATTCGACTTCGATACCGGCTCTTCGGACACCTTCGTCCCAGGACCAAAGTGCGGCACAGCACAGGGCTGCTCAGGAACCACAAAATACAACCAGCAAGGCACAGATGAGCACAACACCACCACTGTGACTTACGGCTCTGGTCAGGTTTCTGGCGAGAATTACTACGACAGCGTCACGGTTGCCGGCCTGACCGCTACCCATCAGAACATCATCTCCCTGACCCAAGCTCAAGGCTTCTCAGGCACAGGTTCCGACTCCCTGATGGGCATGGCTTTCCAGTCCATCGCCAACAGCAAGCAACCACCATTCTTCTTCACTCTCGTCAACCAAAAGAAGGTCAACCCAACCGAGTTCTCTTTCTACCTCGGACGCCAAAAATCCGGTACCCAAGGTCTCTCAGAGATGACTCTCGGTGGCCGTGACTCCAGCCGCTACACCGGAGCTTTTACTCCAGTCCCAGTCACAAGCCAGACATACTGGCAAGTCGCCATCGACGGCGCCACCGTCGGCTCCAACCCAACTCTTCCAACAACCCAAGGTCAAGCCGCAATCGACACCGGCACAACCCTCATCATTGCCCCAACTCTTGCTGCCACCTCCATCTTCGCTCAAATCCCAGGCTCCATCCCACTTCCTCTCGGCGTTGGTGTCCCGCTCATCACGCTCTTCGCTTACCCATGTGCCTCGAGCCCAAAGGTCGCACTCAAGTTCGCGGGCAAGAACTTCGCTATCAACCCACTCGACTTCAACTTCGGAACTGTGACTGAGGATGTTGCATTGAACCTTGGAATCGATCTTAGCGCAATCACTAACCAGCTCTGCATCGCTGGTATTGCTGGTGCTGATCTTGATCCTACTGAGGAGTTGTATGTTGTGGGAGACACTTTCCTTAAGAACTGGTACTCTACCTATCAGTATGTCAACCCGCAGAAGGCTTTTGTTAACTTTGCTGCTGCGAAGGGAAACCAGTAGTGGTGGAGACTGAGGACTACGACATGAATTAGATGACAATAATGTTGAAATGATATCAAATAGAAACCAGTTCACTTTCACCTTCACCTCGATCACCTTCTTCTTTTGCATTGCTGCAGAAAGGTTCAGAAGCGCCTTACGTGGACTGAAGCATCATCTCGCTTTACTCGCCTTCTCGCTTCCGCCGAACAGCTAGACGATGGGAGCACCGCAGCAGATCTCAGTACCTTGGCAGCGAGTTACTTTAGGAGCGGCAGTACGGTGTGAAGCATCGCTAACAGTCCACTCGCCTCTTTGCTTCACACAAGACACTAGAGTGATAACATGTCGTCTGATGGCTCGGCTGCTTGAAAGGGGAAATCGCCAGATGGGTTCCAAGTGTTGAATGTTTCGCACTTCACACCTGAGCCTTGCGCTCGCCAGTATCACCACGTTCACCTGCCGCCAGCTGAGAAGTCGAGGGCACGCCGACGCAATGCCGTCGGAAGTAAAATGATGAGTGAGGTTTGGCGGTTCGAAGTTTACTCGCCTCAGCGCCTCCGAGATGTCCCTTCAATCAATGCCCTCCCTTTCTCCCGTAGGTCGAAAAGGTGTTCAATTTGAGCTCGGTAGCTTAGTGGTTCAATTCGGGCTGTAGGAGGCTCGATCTGATGCTGTGATGTGATGCTACATGGGACACTCGACAGGCTCACCTTGACTTCTGCTCTCACAAACACTCCAGCTGAAATGATCGTGCTAGGCCGCGTTGCTTTTTGTCCTGAGGATTTGAGAAATCTGAACCGTTGTACTGCTTTGCATTCGTTCGGTATTCTCTCGCAGAATACAAATTTCAAGTACGCACGCTCCTTCTATCCAAGACAATGCGCTGATTCAATTTGCGAGTCTACCTTGTCTGCCCTTCACCAACCAGATCTTACCTTGTCGACCTCGCCCGTGAACTGCTCCTTCAAGAAGCGACCTAGGGCGATTCTCTTAAGCTCCTCCGCGTTCTCACTCTCACCTTGGTCAAGCAGCATAGCATAGGCCCGAGCAAGGGAAGTGCAAGCTCCACCTTCGCCAAAAGCGCCATTGGTTCCAACCATCTTTTCGTCTTCCTGAGTGGGTGCATCTGTATCAACATGTGGATGGGGGGATGAAGAAGTGCAGGGCTCAATTACCTTGCGACCTTGGATAGAAGAGTCGACCTTAGAGTCGCCAACCACAACCTTTGCGAAGTCTGTGATAGCTTTTCCGCCGGAGTGTAGGATGAAGGAAGCTGCTACAAGTGTGTCGGCGATCTGCTGCTGGGTGGCTTCAGGAACGGTGGACGAGACTTCTTTTGCCATTGTGCCGGTGGTGATGACGATCGAAAATGGCTGTTGCAGCTATTAGCCTTCGTTTGTAGTCTCGCGTAGACACTCGTATGTTCTACCTAGCCGTAAATGCTTGCTGTATCCTTTGTGTATCTCCCAAGAGTCCTTTGTGGCAGTAAAGCTGCGTTTGAGCCCCAAAGAGTTTCTGCGATGTTATAGCAGCTTCGAATTTCGACTTCACAAATTCGAAGCTCGTAAAGTGGTCCGTGGTCCAAGTGAGCTTCACTCTGCATCTGTGGCCTGTGCGACCACCCGATCTGAAACGTTTCTGCAGAGCAATGAAACTCCTCAAGGACTGTGGCACGATGGCGTTTGTGCAGAGCAGATCGCGTAGGTATATGTGCTGTGTCAGCTCAATCAAAAAGATTGTCAAAAGCCCTCGCGACGGCAACGGCGACGGGACTGTACGTGATGATCCTGTTGTGCCCTCCATAGTTGATCAGCTCGAATCGGATTCTTGGTCGCCCGTCTCGCTTGATATCCAGGACACCGGCACCACCCTCACCAATGCAGCTTTTGGCATCGATCTCGCGTGCATCGAGCTCGCTGTCTGAACCGCGCTTGTCAAGGATCCGGCGACAGATCATCTCAGTCTGGTGGTACGGGATATCAGCGTCATCGAGGGCATGGACAATCTGGAGAGATCCAAGCTGACTCGAGCCATTTGAGAGGCTTTGGCTACCGGCGAGAGTGCGATAGTATGCCGTCAACCGCTCTGCAGTCTCCCACTTGTCGACCATTTGCGATGTGAGCAGATTCGCGAGCCATGGCACAGGCCGAAGTGGAAGCAGGAGTGGTAAAAGCCCTCCGATGCGATAGGTCAGCAGTAATGTCGGCACACTATTGAATGGGGCAGCAAGAACGACACCAGCGAAGACTGTTGGCTTGATATGAACGCTGTCTCGTTCCACGTTCGAAAGTTCCTTGGTCTGACGCGGCAAAAGTTCGTTCCCAGCATCTGCAAAGTGCAGAGCGACTGCACTGGATACTGCAGTCCCTAAGCTTTGACCAAGAATGACAACCCGCTCAGGAGGGATCTTTGCGACTTCCAGGATCCACTTCACCAAAGTGATGCCATCTATGATCAGACCTGCTTCAGTTGGGCTTCCAGTTGAGTGACCAAAACCACGATAGTCTATTGTGAAGACATGAGTGTTAGGTCTTGTCGCCATGAATCTATTGGTGATGGGCCGCCAGTTTTGAGCAACATGACCAGCATTTCCGTGGAAGCTGATGACAACTCTGGCATCATCAGATTTGAGGAGCTGAAAAGCTGTCGTCGAAGTGAAGTCTTCAACTGGACCGTTTTGAGGTCGAAGCTCGTTGCGGACGGCTTTCTCATGCAAAGCATACTGATCTAACGGCAGTACATGCCAAGCGTACAGCGTCTCGCCATCAGGAGTCCTTAGATTGAAGGGAGTGACTTGATGTTTCGAGAAGCCAAAGACCTCACCATCATGCACATCTTGTAGGAATAGCGTGTTGAACTTGTGGGCATACAACGCACTTGCGTCGGTCAGCATAAGTAAAATTCAACCGTCGGCCATGATTCTCACAAGCGTTGCATTGAAGGCCTCAGCAAGACACCGAGGAGAACTGCATAGAGCCCGACAGCACCGGCGACTCCAAGAGCCGCCCTATTCAACAGTCTGGTTGTTGTTGTCATCTCCTTTCCGCCATGTTGTGAAGATGGAAAGGAAAGTGGTAGCTAGCGTGAAAGTAGGAGGATGAAGCAGGTGCGGATCCTGAGGCGCTGATTGGTTGGACGCGTCGCGTGCTCAGGTCCGAAGCCGATCTTGAGATTCGATCTCAACTTCTTGGCCTGCACTTTGCTTCGGTTATGAGCAAGAACATCATGGCATGGCACCAGCGATAGAATAGCAAGGGCATCATCGGCGATATGGACACAGGCCAGGAGGTGAAGGTGGGCGAGAAGCGTCGTCCGGGACGGCCCCCAAAGACTGCGAGCGCGCCGCCAGCCAAAAGACAACGGACGTCGATGTCAAAGCCGCCAACACATACAGCTTCGATCGCGCACACTCCAGCAGTAGGCTCGCCTGTGCCGGAAAAGAAAGTCTTAAGACTGCCTGCGAAAGTCAACGAGAACAAGCCGCTTCCGACTCTGCCAGAGCCCCAACCCTCAACACTGTCAAACGATGAGTACCAGTCCATCGCTGCGAGTGCCGTCCTGGCAACATCGCTGGAGAAATCGAGATCGAGATGGATGTGCGATGGCATTCTGGAGAAATATTGGGTGAAGCCTGAGAAAGGCACCGGCAAGAATGCCAAGCCTCCTCCACCAAACAATCCAGATCCGAAGACGATGAAGCTAAGAGGAGAATGTCGAATACGGATTGAACCGCACTTGTTCGTTGCGAATCTTTATACTGTTGAGAAGAATGCGTTGCCGCCAAAGAATAAGCAGCCCATTGCCAGCCAGCAACGACAACAGCAGCCCATCCAACAATTTCAGCCTCGCCCTCCAATAGGTAGCGCATCTTACCAAGGACATCAACAAGCGCCCGCACCACCCGTGCAAAGCTCTAGTCGTCTTCCACCTGCACCTCAACCAGGACCTTCTAGAGCTCAGGCTTCGCCAGCACCCGGACTGTCTGGTCAAAAAGCTTCGCCCGATCCTGTAATTAGCATGCTGGCGACTCGGGCTTCTTCCGACCCAGAGCTCAAATCCCTTATGAAGGAGGTAGCCACTGGGAATGCCAATCAAGACCAGTTGAAGATATTTCAAAAGCACATAGACGAGCTCACGACGATAATAGCGCAACAGAAGAAGACGGAGGAGGAAGCGACCTTTAAGCCCCAACAACAGTCGAACATGATCCAATATGATGGGCCATCTGATCCTAGACCCGTCCATACGCCCCAACCAATACAGCCTCACCCGCAGCAGAGCATACCACAACCACGAGCACAAAGTTTTGTTACGCAGCCTCAAAGCACTCTTCCGTACGGTCAGCAACAGCCGTGGACTGCGCCGGTCGCAGCACCTGTAGCGACGAACTCGCCCGTACTTCTTGAATTCATAGGCACTGGCGCGACTGAGGATAGGTTCCTCTTTCCGGAGTACAGTATCCTTGAAGCACTCTCGCCGCAACATTTACTCGTCAGTTTTATCCTGACACGTAAAGGTCGCGATGCGGTAGACTCATTGGGGCTCGACCCAGATCAGGAGTATTGGCAGCCGATCACGATGATGATAGAAGTCGCATATGGGCGCGAGGAGCTGCTCAACTGTATTCGGCGATGGGTGAAGTCAGCAGATGACGTTCGTAAGAACATGCAAGAAACTATGGAGCGGTGTCAAAGGGTACCCAATACGTACCTTGCTCTACGGCTTCCTTTCAAGGGCACCACGATCACCGACAGCGAGGACGTGTCGAAAGAGGTCACGCCTATGGTTGAAGAGAAAGTCAAGCCGAAGCCAGCTCCGAAGAAAAAGGCGCCGGTGGTCTCAACGCCAAAATCTGTGGAAGCTGAGAAGGCACAGAAGGAGACAGTAGCGCCGTCTGACAATGCGAATTTGGCTGCAACACCGCAACCAGTCGAAGCGTCTTCCGCGACAGAGAGCAAAGATACCGCCTCCACGCCGGCAGGAAATGTGGCTGCGGAGACTCCGACTGCAGTAGTGGGCGGTCGCCCAAAGAGAGCTGTGCGGAAAAGCGTGAGGATCAGCGAAGGTTAGATCCGATATGATCAGTGCAAGCATGATTTCAGGAGTAACAGGCTCCATGCGTTGAATGAAGTCACGACCACCAATCCCAAGCGCCACATCTATTCCCCGTATCGTCTCATCATTATTCATGCCAGTATCATGATAGTTATTGCATAGCAGCCGTCTCGTGGGCCGCGCAAGCGTCCGTCGCATCGAGCAGGCCGTTCAAATCATCAAGATGATCATCAAATGCTTTCATCAAACCTTGTATATCCCCTTTCACCCTTCTCTTCTCTTCCCTTGCCTCTTGACCAGAAATATGTAGCATAAGCCCTCTGTCGGCAATATTACTGTCATCTCCCCAGCTTGGAGCCTGGGCTACTTTGGTCGTCAACCCTTGCCAATTCGCCGAGAGAGAAGTCGCAGATACGACTTGCTTCCCATCTGCAGCCATATCTACAACAATAAATCTATCCTCCACTTCGTTGGCATCAGATCGCTTGGGCGACAACGTTTCTAGAGCAGCGTTCGTGATTATGTCCTGATCATCATCTGCAAACACATAATGTACTACTGGATGATGGTGTTCGTGAGTGACTGGATCTTCGATCAAAGTGAAAAACGGCTTGAAGTCTGCTGGTGGTTCAAGCCGAGCTTCGTCTTCGGGCTCGGGATATGGGATGTCTTCGTCCTCTTCCGGTCTCGGTGGTGGTTCGGCGGCAAATTCATTGTCGTCTATGGGCCCTATGCGACGTGAGCATCCACTTCGTGAAATTGGGTTCCTTGTGCCTATCTGCCTACCTTCGCCGGACTGTCTGCCCGCTTCGCCTGCGTTTGGTTGAGGTTGTGCCGCAGCATGATCAGCAGGGGTGGCTATCGCGGTGTTCTCATGTCTGGAACTGGAGGAAGACATGCTCCATAGCTCAAAGATGAAGCAGTAGTAGAGAGTTGTAGATGGTAGGTGGTGTATAGGACGACGATCCGTCCTCGTCTCGAGCAGCAACAGAACCTAAAAGCCGGAATCTCCGTCGTCGATCGGCAGAGACATCCGAAAGTCAAATTTGAGTCGTTGTCAACGCCTCTGATGCGCATATCAGACCTTTCGAGATGCAACTGCAGACGCGATTACCGCCCGGACGGCAACAGCACTACGCCTCCAGAGCGGTCAGTCCCTCGCCCCCGTGCTTTCGCCTGCTATCTACTGCAGGACGCACGCAGGGCAGGGAGCCATTGGTGCAGGAACAGCAGGTACTGGAGCACTAGCCCACATTTCGGGTCATCTATCTATTGTTTGTCAGTTTGAACGTTCGGGATCTACAATATTCTACCGACTCATGTAAGATCACTTGCGGCATTTCTCTTTTCTTATGCTTGTTGTCGTACCTTCCACTTCCCTCCTCGTCGTGTTTCCCGGCGTCTGTTCTATTATATTTCGGCGTGTTGTGTTTGAACTTTGATGTCCAGACAGTATGGGCTTCAACGATGGAAGCAATTCTAGGTCGAGCGACTATCCATCGGAGACTTCACCATTGATTTCAAGAACTACGATCGAAGCCGTAACACCCAGTAATGGCATCGGACCTGAAGCACCACTTTCCAATGGCACATTCGGAACAAGTCGTGATCCTTTCACACAAGGCAAGACTCCTACCGTCGATGAAAGTGCACTCGAACGTCAGAACTCTCAGGACACCATCGAGACTCGACAGAAACAGTACGAAGGCTTACCAGAAGTCAAGAAGAATCTCAAGTACATTTTCCCGGCTGTAGCAATCGGCATCTTCCTCTCAGCAGCGGACCAGACTATTATCGTTTCGTCTGATGGAAAGATTGGCTCGGAACTGCATGCCCTGTCTTCAACGTCCTGGATTGCCACGGCATACTTCTTAACATTGACTTCGTTTCAACCTCTTTACGGCAAGCTCTCCGACATCTTCGGCAGGAAACCATGTCTTCTCTTTGGATACACGATCTTCGGTCTTGGTTGCCTCGGCTGTGGTCTGGCTAAAGACATCACGCAGCTCGTTGCTGCCCGAGCTTTCGCTGGCATTGGAGGCGGAGCAATGACCACAGTTGTCTCGATTGTGTTCAGCGACATCTGCACACTTCGCGAGAGGGGGACGTGGCAGGGTTACATCAATATCATCTATGCTGCGGGGGCAGGCGCTGGAGCACCCCTAGGAGGAGTCGCAGCAGACTATATTGGCTGGAGATGGGCATTTCTTGCCCAAGTACCGATGTGTGCACTGGCGTTCATCGCTGTTGCCTTTGCTCTCAACCTTCCGCAGCGAGAAGTGTCGCAGTCGATAGATTGGCGTAAGAAGCTACGTCGCATTGATTTCTTTGGTGCTGCGACAATCATCGCCGCTGTCTTCACGCTGCTTCTGGGATTCGACGCCGGCAGCAATGACAGCTGGACTTCTCCAGTCGCCATAGGGTCGCTCATCGGCAGTCTATCGCTTTGGATCCTGTTCCTCGTCGTCGAGATGAAAGTCGCCATCGAGCCAATCGCCCCAGGCCGCATCATCTTCAATCGGACCATGGTTGCTTGCTATGCTTGCAATTTCTTCAGCCAGGCAGGCTGGCTAAGCACCTTGTTTTACGTGCCATTGTACTTCCAAGCTATTGATCATATCACAGCTACTGGTGCCGGCATTCGTCTTCTCCCCAGCGTGCTCTTCAGTGTCTCGGGATCTTTGTTTGCTGGCTACTACATGAGAAGAACAGGCAAGTTCTATTGGCTCACTGTCGTTGCTTACGCGGGTCTTGTTCTCGGTCTCATCGGCATCTTCCTCTCCTCTGGTGCAGTCATCAACAGCTCTGTCGGCATCATCGTTGGAATGTGCATCGGTGGCTTTGGAAACGGGAATGCGATCACCACCACCCTCATTGGTCTCATTGCGAATGCCTCTCATGAAGATCAAGCTGTCGCAACAGCTTGCAGCTACTTGTTTCGCTCCCTTGGCAGCATCTTTGGGGTCGCGATGTCAGCGACTGTTGCGAATTATGTGTTACGTGAAGATTTGTCCTCCCGCTTACCAGCGCTAGGGTTACCTGAGGATCAGGCGGTAGAGATTGCCGAGCGTGTGAGGGAAAGTCTGGCATACTTGAGGAACTTGGACCCCAAGATTCGGGAAGTTGTCGTGCAATGTTTTGCCAAAAGCACAAATGCTGCGTTCGGATTGCAGCTTGTTCTTGTTTTCGGTGCGGCGGCCGCTGCTTGGGGGATCAGAGAAAAAGCGCTCAGCAAATGAGACGCATATGGGTAGTGAAAAGCATTGTTGGCGCTCCAGCGCTAAATATTATACAATAGAGCCGCGAATGGGATGTAGATGGTACACCCGCAACGTTCCAATGAAGAGTGTCGTGGTCGCGTTTGATTTACGATCTGTACTTACGTGACCATAAATGACCTTGAAGATGGGAAGACCGCTTTCTTGAAACCGCCTTCTTGGAGCTGTGCGAAGAATGCAAAGAATACGATCACTTCGAGATGGCTGTTCGCGTAGCGAAGTCGCCGAGTCGGCCGAGCAGTATGCCGCCAACTCTCGATGTAAGTTGTGATTGCCGGTAGAAGCCCGTCTTGCTTCAATTCATGTTCCTTTGCTAGCAAGGCCCCTGATCATATCATCCACTATGCCTTTCCTGAACGCCGGTTGCCATGCCGTATAACTTGGGGTATTGTACATTCGATCCACCGTCTATCCTTGCCTGGAGAAAACAGTCAGCTCTGTACTCGCGTGTCTACAATGATGTACCCGCCTACCTTTGCTTATGTTTGGGGTTCTTGCTGCAAATAATGTAGACGTATTTCCCTCCTTTTCTTCTCACGCTCTTGCAGCCTTCGCATAGCTTCTTAACGCTGCTTCGCACCTTCATCCCCCGGATCTGTTGCCTAGCTATCGATTGCGTCTTCGATGCAGGAACTAAACTGAGATTCTGGAAAGCATCTGTGATTGATTGCTGCCGCCGTCTGGTCAATGCATTGATAGAAGTCGTTGTGCTGAGTTGGCGTTGCGATGCACGGAGAGGTGATCTGTACGCAGCGATCCAAGACCGCAGTGCATATCTTGATGCGTGTTTGGCGAGCATTTTCGATGCGATCGTTAATAGGTTCGTACTGCTACTCTGATGCTACTCTCATGGTCGTTGGATCCGCGAAGGACGGGTCGACCCGCTCGGTTTCGGCTGCCAAGCCTCGATTTCGTTCGCACCTGCCGCGATGAGACTGTGGGCTTTGCTTCGACTTCCAGGCTCGCTGCAGCACTCGACGACAACACCACCGCTCAACGACCGACGATTGCGACCGAACAGCCAAAACCGCAATCATGGCCACCGAACTGACCGTCCAGAGCGAGCGCGCTTTCCAAAAGCAGCCACATATTTTCCTCAACTCGAAGAGCAAGGCCAAGTCCACCAGAGTCGGAAAGGGTGGCCGTAGATGGTACAAGGACGTTGGATTGGGCTTCAGGACCCCAAGAACTGCCATTGAGGGCAAGTACATCGGTATGTGCTGTCCTTAAGATGCGGAAAGAGACGCAAATATTGCGATTGCAAAAGGTTGTGCCAAGAAGATGCGAACTTCATGCTCACAATTATGCTACAGACAAGAAGTGCCCATTCACTGGTCTCGTCTCCATTCGTGGCCGTATTCTCACCGGCACCGTCGTGTCCACCAAGATGCACCGTACTTTGATCATCCGCCGCGAGTACCTCCACTTCATCCCAAAGTACTCCCGTTACGAGAAGCGCCACAAGAACCTCGCTGCACACGTCTCTCCAGCTTTCCGTGTTGAGGAGGGTGACCAGGTCACTGTTGGTCAGTGCCGGCCGCTCAGCAAGACTGTAAGAAATATGGAATCGCGGAGGTCAAGAAGGCACACACTAATGATCATCAACAGGTCCGCTTCAACGTGCTTCGCGTCCTGCCACGAACCGGTAAGGCCGTCAAGAAGTTCCAGAAGTTTTAAGCGATGAGACATGTGCTTTGTGGGAACGATAAGGAAGCAACGGCAAAGGTTATGAAAGTGGGCCTAATGCGGGTGCATCCTGAAAATGGCGTTGGGTCAGAACAGGTCGATTGGGCCGGTTACGAGTCTCGAAGCATGGCTTTGCTGGAGATATGCCCAGGTCCATAGCTCGGCGTAGCAAATGTCATCGAATGCGAACAGTTTCATGCAAGAAGACTTGCGCTGCTCCAACCCGTGGTGAATTTATTTGGCCGTGTATGGAAGGGGTGCAAGGTATGACTCGGATGAGTGACAGTAGCTGAGGTCGCCGTCTCAAACATAGTAGGCTGGTTTTAGCCTTCGCTTTGAGAGTCAACTACCTCGCGTTTCGAATTGCACGCTGGTCCTAGTAGCCTTTGCATTCACCAAAGAACGCCAGATGTCAAGCCACGTGGGCATGCATACAGAAGGCTATGACAATACTGACAAGACATCTGCGGATCTCACAGCGATGTTGGAGCTCCCTTCTCCGTAGCATCTCACGTGCCCGTCATAAAATACGCTGTATTTAGAGTGACCACAGCAAGTAATTCCGGCAGAAGGACGCTCAGTCGCATTCTCTTGCTGCAGATCCATATTCGATTCATTCCATCATAGACATTCACATTTCCTGCTGTCTCAACATCTCGCAGCGAGGAGCTGAGATCTTCTCACGTCAAGCCAAACACCATCTGTCGCTCATCCTCAAACGCAGTATCCTGCAAATCCGTACTCATCTCATCTCTTTCTCTCGAAATACCCACTCGAGCTCATGATCGCAACACTCTGATCCATAATCGTCTCACCAACCCACAAGTAATTCTCAACCCACTTCTTGATGCTCGGCGACTCTGAAAACGTATCTGGTTTCAGGCTAGGACTAAGATGTTAGAAATGTCAGATCTTCCATATATTCTCCTTTGCATCTTGCTAGTGGGAGTGGGTTGGCGGATGGTACATACGTGAGACCTGTTGAGCGTTTGACGCCGGCGAGGAAAGCGGAAATCAAGACTGCGTCGAAGGTGTAGTGGGCTAGACGGCCGAGCTAAGAAGGTGTTAGTGAGAGGGTCTGGAGAGAGCAGGTGGTGTTGGGGTGGCATACGACCATGGTTGTCGGTTGATTGCGGCGCAAGGCGCCTCTTTGATAAGATGAGTGCAAGCGGGTGAGAGTTCTTGTGGGCGCGAGACGATCGTTGGCTATACCGACCGCGGCCTAGTGCGAGAGCTTTGAGGTTGTGTACGGGTTTTAAGGTGGTATCGGCGTGAGAGTCGTGAGTGAGTGACAGTGGAGATGGGTTGCTCAAAGAGCATGTGACATCGTGGCTGATTGGCAGGTACCGGCGCACGCTAGCGGGAGTCCCCGCTGGAGGTAGCAAGAGCGGATTCATGACAACATCAAGCCCGTCTCGAGCCCGTGAGAACTTCCTAAACATACGTTGCGCTTGCTACGACACCTCGCCTTCATGCCAGCATATACACTCACTATGATCACGTTCTTAATCACTCGCGGCGTGCGGAGCAGGAAAGTGGCTCTTATCGATGGGATGGCCGTACCTTGTCACCATCTAATTTGGCCCCTGCGCTGTAAAGTATACTCCTACGCGACAGATGTCAACGGTCGCGTCTGGCATTTTCTTGTCTCTATCCTTCTCTTTCACGTTCTCTTGACGGCCCCTTCGAAAGGCATTGGCCTGCTCAGAATTGACTAGCTTCTAGAGATGGCGCCTCAAACGCGTAGGAGGGCACAGAAATCAATAGATACTTACTCATCAGCGAACCGTTTCCACAGCGAGACATGCTGAGAAATTCAAAGATGCCACTCTGCAGCCGCCAAAGAAGACAAGAAAGACTTCTACTCATGGCGCCCGTCGGCTAAAGAAGCCTGCAGCAACCAAGCCTGCAGATTCATCCGTTAAAGACCAAGCAGCAGCTGAAGTCGTACTCCAGCATCTGTCTGTGGAAGATCTCCAGACTATCACTCGGGTGCAAATGCAGGATCCCATCACTCGAGCCAGCGTCATAGCAACACTTCTGTCTCTTGCCGACACGGCAGCGGCGCGTGCCCGGAGATTAGCTCAGGAGATTTGTGAAACGATTCAAGCTGCCGCCAAAAAAGACATTCAGCGGGTACATGAACAAGTTCGCGAACTGAAAGGTTGCGAGTCGAGTAGAGCTATGGCCGGATGCACTTGTCGAATATCTGCCTCTTGTGGAAGACCTGCTTGATCGCGGCGAGGTTGCGAATGGTCCGGAGAACGCATGGACCGCACTATTGTACCTCGCCGATCTCTGCATTTTACCTGAGACTGACGGTGGATTCAAATTTCAAGAAGGCGAAGAGCAATGCGACGAATTCCATGATATGATTGATCAGCTTATGCTTCGAGTTTGCCAGGCTCAGAAGAAGGCAGGAAAGAGTGAATGGTTGAATGGAGAGAGGACACGTGAGTTGATAAAGTTGGCAGATGATGCTGGTCAAGTCTATGTTGGTCACAGGATGAAGTGTTCGGAGTATAGATATAGGCGGACCCTGAAGTTCTTGAAGATGAAACGCTAAAGGTGATGCAGTCGTGGAGAACAAGAGCGCCTTTAGGAACTGATGATGACGATGTAAAGCAATTGAGCGGCACTTCGTGTTGTGCAATGGTCAACAAAAAGGCAAAGAACTCTCGTTGCCGATGTAGAGAATTTACAGTGGTATACACTTATACATAGCAGCAATTCAGCATGCAGCTTTTTGCGAGCTCTTGTACATGGTGCTGGCCTATCTGCTCGCTTCATCCATCTTTCCACCAGTAAGAGTCTCGGCAATCCTCCTGATTCTCTCCTTCTTGATAGCACTGGTACCGCTCGCATCCTCAACAGCCCTCGAGCTTGGAGTCTGGTTGGCACGATTAAGCATATCTTGCACAGACATTGGCTTTCCGAGAGTCCAGACAGATTTGCCTTGAGAGCCAACATCCCATTGCCCGTAGCTCTGCCCGAATTTGACGGGGTTCTCTGGTGTTCCGAAGGCATCATCGACAGCCTTGTCCAGCTGCTCAGGGGTCACAATGAAGTCTCGCGCGTTCATATAGAGGGTATGTAGCGAGTCCATGCGTTCTTCCTGCTTCTCCAGAGCACGTGCAGCGACATTTGCTCTCTTTCGTTCCAGGCGTGCTTCTCGCGTTGGGTCCGGTATGGGTTTGTTGAATAATGCATCCAAATCCAAATTGTTGCTTGGGGCCGTCAATCGTTCGTCTTCTCGCTCTGGCGCAGATAATCTCCTTTCGCGGTCTGCTCTTTTAGCTGCTGATCGAGCCTCCATCTTGCTGGTCTCTCTCTGTTGCCTCACTCTCAGACTGCTCACACCCTCGCGTAAATTCTGTTTCCGAATCTCGCTCATCTTAGCCTTCCATTCCTCTCGGCTGCCTTTCGCATAAATCTTGGGCTTCGCAGAGCTTTTCGTGGAGAGCTCGACTGCCTCATCCGAAGCACGACTTCCTCTGAATACATCTCGTGGAACTGGCAATACACCTTTGACGGGTGGATGATATGGTATTTGTTGTTGCGGTGGCTCAGGGACTTCGACATAGCGTGGATGTTCTGGGCCAACAGCGAGCCGTCTAGTTGATGACGAAAACGATCGGATCGTGCATTGCGGACACCTCCATGATGACAGCGATGGCATAGGCGATTTAGGCGGCATAGTTGGTATGTGTTGGTGGATGTGGTCTTCAATGGTTCTAATGTTCAAGTTGCGGCAAGTCGGAGGTGCTTGAGCCTCGTCTCGCGGCGGCTTGCAAAAAAGTCGCCGCTCGGCTTCGAATTCGAGATTTCGACAGCCACCTCTTTTCTGCTTTCTACTCAGAGTGTGCCTCTCCACACAGCAGCATACCACAACCACACACTTCACGATGGGTACAGGCAAGAAGGAGGCCGCCCGCAAGGAGCGGCAGGGTAAGACGAACGATGGCATGGGCAACGTCAAGACCAAGGGCGAGAACTTCTACCGCAGCGCCAAGCGGGTCAAGACGCTCAATATGTACAAGGACGGCAAGGCCCAACGCAATGCAAAGGGAGACATTACCAAGTCCGCCTCATACCAGAGCAAAGAGAAGCCGAGTGCGCGAGTGGAGCCCAATCGCAAATGGTTCACCAACACTAGAGTCATCTCGCAGGATGCGCTGAATGCTTTTCGAGGCGCTGTGGATGCGCAGAGCAAAGATCCCTACAGCTACTTGTTGAAGCAGAACAAGCTGCCCATGAGTTTAATCCACGACAACAAGGATAAAGAGCGAAAAGATGGTCTCATACAGCATCGCGCCAAAATTCGAATAGAGGCTGAGAAGTTTGGCGACACATTTGGACCCAAGGCTCAACGGAAGCGACCACGGCTAGCTGTGGCTAATCTCGAAGATCTTGCTTCCGCCACCACTCAGGACTACAGTACTTTTGAGCAGAGGCAAGAGGATGCACGTGAGCTGGCAGGTATCAAGGAAGATGAAGATACTGGCTTTACACAGACCGACAATAACGGTGAGCTGACCACCGCACGAGAACCAGTCTTCTCAAAGGGTCAAAGTAAACGAATATGGAACGAACTTTACAAGGTCATCGACAGCTCAGATGTTGTCATACATGTCCTGGATGCACGAGATCCGCTTGGCATGCGGTGTCGAAGTGTCGAAAAGTACATCAGGGAGGAGGCACCACACAAGCACCTGCTTTTCTTGCTGAACAAGTGCGATCTGGTGCCAACGAGCGTTGCGGTGCGTATTTTCTCTCTTCATTTTCACACCCCTGCCTGCCTGGATTGTTTTCTACCACTTAATTTCAGCACGCCATCGTTCAAGTCAAGAACGTCTCCGCCCTCGTTGGCAAGCCATGGAGCTGTTCTGTTACAATGATGGCAGATTGAGTTTTACTCCACCCGACCCTCTGCCGTTTTGGCATGGTCACCTAGGAGCCTTTGTGTCTTGTTTGAGTAGCGACCCGGATGTTTTCCCTTGATGGACAGCTTAGTTATGAGACACACATTCATCTTGATGCCATATCAGCTCGTGAAGATGTACAGGAGCAACACACTGACTTGCTCCAGGCTAAATGGGTCAAGATGCTCTCAGCAGAATACCCTACGCTCGCTTTCCATGCCTCCATGACCAACAGCTTCGGCAAAGGCACACTAATTTCCCTCCTGCGACAATTCTCCTCATTACACAGCTCGCGCAAGCAAATCTCAGTTGGGTTCATTGGATACCCCAACACCGGCAAATCCTCGATCATCAATACCTTACGAAAGAAGCAAGTCTGCACAACAGCACCGATCCCAGGTGAGACGAAAGTCTGGCAATACATCACACTCATGAAGCGCATTTATCTAATCGATTGTCCCGGCATCGTTCCTCCATCGGTAACAGATACACCAGAAGATATCCTTCTTCGGGGTGTCGTTCGAGTAGAGAACGTCGAGAATCCAGCACAGTATATTCCTGCCGTCCTTTCAAGATGTAAACGACATCATCTGGAACGGACTTACGCGATGAAATGGACATTGTCAGCAGACGAAAAGGAGTTCCTCGAGAAGACTGAAAAGGAGCGGACACAAGAAGGCATCACATTCTTGGAAGCATTGGCGAGAAAAGGTGGTCGGCTTCTCAAAGGTGGCGAGGCAGACATGGATGGTGTGGCAAAGATGGTCTTGAATGACTTTTTGAGAGGCAAGATTCCATGGTTTACACCTCCGCCTGTTGTTGAGGGCGAAGACGCAAAGGAGAAGGACGGCAGTCGAGATGAGAAATTGGGCTTCACACATAAGAAGCGCAAGTTTGAAGAGAGTGAAGCTGCGAAGGAAGAAGCAGAGAATGAGGCTTCTGAAAATGATGAAGATGATGAGGACTTTGAGGGCTTTGATGAGGACGGCGAGAATGGGGAGGCTGACGCCGGCGATGGACAGAGCGTCGGCGGCATTGCGCTAGATCCTGGCGAAAGCAGTGAAGAGGAGGCAGTTGAGGAGTAATGAAACTTATGATACCCTTTGAAATGCACACTTCGAGCACGACGATCATGTTGATCGTCCGGAACAATGGTAAAATTCGTGTCTCATAAGCGATCCATCTATGTCTATGCTATCTGCGCTTTGGAGGCGGCCAACCATTCATACTCCTTTTCACACCTAATGTCTTCCGCACGGGTGCAGAACTTTGCTGCTGCATAGAAGTGGTATGGAACGTGCTAGCTGGTCTGAAGCCGGTCGAAGCAGGAATGGCGGGAGCAGGTCGTGGTGCCGGGGGCGGTTCTGCAGTCGTAGGCTCGTCATCTGGATCTGGCGGTGGAGGTGAACTCGACAGGAAGACGTGTTTCCCTCCCGCATTCTCTCCATCCTCTCGACTAGCAGATCTCGACATATTCGGCTTACTGAGCATCGGGGTAGATCGAGGCTTGTGCGACGGCATTTTCTGATTCGCTGTCACAAAACCTGCTGTCGGTCGCAGCTCTTGCGTGTTCCGCAAAGGCTGTAGCACAGGTCTAGTGGGGGCAGGTTTCTCGGGCAGAGCTGACTCGAGTTCTCTTTCCGGCGATGGGCGTGGTTTCTTGAAGAAGTTCGCAATATTGCCTTGTCCTTCGATCTGCCGCTTTCGACCTTTTGGTTGCTGCTCGAGTTTCTGCTGAGCTTTCTTCTCTTGCTCTGCAGCTCTCTGCTCCAGCTTCTTCATTTGAGCTTGCTCCATAAGCTCGTCGTATCGAGCAGATACGCTTTGGAATCCTGCTTGGACTGGTATTGTGGCATTGGCTGTTGAGAAGTTCTGCTGCATCGTGGTGGTCACCGATGTTCGTGAGCTCATGAATCCTGTGTATGAAGATCCTGATTTTGCATGATCCCACTTTGCGAGCTCTTCGAATGGCTCTTCGCCGTTGAGAGGCCAGTAGTTGTCCTCGTCCCGTTCGAGTGTCGCTTTGAGCTCTGCAAGTTTCGTCTCAACTGGACACTGCCGTCTAAGTGTAATGCAGAGGCCGGTGAGGGCAGATACGGACATGCTGGGACCGTGCTCTTCGAAGTATCGACTCATTCCCTTGTGCACGAGAAACGTGGAGAGGTTTGTCTCCTGCCTCTGCGTGTCCTTGATCGGGCAACTGAGGTAAAGCAAGGCCTGAGCTCTGGTCATTCCGACATAGAGTAATCTGCGCTCTTCGTCGTGGTCGTCAGCACGAGAGTGTGGTATCGACCCATCGTAACATGCTGGAATGAATACCACCGGCCACTCCAAGCCTTTTGCAGCATGAATGGTGGAGATAGTGACTTGCTGTACCTTTTCGCCTTCCTCGTCCGCAGCTTTCTCTGCAGATGCGGTCAATGCGATGTTGGCAAGGAAGATCGAAAGAACGTCCTGATCTGACTCTGATCGTTGCTCGATGTCCTCAACCACCGGCAACGCGTCCAACTCAGCCAATTCTTGCAGCATGCTCGGCTGCGTCAACTCAGATGCTTGGGCCATCAGCTCCTCCACGTTTGTCCAACGTGCTTCGTATGACATCTCCGCAGCATATTTTGATCTCAAATATGACTGAAGCTGTATTTTGCTCGATATGACATTGATTAGATCAACGACCGATGGCTGTTCTTTGTTCCAAGACTCGAGCTTCTTGAGGCCGCTCAATATTACATCCACAAACTTGGCTAGACCGCTTCGATTTGGTGTTGTCAGCTTTGTTCTGGAGCTGTATCGATCTTGAGCAATGCCTAGTATTAACGACCAGAGCGAGACTCCCTTCAGTTGAGCCTCTTCCCGGAGTTCCTTGATCGTCTTCTCGCCAATCTTTCGAGAGGGAACATTCAAGATCCTTTCCACTGCCTCAGTATTGTCGGGCGAGTGAATTACTCGTAGATAGTCGACAACCAATTTGATCTCTGCACGATCGTAGAAGCGCGTACCTCCTACCATCCGATATGCGATTCCAGCATTTCCCAGAGCTGTCTCAATCTCGCGCGAGAGCGCAGCGGACCTCAGCAGAACTGCGAAGTCGCTTCCCATCATGATATTGCCAGATAAGCTTTGCATGCGCTTGATCTCAGTAACAAGCCACTGTGCCTCTGCTTTAGCTGACGGTAGCTTTCGCAGCACTGGGCGTAAGCCAATGCTATGTGTTGCTTGAAGCTTTTTCGGCGGTCGACTCTCATCTTGTTCAATTATGTTCTGAGCTGCGCTGAGGATCGCGCCAGAAGATCTGTAGTTCTCCTCAAGGTTTATCGTGAGCGTGTCCGGCCACTGAGTCCTCATGCGAGCCAGGTTCTTGATCTCTGCGTTTCGAAAGCCATAAATACTCTGATCTGGATCGCCAACGATTGTGATCACATTCTGGTGTTGAGCGAAGACAGACATTAGGTCGTACTGAATGTTGTTCGTGTCTTGGAATTCGTCAATGAGCACAGCTTGAACATTACTGACACACTGCGGGTGTGACCTGAGTAAAGTCGAGCATCTGAGCAGGATGTCATCGTAATCTAGCAGATTAGAAGCAAGCAGCGACGCTTCGTACTCGGCGAAGAGGAGATCAAACTCTCGTTGCTCGACACTTTTCTTCGTCTTGCCATCGGTCGAGTCGCCCTTTGCTTTCCTTTGGGAGATTCTGCCTACGGCTTGACCAACCGTGATGCCCATGCCATGTTGCTTGATCAGACGATTTAAGATTGCTTTGCAGTCATTCGCGTCCGCGATGCCGAAATCCTTAGGCAGTCCGATGTGTTGACCGTATGCTTTTAGGTAACGTAAGGCCACGGAGTGAAACGTGCCCAATTTGAGCTGCCTCGAGAGATCACTGCCAACGAAATTCGTAATGCGCTCTTTCATCTCCTTCGCCGCCTTGACCGTAAATGTGCATACGATGATGTTCCATGGTTGCAAGCCTCGTTCCGATATAAGATGTGCGACGCGTGCTGTGAGCGTCTTCGTTTTGCCAGATCCAGGAGGGGCAAGTACCTGGAGTACTGATGCTTCTGAGACTACGGCGGTCCTTTGGGCTGGGTTGAGCCCTTGCAATATGTTGTCCATGTCATGTCGAGTGTTTGTGGTTTGTTGACGCGTGTGGTCGCGATGCGAAGTACACGCCTGCCCACGTGCCTGCTGCGGTCGAAATCGCCGAAGAAGCACCGAGTCTTGGGCGCGACCTGCTCTCACTGCTCCATTTTCAATCTTCCTTGAACTTCAACAGGACTGGAGGGGCGTGAAACAAAGAACGATATCTGACGACAAGCTTTGCATACGTCCGGTACTGCACGCATGATCATTTTGATGATCTTTAGCTCTCTTCGCTTTTAGCCAATCCTTTCGGCAGCAACAATTGGAGCAGGTTTGTCTGGGCTATCTCAACAATGGGCAAAATGGCATATCCGGCATTCAGAGGAGCGTTCTTTCGAACAGTTCACATCACTATGCATATCTTCGGTCCCGTGAACCCAGCCAAGCCCTGAGGCGGCGCCCTTTTCCAGGTTGCAACGCCCACTCGCTCCCAAACGCATCATTCCAGCCAGACCAATCCACTGCAATCAATGCATCGAAATTACCACGTGTATCCGCCACAGAAGCCTTTTCCCATTTCCGAAACATAACAGATTGAACCCAGAAGTCGATCATGCAAAACAAGAGGTCAGAACGTCCACGAGCACCAAAGGTCATTGCCTTTGCCTGGCTTACAAGTCCATGTCGGTACGCTTGAGCAGCACCATCGAAGTGTATGCAGCCTTGCGTCCGGTACCATCTGCCATCTCAGTGTCGCGCTTTTTGCCAGTCACCAGGTCGTCATCGATCTTAACCCAGGATCCTCCATACTGGCGCCAGATGAAATAATGGCCCGAGGTTGCTTTGCGGCAGTCGTGCTTGACGACGGCCTTGATTTGATAGGTCGCGCCGCCAATCATAACACTCCCAGTATCAAGCTGCAGTCGAGACTTGTTGGTGCTCGCGTCGTCTTGGACGCGATTGATCTCGACCAACAAGTTTGCCGGCATCTTGTTGGTGTCGATTTCATTGATGGTCTCCATGGTGGCAGTGGCATTGCATTTGCCACATGTCTTAAGACCATCTAAATTCGCCTCTTGGTACTGAGACAGGATGTCTTCCAAAGAAAATGAGTCGTAGGAGGGAGCTCGCACTTTGAGCATCACTTCCGTGTGCTCTTCCCCAGTCTCGCCATGCCCACAGGCGCTGCACTTGAGCGTGGTCTTGGTATCAAAGTGGAAGAGTTCTCGGATCGAAGGGAATTCTTCGGAGAGTGTGTCCAGCAAGAGCTGCAAATATTCGCAAGCGTCCTGCATTGTCTCGCCGTCAAAGGCCTTGAAAGCTGGCTTGTGGTAGGCAACCACCTGTTGTGCCAGTAGAGGAGAGACGTGCTCTTCTGGGGAGTTTCGCATGTCGTTGAGTAGCTCTTGCATGTATGGTGTAATGCTGATCTTTCCCTGCTTGGCCTTTTCCTGGATAGATTCTCGCAGCTGAACCAAGACGGCGTCAAGTTTTGCGCGACTATCAGGAAGGCCATCAAAGGTCTTTGCCGCCTCGAGATCGACACCAAAGTCAGAGGCAGCCGCTCCTTGCTTGTGGAGGGCTTTGACATCTTCCGTGTCAAGAGCCGAATTCAGCAGCTGGATAGCTACGTTCGAAAAGCATGCATTTCCGAAGTTCGACAGACCCATGGCTCTAGTGTCCGAGAGGACTTTGCGGCGCTTTGTGTTCGTTGACTCGCTAGCCTCGCTCTGCTCATCGTAACCATCGCCGGCAAAATCCACCCTAACATCATCGGCTCGCTTTCGCTTCTTCGCCGCTTTTGATGTGGGCTTCGGATCTGGTAGCTCGGAGCCTTTTGCACTGACGAGTTGCTGATGATTCTTGGACAGCTCTGGTGAGGTGGTCGCCCGCGTCGAAGGCTTCTTCACCAGGTGTCGCTCGGCCTTACTCGCAGCTACCTGGCATGATGGCTTCGATTTTGGCAGCAGAGAGACGCCAGAATCAACAGAGCTATCTCGAGGTGCGGTCAACAACTTCTCGCTTGAGTCTTTCTTGGAAGTCGTCGGTCCTTGCTGGACTTGTCTATGATATGCCAAGCCTGGTACCTTTTGAGCTGCGAGAGCGGGTGTCACGCGTTGCTTCTTGTGAGCATGCGCGTCATCCTCATCAACGACGATCTTCCGCTTTCCGCCTGTAGCAGTGTTGAGACGCTTGATGTCGCTCTCAGGCTGTAACTTTGCTGGCAGTGCGGACAGCTGACGGAGTCTATCTTCTCCGCCGCCGCGCTTCGGTGCCGAAGACTGAACCTTGGACGTGGTATCTGGCTGTGGTTCGAGTTTCATAAGTGCATCAAAGCGAGCTTGCTGGACTTTCCGCTTCTTCTCGAGCTCGTGAAGTCGCGTGTTGTGTCCAGCGACTGCCTCTTTGTGGTCTTTCAACTTCCGGTCAGTTTGTGCTTGCTGGAAGAGGTTCAGTCTCTGCTTGTGCTGATTCTCGTCGTGTTTCTTTTGCGCCGCGGTATAGGTACGATCAGCTTTGCTGAGAAGATCGGTCACGATACTAATCTCGCCATCAAGCTCCTTCAGTCGCTTCGCGGCAAGTCGAGTGTCTGGCCGAGCGAAGCTAGGCTGGTCTTCCTCTTCGTAATCGGACTCTTCGTCGTCTACATATTTCGATCGCGCGAACTTCTCTGCGACCCGCTTGAATGGCTTCTTCGCAGCGCTGACTGCTCGCGCGCCAAGCTTCGACTTTGACGGCATTGTAAGTGCCTGGCGTATGAAAGAAAGGTATGAACTGCGAGCTCGAATATGAGGGGGAGATCTGTTCACGCTGAGTCTTGCCGATAGACTCGAGTGTCGTTTGGGGTCTGTGCAAGATCGGAGCGCAAGGCTGGGGCTACTGCTGCTCTGAGGAGAATCTTTCTTCTTGTGTTCCTTGCAGGAATCTGGAAACTTGCACAGTAGTGGCTGTTCTCCCAGGTTGGTGTACGAAGTTGAAGATTGTTAGAGATGCGTAGCGAAGGTAAGTTGGGACTTCGAAAGTGAAGCGCGCAGCCATCATTCACTTGACGCGAAATCTTGGTGGCTGGAACAATAATATTGTCAATTGTGTCTATACAGGTCATGCTCGCCCAGATTTGATACACAATAGGAACGTCTACCAGCTCTATAAGCCTGGTCAAGAGCACTTCTGCCTTGCAAACACAATGCTGAAGTTGTAGCAACTCTGTGAATGGAGTTGGTGCGTCCAGTCTCAGACTCCGAAGTGATCGCAGCTCGAAGTGTAACCAGCTTGCAAGCTCTTTTGTCTGCGCGTTGAGTGCGTCTGATGTCTCTCTTGCCTGAGACAAGTTCTGCAGTAGCCATCGGCATGTGAAAACGTGCAGTGAATGTTCGGGAAGAAGCGAGCCCCGCGATCTGCTGCAAGGGTCCCGCTGTCCCTGCATTGAAGCTTGACCCGCCGTGAAACACCGCCTTCTGGACACGTTGGTACTCACAATTCACAAACATCCAACAACTCCAGCGAAGCTCACAGTCAATCGAAAATGAAGCTCACAACCGTCGCGACTGCCCTTGGGCTACTGTTTGCTGGCGTCTCAGCGCTCCAAAAGCCACTCGACATCGACATTACTGAGGCCAAGACGTGCGGCGAAGATGAGAAGACGAAGAAGGGTATGCTTAGATTCTTCCATTGCCTAACAAAGTGAAGCTCATCTGACCCTGCTCCAGGTGACAAAGTCGAGATGCACTACCGCGGTACTTTAGAAGATACCGGCTACGAGTTCGACGCCTCATACAACCGCGGCACTCCTCTATCCTTCACAGTCGGAAAGGGCCAGGTTATCAAGGGCTGGGACGAGGGTCTTATTGGCATGTGTATTGGCGACAAGAGGAAGCTCACCATTCAGCCGGGGTACGGCTATGGTGCTTCGGGAGTGGGACCAATTCCTGGCAACGCGGTGCTCATCTTCGAGACTGAGCTTGTGTCAATCAATGGCAAGAAGGCGGAGGCAGCAAAGAATGATGAGCTATAGGCTATGACAATGGATATCGAGCTACAAAGCTACAAAGCGTCTTTGAGATGGCCAGCACAGGTTGGCTCCGATCAACAAGGAACCTGAAGCCTAGACAGCGATGCTCAGGTTGCACTTTGCACCGGAAGTGACGATTTGCAATAGTTGATGAGCCGTGGACTGACGAGGAGTCATAGAAACGATCAATTGCTGCGATCTGTGACCGTCAGTCTCCGCTTGTTACATGTTCGTGTAGCCTGAAGAGTAGTATTGTCCCGCGAGTAAACCACCATGTCCTGCACTGTGCCTCATCGAACCTAATTGCTCGTTTCGGCATTAATAGATGCTGCTTTCACACGTGATAGGCGACAAGATCTAATGAGACCACGACCAGGGATGAGTGGGGGCGAAGAGGAAAAGTGAGAGAATTAAACTGCCTGGTACAATTGCTATTCAATCTCAGGCTCTCATCCTCTCTCGGCGTCTCTGCTCTTTCTGCAATAGCACGACCAGCCATTTGCCGTTGGGATTGCCCTGCTCTTGGGCTCTGTCTGCCCACTGCCACAGCACCGGGTCAAGTACGTCTACTAATGCACCACCAGGAGCGTCACCCACGTTGACGTGCCGGACGAGATTCTCCACAATCTCGCGATGGCAGCCAGAATCTGCGACTGCGATCCGCAGAAGCTCCGTATTGGTTGTTGCACCCATGCTGAGTATGAGAGACACGTAGTCAGCGTTGCCGTCAGTGACAGCTTGCATCAGACCTTCTTGTGCATGTTCGCCATATGCAGCATTGAGCGCATGCAAGTCAGTGATGTTCTGCGCGAAAGTTCTCAAGAAGGCCAACTTTGCTTCCGTAAATGGTCGCAAAAAGAGTTTCTTTGGCGGAAGAAGCTTCGACGCCGGATGGAGTGCAGCCCAAATTTTCTGCCAGTGTGAATCACCATCTGCCAGAGCTGTTGGCGATACATTGGCGCTGTAGCTCTTCAGCCAGGTTTTGAAGAAGTCCCAAGTCATGAAACGGCTATTCAGAAGTCGAGTCGCTGCAGCAAGATCTCGATGACTCACGGTACCAGGGCTACCAAGCATAGGCGCCAGAAGACGAGAAGTCAACTCAGTCTGCAAGTGTCGACTTTTGGACAACTTCAGTGCGAGCTGTCGGGAAACGATGGCAAGGTCGACGTTGGCAGCATAGTCGAAGATCTCCTGCAGAATCTCCGCGGGTAGAGCTTCCAAAGGGCTATCGAGCTCGGTATCTTGTCGGCGCTTTCGCGGTCTCGACGAAGAAGCTCTAGACACGGCTGCCGACGTAGAGACTGGTGCTGGTCGTGTCTGCAGTTCTGGCTTGCGACGCTTTCCTGTCCTCCACTTTTCAGCAGAAAGAGCGCGCCTCTTGCCACGAACCTTGACTGGAGTGAAGTTGGCGCTCGATGCCATAGGTTAATGGCACGATCTGGTGAGATGGAGGGCGAAGATCTATCTGACTGCTGACACACGGAGAATGGAACCAGCTGAGTTGAAACTCATGATTAGGGAAGGACACCTACAGCCTCGTCAGCAATGGTTCCATGAAGTGCTTATTCAGGCTGCAAATATGATTGGAGTATCCTCAGTGATCTTGGTGTAAAAAGTGATCAACGCCAGGAGGCTCAATTACTATCTAGTGCGTGTAGGTTTTAATCATTGGAAAGCGGATGTGAAATGGTGGATGCATACCTGTAACGTGTGCCGTCTTTCAAGTGGCAGAGTCGTCGGTCTTGTCGCTCGGTTTCTGCTATGCTGGTCAGCATTCGTCGGGCTCGCAGAGAAGCATACAATGAGGTGGAGGGTACGCAGGTACAGTCAGTATATGTAAGAATGACTCGCATATGGTCTACGCCGTTATGAGAAACAGGCGTGAATCTCCGGTTCGTAGCCATCAATCGCAAATTATAACATCATTCGAGGGCAGCGAGACAGTGGAAGATGGAGGCTTACCTTGAGCGCGTGCTTGCGGCTGATTGAGATCTTGATGTGCATTTTGTTGGTGCAACAAAGAGGAAAGAAATTTGAGAGAGAACCTGAGAGTCGCGACCGCGGCTGCGGCTCTTCGGGTCTTCCCGCGATCGCGCCAAGCCCGGCGAAGCCCACCTCACAATTTGATCCAGGTGCGACTCCAGCTAAAGATCGATCTCCAGTTCACGACGAGCGACAACCCACCCAACGCACTTCCACCGACAAAATGGGCGACGTTACCATCGAGGCACCACACTGGAGACAGGTCGAGGTCGGCCGTGTCATCCACTTCGGCAGCGGCCCACACACTGGCAGAATCGCCGCCATTGTCCAGATCATCGACCACAAGCGCGTACGTTCCCGCCGAAGATGCGAATCGCAAGAGATGGATTATTGAGCAGGTTGAACAAATACTTACAGCTTACAGGTTCTCGTCGAGGGCCCATCCAAGAAGACTGAGCTCCAGGTCCCACGCCATGCCGCACAATTGAGCTCGCTTTCTCTTACCGGTCTCGTCATCCCAAAGATCACATTCGGAGCTGGTACCGGCGCACTCTCGAAGCAGTGGGAGGAGTACGAGGTTGACAAGAAGTGGACGGAGAGCTCATATGCCAAGAAGATTGACAAGCAGACCCGGAGAAAGGCGCTCAGTGACTTTGAGCGTTTCAAGGTCATGCGTCTGAGGAAGCAGGTATGTGGCATACAGCTTTTATGCGGCTCAGAGAATTCGCTGCATGTAGGATGGACGGAACAAGGCATAGACTAACATGAAATTAGGCTCGCTTCGAGACCCGCAAGGCTCTCGCTCAAGCCAAGGCCAGCGCATAGGTTATGGGAGGACTGCAGCATACTCTTCGGGCATCATGAAAATCGACCGATCTCCAATGTATTCAGCATTGTACTGGGCGCCGGTGGTTCAGACAACCACAAGGCACGGCTGGCGAAATGGGGATGTGAGGGCTTGCTTGAGACTTTGATAGCGAATTGCGCATAGTCTTCAAGGCGCAAGAAATGTCGTTACGTGAACTGAATACCGTGACATTGCTCTCCTAGTCCTTGTGCTGTGTTTCCCTACTGGCTATTTGATGCTCTGCCATGGTAAAGCACGGGTAGTTCCGCACGATTTTCAAAAGTCTTGGCAGGCAAGAGCGGGCGCCGCACCTGCTCAGCCGAACAACCACTCAGTCTCAATTGCGCATTGCCATTGCAGGAGGACCTTCTGGACGCCAGCGCATCACCCGAGCCCAGAAACGACTGCTAAATGTAAGTGTATCAAAGCTATGTCCATTGCGACTGCAAACATGCAGCCAGTAGCCCAAGCGATAGATGTGATCGGACTCAAATTCTAACAGACCTCCAAGCTTTCGAATCGAACATCGTCACTATGGCCAACCCACGTGTTGAAGAGCTCCCCGATGAGCCAGAGAAGAATAACCCAGAGGTCGAGGAGGGCTCTTCTGACTCTGATGAGGAGGGAGGCGAGGCCAACATCCCAGCTGGTGCTCAGGTTGCTGTGCACAGCAGAAACGAGAAGAAGGCGCGCAAGGCTATTGCAAAGCTCGGACTGAAGCATGTTGAGGGTATCACTCGCGTGACTCTGCGGAGACCAAAGAATATCCTCTTCGTCATCAGCAACCCAGATGTCTACAAGAGCCCATCGAGCAACACCTGGATGTGAGTTGGAGCAGAACAAGCTGGTGCGTGCATGAGGATTTAGACTAATGATTTGAAACAGCATCTTCGGCGAGGCTAAGATCGAGGATCTCAACTCGCAAGCTCAGGCATCTGCCGCTCAACAGCTTGCCGCACAGTCTGCCAACGAGGCCTCCCACGACCACTCCGCAGATGGTGAGGGCAAGGGCAAGGCAGTCGAGGACAAGAAGGCCGAGGAGGAAGAGGATGATGGCGAGGAGGTCGACGACACTGGCCTTGAGTCTAAGGACATCGAGCTCGTCATGGCTCAAGCCAACGTCAGCCGCAAGAAGGCCGTCAAGGCTCTCAAGGAGAACGACAACGATATTGTCAACAGTATCATGGCTCTCAGCATATAGTGCTAGCCTGTCCTCCTCACAAGGATCAGAATGGTCTTTACCCACGCCATGCATGTCTGAGCTGGCGTATGTATCTGCACTTTAGCCTAATTACGAAGCCTGGAAATGACTTGTGAGACGCAAAAGTCCACACATTGTACCTGCCTTCTAAGATCATTTTTGTCCTTTTGTTTCACATCTCAATGCCACTGTCATGTTTCATTGCGAGAGGTATACCGCCATCGTGCATACGCAAAACATTACAGCTGCATTGGGGGTCGTATCCCAAATCTTGGCACCAGACGAGGCGCCGACAGTGCAAGAGCACTGGTGAAAGGTACGCATATGTACATTGCCATCATTAAGATCTTACATAAAAATCGCTTTCGTCAAATCTTGGTTCTCGTGACGCCATTCGAGGGTATACTCCTGAATGCTCAAATGCTCGCTAGTTCGCTTACGGAAATGTGTGTACAGCTTCAACACTATCACGCCTCTGGCCGATGCTCGGCTGACGTTTCTCGCAATGTTTCTGGGAAGTTTGGTCTTCTTGGATCGATCGGTGTGGCTTCCGCAATTCGTATGGACGGCAGACGGCTTATGGGCATCAATTGAGGTGCGCCACTTGTTGACGATGTCACTTCAGATTCGGATTGGTCTTGTGGCGAAGCAGAAGAAGTCTGGATCTGCGGTGTGCGAGTGGAAGTGGGCGACTCGTACGGCGGTGCATCTTCAAAGCCCTCACCATCATAGCTAGGTGGATCGGCGCTTGGAATGTGACCTTCACCAAGATCACCACTGACGCTCACTGAGGTATCGATCGAAGGTCGCACCGCGCCGTTTCGCGACGCATTTGTCGAGGCCCTGCTCCTGCCGCCGACAGGTGTGTGCACTGCAGAGTTGTTGCGAGAATGTCCACCCTGATTCAGCGTGACTACCTCGAAATCGCTTCCCGCTCGACCAAATGGCGGTCTCTCTGCACGATCGACGAAATCCGGATCTTCGTCTGATGCAGACATCATCGAGCCGTTCTGCGATATCTGTGACCTATTGCGATGATGAGAATACGGCATACTCTCTTGGGTTGACCATGGTCTTAGACTCGCTCCGTTGATACTCGCGGCAGAGTCCAAGAGCGGCCTGCTGTCAGAGTCGTTCGAGTTCGCTCGTATCCTGGTACCGTCATGTCTTGCAACGCCGAGCTCAGCGTAGCTAACGCTGCTCACGCGGCGATCTCTGGTAGCCATCGCAGCCTGGTGCTCTGCTATCATAGCGGCAGCGCCTTCTCTTTCTCGTCGCGCAGTCGCCTCTCTACCTTCCACTCGTATTCTCTCAACCTCTGCAAAGTCGCCTCTGGCTCTGGCCTCTTGTCTGCGCCTTCTGCGATCTTCCCGTTCTGCGACCTCTTGTCTGCGCTGAAGTCGTATCTGATACAAGCTCTCCATCTCTTCCTCCCGTCGGTTTTCTTCGTCCTGTTCCGTTTCTGGCATTTCGACAACCACATCGATGCCGTCTCTCTCGCCTTCCCTTGCAAGCACTTGCTCGTTCTCTCTTACTGACTGCGAATAAGCAGGCAGTGTCATTACTGACCGTACGCTAGTATGCCTTTCAACGCCATCGCTGTTCGCAAGCATCTCAGCTTGTGCCCTTTCTAAGTCTGGAAGATCCTGTCGGCTTGCTTGGGCGCTTCTGGTTTCGCTTCGCAATTGCCATGATGGTATTGACGATACGTCTTGCAGTCCGGCGCTATACTGGCCCTTCGACGATCCAGAGAATTGTCTTGGATGCCACGCTCTCCACTTCTTCTTCAGCAGTTGTGTTGGTACATATTTAGGATTCTCGTGTCGTCTTCGCAACCTTCGGAGTATCATGAATGATCCAATCGCCAGCATAAGCACCGCCACTATCGCGATAACGACCTATTTGGAAGCAAGTCAGTGTTTCGCCTGGCATTGTCAGTACACATCACCACCTACGATAATAATGACGGTCTGCGTGCCACCGCTACCACCACCGCTGCCATTCTGCTCGCCGGTGCTGTTGTTGTTCTGACGCGGCCATAAACTTCGGACATCAGCATATTGGTGCTCGGGAAGCAGCATGGCGATTCAGCACCGATGCGCTGTCGTGCAGGTCTATCGCATGTGGATGTCCGACTAATTCTTCGCTCCAAAAGAATGTACTATCGGTGGTTGCCCGTGCGCAAAGCGATCCAGAAGCCGAGATTCGAAAAGAACGGATTGGAGCGGCAGCTGCGAACAGGGGAGCTGAGAGTTGGCAACCTTGGTAACGCTGGAGGATCTTGAGTTGGCCTGGTCGCTGACGCGGCTGATGGCGTAGAATGACAGTCTCTATGTTCTTGGTAGATGTCGATCGTTGTAGATACAGACGTCGGAGTCACGCGAAATAATATGAAACAGAGTATCAACAAGGGACTCAATTCTCCGTAGCCGCGAAGGCTGTGGATTCGATTTGGTTGAATGGCTGAACGACAGTAGTCTAACTGTCGCTTGCGTGCCACCTTGGTTCGCGTGGCTATGCACGATTCCGGGATTTGATTCGTCAGTCCATAAATAGCCGCGTGAACGCCCTGCAGCATGTCCGCGAGCATTCCAATCTCTTTGCACCTCAGTCTCGTTCTATCGACCTTCATCTGAGAGTGCCACTGGTATAGTAAGGGGCCTCATCGCGACGCAACTCTTTCCGTGACCGCGAACACCTCATGTTGATATCATGCTGCCATCGGAGGTTTCCCTGCCCTCCTCTCTATTGGGTCCGAAGCGGGTAGGGATCTCGAACGAAGAACACAAGTTTATCAGCAGCAGATTACTGCTTATTGAACGAATCTGCGAACGGACCGGGTGCTTTTGCTAGAGGCACAAAAGTCGTACATCCGGCGAACTTATCGCGATGGGAAATCGACCAAATATAAGACCATACTGACTCCAAGTTCTTCGTCACTCCAAGATAGCCTTGGCCTTGGTTCCTGGGCTATTGCGGATGAGGCTCGACATCAGGCCATATCAGGGCAGACAACTAGATCTCCCTCAGCTTGAGCGACATGCTTAGAGCCGAACGGTTCTTCATTGCCAAAGAGGTCTGTACCTCTTGGCGGCGGTGAGGCTGCACCAAATCCTCGCTGGACTCAGTTCAAAGGTGCGCTTGTATTGCTATCGCGCTTGAGATGAAAATTTGCGAGGATGTCAGCCAGCTGTGTCGGTGATGGGCTATGTCCGTCAGTGCGTCGCTGTTGAAGCTTGTAGTAGTTGCTGCATAGATGCATGTGATGCTGCAGCCCGTTCTTTCCAGTTGGCGTAGGCTTGGCATGGCCTCGCGGTTGAACACAGCTCGAACTTCACTTCTTGTCAAATGTTGTACACGAACATGGTGGAATGTTCGAATGCGATCTATCAGCTTTCGATTCTGCTTTCTCCAATTGCTCGCCGTTCTGTCACTTTTGGTGCAACACCACATCCCTGCTCGACGACCTCCACTTTAAGCGACCTCAACGCGACAGCTTGACGTGACAAACACCGTCACCGAGACATAAACACGTACATCTTCAACTCATTTGTGCGAGGTCTGTCAGCACCGAGCTGATCTCAGCTCTGTGCCCGCGAACGTGTCGACCATGGCGACATCATCAGTGCCGCTGCCTGCTACCACAACCGGCGTGAACGCGAGCTCGAAGTTGGCGAGTCTGCCTGAAGAACTGTTGGCAAACATCGCTGTCAAGCTCGGCTCAGACGACCTTGGATCTCTACGGCTCACCTGCAAATCTATCGAGGCTCGCGTGTTGTACGAGTTCGCAAAAGAGTAAATCAGCAGCATCTCATCTCAGCTAGGTGGCGTCTCTTGCTAACCTGTATCAGGTATTTTGAGGAGAAATGCTTCATGTTTACGACTGCGTCTCTGAAGTGTCTCTTGGATATCTCGAGTAGCGAGAAGTTGGGCCCGCACTTGCGACATGTCTACTTCATCACTGCCAGCTTCCCTCACCGCGCTCTAGACTGCTCCCATGCCTCATGCTGCTGCTCCTGGCAGCCTACGACCAGACAGCGCGAAGCATACATCGAGTACATGCATGATCAAGAACGACTTCGCAAGACCAAAGGCGATCTCGAACTATTGACTGAGGCCTTTGAAAAGCTCCCTGCCTTGAAGGGATTGACCTTCATCGACCACCTCAGCACGCTCGCAAGCAAGACGGCCCAGTGTTATGGATACAACAAGGTCATGCGTACCACGAATAAGTCGCCATCTTTTTTACCAGTCACTGAGGCTGTCAATGGGGAGTACTTCCCCTGGTTGACTCATGTCTTTCAAACCGTGATGACAGCAGTTGCAAACAGTGGGATTGAATCACTTCTCACTTTCGAGACCAGCTTCAAGAATCAGATGCACGGTAAGCAGTGATTTGAGACAGTTGTTGCTTTCCCCATCTTGAGCCAAGGGAAGCTGACATCTTGACAGGAATCTCACCCAGCTCTGATTTACGTCTCAAACAAGAAGTGCTTGACAAGCTTGCGCAGTGCTTTGTCAACCTCGAGAGCTTCTCCCTTCAGCTTCGAAGTCAGTATCTGCGCTATAGAAGAAGAGATACAGAGAAGGACTATGCGAGGGCATACAAGTATGCCAAGTCTTTCTCAGCCGTTCTGAAAGCAGCGCATTCAGCTCGTCTCGAATTCGACTACCTTGAGCACACCGGTCAGATTTGCAAAGCAATCACGACATCACTAGATTTCGGATCACTGTCCAATCTTTCGCTCGAGAATCTCTGCATCGAAGCGAAGATTCTGGGTTCCATCATCTGTCGCCTTACCTCAGTCGAGAAGTTGACTTTCCATGCGATCGACTTGACAAAAGGCAGTTGGGTGAGCATCCTCAAGGCAGTAGGTCAGCTTCGTGCAGTCAGTCATCTTCATCTGCAATTCTTGCAGCAAGGTATGCAAAAGGTGTACTTCCTCCCTCAGCCCGAGGAGAGTGATGAGGCTAGTGGAGAGCCAACGATCGATCCATTCTTCGGACCTGGAGCGTTTGGAGACAACGAAGACGACAATTGGACGGAAGAAGAAGATGGAACCGACGACGAACCTCCAGATCTTATTGCTCAGGATGCATTGGAAGAACCAGAAGTCTTGAAGGCACATCCAAAAGAAAGCGATATCTCTCCAGAACCCAAATCAAGCACGACAAACAAGTGCCTGGAGTACACTGGGAAAGACTATAAAGCACCAGGTAGAGACGCGGACCAAGAGCGAGGTGAGATATTGCTAGCAGATGAGCATGATTTTATGCTGACTCCGAGTAGGATACTACGTCTGCCTTTCCAGCAGAGAAGAGATCGAGGCGCAATTACCGACCTTCGTCGAACAGTGCAATCTGGGAGACAAATTCGACCAGGACATGGATCTTGGTGATCTACTAAACATTCCTGGTCTTCCAAACGCTGGTGTTGTGACTTTGCCCATCGGTGCCGGAGGACCTGGTGGTAATGGACCTCCCGCAGCGATTAATGCGATCATGAATCAGCTGAATGCTCTCCTGGGTCCAGGTGGTCCCCCACCTGCATTCGCAGCTCCGCCAAATCAACCAGCAGCGAATGGCAATGCCCCGAACCAACCAAGTACACTGACTGGCACTTGGGGTTCGCAAATTCCACCGATCAACCCGGCACCGCCACCAAACCCGTACCTGACAGTCCCCAGCGCTACCCTCAACCAGACGTCGACCGAGACCGAAGCTGGAGAGTGGGTGAATGACGTGGACTGAGGCACTCTAGGCGGACAACACATTGATGCTATACGATCGTCAGAATGAGAGAAAAATGCAAGACCAACAGGAGACATGGAGGCACAAGGCTGGTGAGATCAAGAGCAGCGACGATCGGAAAAGGATAGAGTTCCACGTGTCACAGCCGACACCCAAGCTTGAACGCTGCCGAGATGGCTCAGAAAGACTGGTTGCTTTGTAGTCAGCTGCAGAAGACATCCTTCTCGGAGGCTGCTATCGGCCGTTGCCTCGCAAAAGCAGACGCAAATCGAAAATCAAATGCTATGAGAACACGCCTTGCTGTAGAATTCACAGCTCTTCATAGCTCCACTGAAGTCACTGAGCGCTGACAATCTCACTACTGCCCCAAGTATCATGATCACCATGGACATGAAGAAGACTGCAGGCAATCTGCTAGCTTTTTGAATAACTGATTAATTACATTTTCATGCTCTCAGCATTGCATCACTCCGGCTCCATGACCGCTGACGGTCCCTATGCAGAATTGTTCATATAGTAGTCAATAAAGTAGAAGTGGCCATTGCGGCTATATGCCCTAACGACCTTTCGGTGGCTTATTACCTCCTCCACCTGGGTTCGAAGGCGGTGGGCGACATGGGCCCACCGGGTTGGGCTTTGGTCCTGAGTTTGGATTTGGCATTGTGGAGTTGATTCTTGACTTGTGGTTGTTGTTGTGGGTTAGTGTCTCGATGCTTAGGATGTTGAGTTCGGTTTCGTAGGTTGAATGGGTGTGAGTGTGGTTGTGTGGAGAGTGTTGGGTAGGAGATGGGTAAATTGAAATACTGCTTTCAAGTCTCGTTCACTGAGTATTTGGCCTCCATGATGTGTGTCCTGACGCAAATGAGATATGGCACCATGATTATGTTCTTGTGAAGAAGCTCCTGAAGATGCCGTCAACAAAGCTATTCGGCATTCACACCAGTGTTCAGAAAGCTTTTTTGGGCGAGTGTGACCACCTTTCGTACCTATGATTGCAGTGCGCGCACTTTCAGCGGTGTCGAATTTGAGGCCCACCCCTGGGCTTCAGAGCTTCTCCCACTTGTTCGTCGCTGGAGCACTTGTTTTATGTCAACGAACGTGGTTTCCATTATGAGGACTAAAGATGAAACCTTCTGAGATGCCTATATTACAAGTCTGCAACTCGCAGCTAGAGCAGGACGCTCATTCTGAGATTAGTATCCTCCACAGAAGCCAGCTATGCCATCATCAAACCCGGCGCCTCGATCATCGGAAATGTATCCCACGGCGATGCCGCGACCACTGCTGAAGTGCAGCAGCGTGCTGTTTGAAGGACGTTCGAAAAAATTTAAGCAGCTGATGAGCTTGGAATTCGTTGTCGCTCGCGCACAGCAACATCGATGTCATCGGCGAAACCTCCTCCAGCGCTGTCCTGGCCGGGGTTTGCTTCGTGGTAATTGAAGAACTTCACGAAGTGGAAGTAGCCGCCAGCGATGATTGCTCCAAGGAATGGTCCAACCCAGTAGATCCAATGATAGCCTTGGAATTTTGCTGCGGCTACGCAAGGGCCAAAGCTGCGAGCAGGGTTGAGTGAAGCTCCGGTGTAGTAGACACCTGCGATCTGTGCAACGAAGAGAGACATTCCGATCCCGATTGGGGCAATGAATGTCGCTTTAGACTTCTCAGCTGCCAGCATGAGGATGACGAAGATTAAGTAGGCAGTCAAGAACTGTTCAAGCATTAGAAGCCGTCCAAAGTCCCAACAGTGAAACACTGACCATCTCCAGAAAGACTCCCTGCGCTTTGTTCATGCCATCTGCAAGGGTTGTTTGGGTGACTGCTATGTCGCCTGGAATGATCGCGCTTGCCACTGCTGCTGCAACGATGCCACCTAAAATCTGTGTAGGAAAGAAGATGGCACCTCTTACCGCAGGTAGCTGACCTGTGATGACAAGGCCAAGGGTGACTGCAGGGTTGAACAAGCCTCCTGACACTCGATAGAGGGCCCAGGCAGTAACGAGCAGCGACAGTCCATAGCTCATGGAGATGTAGATGACCGTTGAATTGCTGTTGCCCCCAGTTCTCCCTGTGTCAGATGCCGTTGCTACAGACATACTATGTCCGAGGTATGCAAAGAAGAGGAACATAAATGTTCCCACAAACTCCTGATACCATCATCAGCCTCTGCTCGGTTAGAAGAATTGATAGAACGCACTCCTGTCGCCGCAACGAAATGGTTGCGAGCTGGCGATTGCTTGGCATGTTCGCGAGGTTGGAAGATACCTGCCATTGCCCTACCGAAGGATAGCTTGCCTTCCATCGTGGTGATATTTCCTCGTTGGCGTTATATTGAATTGATGGTCGTACTCGGGCAGCCGTGCTGAGATTGTTGTGCGCTCTGAAAACCTGAAGTAACCTTTGTACCAGTATGTACGATGCAGGAATGTGTTGTGTTCAATACTGCCATGGACCACGAGGGCAAGACCACGGCAATATATGCCATTTGGACTGCCAGTACCTGCTACTGACAGCAAGCCTCATGATCATGGAGCTGCGTGCGCATGAATGCCCGAATGGTCGTGCTTACCATTGCATCACGATGAGAGCAGTGAATTGGACCTGAACTGGGAGCAGCCTGATAAGGTACGCAAAGCGTGACAGTCGAAGTGGAGGGCATCGACGAGTACGGCCATGCTGAGGTGCCGAGGGCGTGGTTGTCTGATGTGCCGCGGTGGAGAACTGATGCTTGCAGGAGGTACAGATAGCGGGTCTGTACAACCAAGCCTGCACGAGCGATCGGAGAGAATTAGATGATCAGACCTCGCCATTGCTTTTGAACAAGAGCTACCGTTGCTGACCTCCATCTCCCTGTATTGCATACCGATTCGCTGCATCGGCTGGAGCGTGTGTCAGGACTCAGTGCTCGTCTTATGCCAAGTGTGTGGCCATCGCATCTTCAAGATTGAGCACTAGATTATTTTGATGGCTGTTTCGCTCTTGCATCGGTCGATGTGCTGGCGTTGCACCATGTAGGTCGCTGCTGTTAGAGCCAGTGCGCGTTGTGTCTGAGCAGACTACTGCAGAAGGTCGAATACTGAACAGCATGCGTTCAAGCTCGCTCCTTCGTTCACGGCGTTCTTCGGTCCACTAATCAGTATGCTTATGGGCTCTTCTCTGCTCGCTATCTTGCAGTAGCGATAGAGGCCATGCAGATGATGCAAATGGTATGTGGGACCTTGCGACATTCTCGACAGCTGCAGAAAGAGCCACTGACTTCATCGTGCCCTCTGCGAGGCTATCATTACTCCGCGCGCCACCAACGGTCGTGCAGATGTCTGATCTGACTTACCAGACATCGACTGGACTTCGTAGCGACTACTGTTCGCTGGCAGAATCCGAAAGTCGCTCCGTTCGCTGTGCCTAAGATGTCGAGCCCGGGGACGGCAGCTATGACATACCTTCTCGGCACACTTCAGAACGTCACATTGACCATCCGCCACTCGTGCGAAGATCTTATGGCACAGCCTGGATAGTCAGACATGATGTCTCCTTTCCGCTTCAACAAATGCCAAAGGAATGGCCCGAGCAAAGCAAGCTAATCTTCTGCGATGGTCGTCGCAGCTTGAGGTTGGTCCCACGCAACGGAGGCTACCTTTCAGTTCGTTTCAAGCTCGGCATGAATGCCGTAGCGCGCAAAGGCAGCCGGCTGCCCGAGAGATATACGCATGTTCAACGAGGAACCTTGTCTTGATGCCACGGTTGATCAGAATGTGCTGCACTTGGAGACGGAGGCTGAAGCTCCGCCGTCCATGGGTTGCCACACCAGATGGACCCGTTTCCGCATCCAACTCAGAGCCTTGTGACGGCACATGAGTCTTCGTCGATGATGAGCAGCGGTTTCTTGCAGCTAGGCCGCAGCAGTGAGCATCGTGTATTTAATGATCGGCAAAGAGTCCGTCGGTACGCAGAGCCACGCAGACCGGTATCTGCAGCATGGCAGGAATCGTGTTGTAGGCAGGCGTGGGCTGCATCGAGGGAACTGCAAGCGACCGCCAATAAATTCGTGCGACTTTGCTAGCATGGCGGATGCAGCTTTGATGAGGCTCCTGTAACATGTCGGGCGCCATTGCTGCACGGTAGTACACACGTTTGGACTTTTCAGCGACAGCATGGTCTCTTTGGCTGATGCCTCGCATGTTCAAGTGACGTTCAAAGATGCTTCGGAATCCATCCCTTTGCTGTGTTCCAACGCAAAAGGCTATTTCACATAAGCAGTGTACGCACAGATCAGCCCGTTGCGCACGGCCTGAATCTTGGTGTGAAAGGCGTTTTGCATAACCATTGCACAGCCATTTAAGCTCGGCGCTATTTTGCGTTGAAATCGACTTCCTATCTCGTCAGTCAGCAAAGGGATCGGTCAATGATGCTTCGGAATCCATCGGTCAATGTGGATATCTGAGTTTGAAGTGCTGCATGGGTTCCCTGTGGACCCAGAATTGTGGTTGGGTCCTTGGCTCCGCTCTGCTTCATCCATCACGCTTTGATATTGTCGCACGATATGCCTACGTGCAAATAGACTCATCCAAAGCTTCGGCGGGAATTTTGACGTGACCTCAAACTATTGTCCGGCAGCCACTGTAGTCTTTCGACGCCACTGGCTAGAAAAGGTGCCAGGTATGTTCGAGGCTTGGCATTGTGTTTCATCATCCTCCGCTCTTGGTTTGGTCATCGCACGAGGAACTCCTTCGCACCTGTTGTATATTTTCTGCTAAGCGCCGTAGCCCCAGTCGTCCCCAACAATCTCTGGATACCTCTGAGTCGAATTCTTGTCGACCACCATGTAATTCCTGATCACTGCGGTTCCATTTGCGACCGCTTTCTTTTGGTCCGGTGTACAGGTCGAGTTCAGGTCAAGAATGTAGCAGACTTGAAGTACAGAAACACCAATGACCTCGCTCTTGACAGATTTGGAGTCTGCCACGCCGACGGAACTATAGATCGTGCCATCTTGAGCAGTCACCGGTTCCTTACCAGTTGCGATATCCAGATCGAAAAGAGCTCGGTACACAATCTTCTCGGCGGTCTCAGGCTGCTGCCCGGCTATTCCATGACCAGTTTGGAAGACTCGAGAGAAGCTCAAGTTACCGTATTGACGGACTTGACCTCCAATATACGAATCGTTGGTTACGATGTTCGCATACCCGGCAGAATGAAATTTGGCGGTATCAGTGTAGTCAATCGCCAGCGATACCGCTTCGCCTCCGATCCAGTTACAGATGTAATCTTTGTCTCCGTAGACGAAAGCGACCTTGATGCCCCTTTCCAAGAGGTATGCGAGCTTTCCAATCCATCCAGGGCGAGCAAAGTCGCCCTCCCGACGGAATGCTTCGGCGACCCAAGGCGAGCCGGAAGACCAGTTGAGTCGCATACCAAGAGCTTCTTGCACATGAGGACGTTGCAGATAAGCCCTGGAGAAAGGTGGCGTTCGTGATAGGGCAGCCGGCACAGTAATGTCATAAAAGCTTCGCTTCGAATCCGAGAATGGTCCTTGTACCCAATCATCGCAGAATTTGCCAGCTCGGAAGCAGATATCGTTGACAGTCTCGTTGATGCCGATGTTGAGCGGATCGTATCGTTCAGAGAGATTTCCGCATTGGTAAGCTTGATCGAGACAGCCGCCGGGTTTGTGAAGATTATCAGTCATGTTGGCTAGGATCGTATCATTAACGCCAATGATACCATATGTGTTATTGACGGCCATCTCTGGGTAGGAGAACCAGGATACTGGCAAGTCTATGCAGCCACTGTCGAGTATTAAAGTGTCTAAGTTCAGTACCTTTTGCTGGCCCTTCACCGTCCAGGTCCCGTTGCGGATTCTTTCATTCTGCTCTTCGAAGAAAGCAAACATGGCAGGTGCATACTTTCCACTGTAGCTTACACCCGAAAGACTGATGCGTGTGTCCCTTGGGCGATGCTCGGGAAAGTCCTGGAAGAAGACCTGCGCGAACTTCCAAAAAGCATAAGCACCATGAATGCTGCCTGGCGACGTTCGGTACCTGATTGATCGATCAATGTCTCTCTGCAACATAGCTTATCTCGGATGGACTGATCTTACGTGTCTGTGCTTGGCCAGAGACCCACTGCTAGAGTTGTGTTCTGCTCCGGGATAGTGTCGTTGAGAAGCGTCACGTTCCCATTGACCAGATTGTATGATACCTTCTGCAAACTATCGTAAGAGAGTCCTACCTGAACGGGTTGATCGACGTATAGCATGTTGATATTTCTGTTCCACGACCACTCGTTAAGGAAGGTGGAGTTGCCATCTGGGTTGACTCTGCAAGAGCCACTACTTCCCAAAGGATTTCCAGAAGAAGAACCACCTGGCCCGCCATTGATCCATATCAGCAGAGGAGAATTCAAAGGATCTTTGCGAGCTTGGAAAAACCAGAAGAAAGTATTGATCGGCCTGTATATCAGCGATCAGGCCATCAGCACGTTGTTGTCGCGAAAGTGGTATGAGATCTCGCACCAAGTCTGGTTCTCAACTCCTAGGTCGCTCAGAATTCCAGGAGGAAGGTTGACATATCCTGACCAGCTCTTGACTCCTGGGGTTGTCTCACAGATGTGCACCTGGTTCAAGATCAGAAATCGTACTTCACGAGGAGAGAAACCTCAAGCTCACCTGTTTGTAGCTGATGCTCACATCTTCGTTGGATTTCGATCGAATTACTGTAACGTCCTTCGGGTCTGATAGAAATTGCGCTTGAACGCACTGAAGAGTGAGTAGTGTGCTAGCGATGAGAATCTCCATGGCTAGTCAAGTAGGCGAATGTGCAGGAGTCGCGTACAGTTCCAGAATGAAGATGCACAGCGCATTTTCATGCTCTCACCTGATCACACGCCCTAGCCAGAAAATGCCCTACACACCTATAGCACAGATAGCGGCAATAAAGTCAATCCGTGCAGTATACATGGATGGCCCATGGTATGGATCTCTTGGAGCTCTGCCATGCTTGAGATTTCCCTTCTGTTTGCTCGGTACTACCATGAGTCGTTCACACGTGCACGGTTTGCAGGCAACGACCTTGCTCCACGATGAATCAGAGCTGCATCACAGCGTGTCCAGATGTATTCATCGTATCGCGAGCCCGTGTTTTCCGAAAGCAGAATCATGTACTTCCAGCTTCATAACGACTCTTATGCAGCGAATGCTTGTAGATTCGGTACTCGCGGAAGGTGTCTGCTTGGCGTTGGGCGGCATGAATGTCGACCGAGTTGCAAGGTCGCGATTGGCAGGAGAGGCGCCACGATGATTAAGTCGCGATGAGTAGTATTTTGTGTATTGAACTGCGCGGCGCGTTGCTCTCCTGAGGAAGTTGACATTGCGCGACATGACCATGGTCATTCGGTTTGCCCGATGCAGCGATGCCGACCCCATCAGCAACGGACCAGATAGGCCAAGAGTCCTCGTTCACTCAATGTCTGCCGAAGACATTATGTTTGATATATTCGCCATGGCGCACACTTGTGAACCAATGTACGCCACGAGCATACTGATGCCAGGAGTAGAATCTCCTCACGATGCCGGTAGCACCAGTTCCTCCAGCAGTTAAGGAAGGTCCTTCCGGTACAAGTCTACCACCAACATCAGGCTTTCCAAAAGATGAAGGTGCATCAGTATCATACTGGCTACGAGGTGTGCAGGGCGATCCTCTCCTCAAGCATCGCACGACGCCTCAGCTTCCTGGTAAGGCCGATATTTCAATCATTGGCTCTGGGGTATCTGGCACTGTGACAGCCAAGCACTGCATTGAAAGATGGCCGGACAAGACTGTTGTTGTTCTCGAAGCTCGCAATTTCTGCTCTGGCGCGACCGGACGTAATGCAGGCCACTGTAAGCCAGACCAATGGCGAGGATTCCTCAGCTATCAACAAGCCTTTGGTACGGAGCAGGCTCTAAAGGTTGGTCTCACTTGGCCAAAATTGGCTCGATGATTCATGCTACATGTAATGATAACTTTCTGCAGATCATGGAGAACGAGCAGCGCACGTGGTCAAGCATCGTGGAATACGTACGTGAGAACAATGTAGATTGTGATCTGTTCGTTGGTGACACCTACGATGTACCTGTGACTACCGAAGCCGCAGAAACGGCAGCGCATACATATTATGCTGTCAAAGCCGTTGGAGGTCGACTTCAGCATGTGCGGGCTACAACTGATCCAGCAGAGGCAGAGAAGGTAGACTTGATCATAAAAATGCTGAGCAGAGCTGATTTGTTGTCCAGATTACCAGCATCAAGGGTGCTTTGGCATGTTACGCTTGGAAAGCGTCGACATTGTATCCTTGGAAGCTGATGGCCCACATCATGCGTCGTAATATCTCAAAGGGCGTGAATCTCCAGACCAACACGAAAGCGGTCGAAATCTCAAAAGACCCCAGCAACGAAGACATGTGGACCGTCAAAACTGAGCGTGGTGATATAGCATGCTCGTGGGTCGTCCATGCAACGAACGCGTACAGCTCCGCCATTGAGCCAAGCATGTACAATATCATAAGACCGCAACCACACATTTGCGATGCCTTTGATCCGCCACCAGAGTTCTTGCACAACAACGCAGCGCAGCATTCGTTCGGCATCCTTTGCGGAAAGGGAGTCTTCTACAGTATCAATCCACAGAGCCCGGCTGCGGGCCCAGTGTTGTTTGGTGGAAGTAACCCAGGTCAAATAGAGCTTGGAAAGTGGCTCCAGAAGCATCCTGAGAGATGTATCGATGATGGATTGCTAGGCTTCAAGCCAGTCACAGATGCTGCCAAAACCTTTGCTGCTAACCATCTGATGGGATGGTCTCGGAAAGTCAAAGGCAAAGATAGTTTCCATCGCGAAAGCTGGAGTGGTATTATAGCAATGGTAAGTGAACATAAGCACCGCGTCCATCACCAGCTCCTCACATTCCTACAGACGCCAGATGGCATGCCTTTGGTTGGAGAAATACCGGGCAAGAGAGGACAGTTTATATGTGCTGGTCACAATGGACAGTGAGTCGAAACCTTTACGAGCGAGCGCGATATTCTGGAGTGTCCTGCTGACAATATCAAGTGGCATGGCGACGGCTTTTACTGCAGCTCCTGGTCTCGTGGCGCTCATGGATGGCAACTCTTGGGCGGCTACGCAGCTCCCAGAACCTTTTGAGCTGACTCCATCTCGGATGGACAAGCTGAGACAGCAGGCTGCAAGCAAAAGATCAAAACTATAGAGACAAAAGTCCGTGATTCTCCCACCAGCGCTTTGGACAGCAGTTTCACGTTCGCTCAAATGCCTGTTCGTCCGGTTCATCCGGCGGCCGCAAGTCCGGAAATCATAGCACCTTGGCATTTTCAAGTACTGACGCTTCTCGTCAGATTGCAGAGACTGACACCGCGAATATAAGACTAAGCCTTCTTGCTAAACGTTGACACTATGTCAATGCGCTCATGCAGCCTGGCGGCTTTAGCACCTATCTACGTTATGCATCACAAGCTAGGCTCATCGCTGCGTGCACAGCGGCTTGTAGTGCACATGCCTGTCAATGGCTCGGAACCTCGAAGGCCGCAGAATTAATGGCAGAATGTGCTTGACACTAGGTGTTAAGAGTGCTATAAAAGACAACGAGGTAATGTAAGATTATGCTTCACACATCAGTCCTTTCCCAGTCTCACGACGGAAAGACATCGAACATGCCCTCCCTCCAGAACTTTCTCGAACTCATCCGCCAAAAGCTCTATCCTCCGAAAGACATCCGTCCCTCCTTCTCCGGCCGCACAGCTCTCATAACAGGCGCGAACAAAGGCATCGGTTTCGAAGCAGCTCTGAAGCTTGTGGAAAGCGGCTGCGAGCATGTCATTCTAGGCGTCAGATCTCTCAAGTCAGGAGAAAATGCCAAAACCTCTATCGAGCAGCGCACAGGACGGCTTGGAGTCATTCAAGTCTGGTGTCTGGACATGTTTGATTACGAGAGTATCACAGCATTCGCGGAGGGTGTTGAGAAAGAGTTAGAGAGATTGGATTTTGCGATTCTTAATGTCGGGATCAGTTCGTCTGAGTACAGAGTCAGTATGTATGGATGGGAGGAGACGTTGCAGGTGAGGGTAGTGGGCAGTGCTTGGGAGCTGTAAGTGCTGATATCAGGCTTAGGTGAATGTTCTTTCTACAGCGCTTCTGGCGATCTTGCTGTTGCCGAAGCTCATGGCCAGTCGGACAACAGATTTCACTCCACTTTTGGAATTGGTTGGCTCGAGCAATCATTATGAAGTGGCAGTGACTGAAGACATCAAGAATTCTGATCAGCCTATAGAAGACATCCCCGCGTGCCGCTCATTACTACGTGACGATCTCCATTTACTTACCACCTAGCTGACTATACTTTCAACTATGACTTTTTTATCTATAAGAATTTCGGGCTATAACTTAGTAATAACTTGAGAAAGTATTATCTATATAATCTAATCGATTTAAAATTATATAATACGAACTTTAAGAACTATAATCTTACTAGGACGTAACTTTTTCTTACTATTACTATTTAATAATAGAGAAACCTCCCGACTTATTTTTTTCTAATCTACCTATTATATATGCTTTAGAATCTTTTATTTTTCCTTTACTAAAGTTTATAGCTTAAAAGTTAATTATTTTATTACTTAAGCCTTATTCTTCTTTTATACTTAGTAGGCTTTCTTTTCCTATTTATCTTTCTTTTTAGCTTCTTACTTTTTTATCTTATTCTCTTTATCTATAGCCTTCGTAACTATAGTTAATAAATTATTAAGCTATTTATTTACTTTAGTAACCTCTTTTTAATCCTTTACTTTCTCTTCTTTTTATATTCTTTCCTCTTTAATTTCCTTCTACTTTTATAACTTACTCCTAGAAAAAAATAAGGTACCTACGCTACTCTCTATCTAAATCTATTCTAGTATTGTTTTACCTCGCTTTTAATTCCCGCTTTTAATTCCTCTTCTCTTCCTATACTATATCTACTAATCTCTTAACTTTACTTTTTAGCGTTTTATTTTTAGCTAAAGTAATAGAAAGTAAATCGTTTAGAAACTTAATATACTATTATTTCTAGTTTAGAAATCTTCCTAAAGGTTTATTTATAATCCTTATTAACTTCCTTATATTCTTTAGTATTAGATAAAGGAAATCCTTTTTAGTTTTATTACCTTTATAATCTAAGTCCTATATATTCTTATAGTCTTCGGCTAACTAGGGTTTAAATTTAAGTTTGCCTAAAATTATTTAAAGTTTAAATAGAATAAGACTAAATTTCCTCTATATAGATATTATATTCTTCTTAGTAAAGGCCTTTAAGAATACTAGCTAAAAAAGTTTAAAAAAGTTACGCTTTTTAACTTATACTAATCCCTAATTCGAGAACTAGAATTATACTAAGTTTAAAGTATAGTAAGAAGCTAATAGTCTAAAAATCGAAATATTATATAGTTAAAGAAGATAAGTAGTATAAGGTAGAAAATAAGTAAGATAAATCTTATATAAAATATAGAATTCTAAGAACTAGTAATTAATATAACTTCTATATCTATCGAGGATAAGAAGTCTCTAGATTCGTTTATTATAAGTCTCGGCCCTAGTATACTTATAATAGATATTAATAAGCTAATAATAAGCTAGGTTATTATTACTAGTCTAAGTATTTACTAAAGAGTAAAAGTAAACGTCGGAATTTATAATCTCTAGATCTTATACCTATATATCTTAGATAAGTCCTAACTTAGCCTTATAGATTAATACTAGTAGTATCTATTTTCTATTTCTATAGATTACGGTAATAAGAGATATCTAGTCCTAGTTACTATTATCTATATAGAGATACTCTTTAATAATTTTATATTTCTTAGAAAAGATTTAATACTTCTTTCTAATAACTCTAATTATAAAACCCTTCTTATCTATATTATTTATATTTTTAGGCTTAATATTATATTACGCTATTTTCTTTTCTATAATAATAAAATATATATTATATATAATATAGAAAGCTCTATTTATTTATTCGCGACTTATATAAGTTAAGAAATCGGCCTCGAGTATAGTATTATAACGTTCTAGAAAGCGATAACCCTAATTTTTACCTATCTCTTTTCCTACTAGATCTTAAGCGAGATTTTTTATAATTACTATAGTTAGTAGTATACTATATTTAGTATATCTATTAATCTAGGTAATAAGAACATCTTCTTATAGAGATATTGGATTCTATTAGCTTTGGTTTTTGTCCTTAATACTAGATTATAGCCCGAGATAGTATCGTCGTAAGGTATCTTTATTAATACTATTTTCCCTTATAATAACTACTTAATAAGGCTTTTTAGAAAGGGAATATTATACTAGTATAGTATCTAGTTAGCCTAGCGTTATTATAACCTAAGAATTTCATATGTTGAGATTCTCATATCCCGAAAATTTCGATTTGTGAGATAATAAGTGGGTGGTGCCAAGTCGGGGTGAGCCGATTAGTTCGGAGATCGGCACGCAGGGATGAGCGGCACGCGGGGATGTCTTCTACATAGCTGTAACAATCAGCCGCAGAACTGGTTTACATCGGTTCAATTGAACCAGTACAGTCTGTCGAAACTGTTTTTGATGGTGAGTTAGGAGTAGGCTTTGCGAAGGGAGTGAGGATCGATACTGATTTGTATTGTTGGCAGTATGTTCAAGATGGTCTCGTCCAACGCCTTGAATCGGACAAAGCAAGCCCCGTCTCGATTCTGGTAGTCTGTCCGGGAGTCGTGTACTCTGATATGAGCAAAGCCTACACGGCGTGGTACATGCCGTTCGTGGTTTGGATTTCCCGGATTCTGATTATGAAGCCGGCTGAACAAGGTGCAAGAACGTACATTTCTGGGTTGGCACTTGGTGAAGAGGGCATGGGAAATTTTGGCAAGCTGATAGGTTCCGGGAGTAAGTCATGAAAGCAAGTCAGGTGGGACGAGATGCTGATGTCAAGATTCAGAACAGTGCCGCAGCTGGATGCCGCTGAGAACAGGGGTTTGCAAAAGAAGGTCTGGGGCGATGTTGTCGAGTCGTTGCGAGAGGATGTGGCTGAGGTAAGAGATGTGTTGGGAAAATTGCAAGGAAAGCAGAACCACGGGTAAAGGCATTGTTCAACACATGTCAACCTCATCTGGATTTCAGCTTCTCCTTATTCTCATCCCACCATGTCTTACAGCTTACATGCATATCCATTCCATTAATCCACCATTCTCCAAAGCTGTCGTCAACATCAACGTCCACTTTGAACACACGTTCGTCCCGCTTGAGTCCGCAAAGTGCACATGGATGTGGCGCAGTGAATCCACCTTCAATGGCCTTCAATGTCTTCACTGCCATAGTTTCAGTGATCTCTGGCACAGCAGGGAGCCTCGATGTGCTGCTTGCACTTGCACCAGTGACGACAGTTCGGAGTTTGCCAAGTTGCGCCTTCCACTGTCCAACTACATCGGTGACTTCACGATCTTCTTTTGTTTGCTCAGATTTGTCGATGCTGTTGAGTTTCATACCGCCCTTTCCTCCCGCTGCTGCAGGTCCAATGCGCATGGACTGAGACAGGATATGGTCTCTCTTCCAACGCAGCTTGCGGCCTGCAATAATACGAGCCAGTACAAGACTGTGTTGCAGATACCCCTTGAGAAACTGGTGGGTTGCTGGATGTCCAAGCAGTTGCTGTCGTTGGGCTGTGTCCAGTTTCGAAACATTTCCGAGGAGGGCATGTTTCGCAGCAGCAAATGTTGAGGGAAAAACTGAAAGCAATAGCGCAGGAGGCGGGACATTAGTTGGTGGTAGAGTGTCTTGGGTATTGGCTCTACTGCGACCAGTCGTCGGAGTTAGCTCGGGTGGTAATATGGATGATGACGCTGTTCGGCTATGGCTGTGGTGCGTTACAGGTCCGGGTTCATCTTCTTGGGTATCAAAGTCATCCCAGGCCTCGTCATCTGCTGACCAGAGACTACCTGCTGTGGGTGGTCTGGTCATCGAGTCTGCTTTGGACGATCCGAGAATGGATTCAACTCGTTCGGAACGAGGACTCATTATGCTGTTCTGTGTAATATGCCGCTGCTGAAAGGTCACAGTTGATGATAGCACTGGATCGGACAGCCCGAGTAAATCGATTGCAGGCATTGAGGGCTTCGATGTAGCCTTCTGAGTCTTCGCGATAGGCGGGCCTGATTTCTTCTGAAGTTTGGCAGGTGAATGCTTCGGCGGCGGAGTAGCTTCCATCTTCGTATGGGGTGCGTCTTCGAAGTCGCCAAAGTCATCATTCTCACTCTCATGCTCAGAGACATTCTCAGCATCAAAAAGCACGGTCGGATCTTTGCTCGGCACGTATCCCGATTTCTTTTGTAGTTTGTTCCGGGCTGGCGAGGGATTGGGTGCAGGTGGAGCATATGCGGGTGATGTAGTCTGGCTCTTGGGTGCAAAAGGCAGAGGTTTGACCTTTTCCGCTTGTGCTTGCTGCTCAGCAATCATACGCTTCGAATAAGCCATGGCGGCCTCCGGATTCTTGCTGAGATCTTCCAGATCATCGTCTCCAGCGTCATACTCGTCGTCACCACCGGAGAATAGAAAGTCCATATGGTCTGCAAAGGGATGTCTGCCTACTTGAGGACCTGCATTTGCCTTCGGGACATCTTCCCGCTTCTGCGCCTTGGGAGGGAAAGGACTCGATGAGCCTTTCGTGGGAGCCATACGAGCGGGTATAGTCACGCTCTCAGGCCTTGCAGATTCCGCTCTAGGGGCAGCATTTGCTTTTGCAGATACGGCAAGGGAGGCATCTTCAAAATCTCCAAAGTCGTCTTCGTCGTCTTCAATTGTCGGTGTTGTTTCGATTGGCTTAGAGCTTAGGTTGGATACTGGCGTTGTTTGGGGTTCTGAGACCTCAAAATCACGGGTGCCGGAATCTTGGACTTCTTGATCTGATCGCAAAGAATCCGATATCGTTGGGGCCTCTCCAAAGGCGGCAAAGAGATCCTGAGACATTGCTTACGGGCCAGAGTATCGGACCTCTTTCTGAGGAAATTCCTTAAGGTGAGCTCAGATCTTCATCGATAATTTGAGACATGACCACATATGTATTTATACGATCCTCCACTGAAATCCGATATTGTCCGACGTAATATATTGTCTTTGGAGTGTTGAAGTCGGAGTTGGAAACCAGGAAAGTCAATTTGGGTTGCGGACCAGCCCGCGGAGTGAAGCTCTGACGCGCTTTACGCGACCATTGACGACAGGCCGGTAGAACTAAATTGGCGTCGACGCGGTGATGACTTCTTCAATGCTCTTAGAAGACTTCTTCACATGCTTCGGCTTTTCACAGTCACGCCACGCCTTGTTACTGCACGCATATGGGCGGCGTTTGGTGCATGAGCTCTTCCATCGGAAGTTCCCTTTGTGAAGTCATCTAGCACATGAACATCGCCAGAAGGAGCTCGACGCTTCACTCGATTCAGAACTAATCGAGGCCACTCTGCCACGAGACTGCCGCATCTCGACAACTGCCTCTGCTTCACTTGTTCACTCTCACCGGAACTACTTAGGTCATCCGTCTGCGCCTGCGACCCTTTGCCTCAGACATCCACCTCGAGCAGCATCAACTCAAGCACAGCGAAGCGGACATCATCGTCATCACCTCGAGATACGATCTACCATACGCGGTCCTTACCCAATCGAGCCTCGAGATTAATTGCTGTGCCTACACCATTGCTCGCTGAAGTGCGGTTAGCGGGCGGGCGGGCGTGCTTCTTTGTGTGCGCGCCGCCGCACTGCTGAGCGCTGAGCGCCTCGCTCTTGCCTTCGCCGCGACATAGGCATCATGGCGGCAGGCGAGAGACTAGTAGGCCTGCTTGAGACCCTTGCCAACCTCGATACCGGCGTGCACTGGTTCTGTCCACGGCAGAAGGACGACGATGGCGGGCAGTTCTTCGATGAGGATGTGGGAGATTCGTCCTCAGAAAGCAAACAGGAAAAGGCGGCACGCATGGAGAAGATACAAGAAGCCAGAAGTAGGCAAGACGATGCAATGGAGACTTGCATATTGCTGGCCTTCAACGGACCGGACGCCGAGCCATATCAGGCCAAGCTGAAGGAATGCCTCTCCAAACAACTTACACGCTGCGACATTTGCGTGCGAGAATTCCATCGTGCTCGACGGCGCTTGCGTAATCAGCTAGAATCCGACTACTCGCCAGACGACGTCCTTTTGTTCATGCAGACCTTCGACGCCATGAATAGCGAGCGCATCACTGCTGGCCTCGACGAAATGACTGAAGCTTTACTGGACATGCCCCCCGAAGAACGCAAGATCAACGCCGTGGGTAATGTCGGCATGTATGCCATGTTCGAGGCGCTCCATTGCATTCCCTTTCTGCGTCATGAGGAGCTTCTCACCAAACACTTCGATCAGCCCTTCCGCCTCGCGCAGACCAAGAAGAAAGTCAATCTCCCAAATTATGCGCCCGGCATGATTGCCTTTATGTATTCCGCCAACGAAGAGCGCAGAAATTGGGCAGAGCGTAATGTTGGCAAGATCAAGCGTCCGCTCTTCAAGGAAGAATTCGAGTATGCTGTGAAGCCTTTCTTGGAACCCGCCATGGCAAAGGTTCATGTCATCTCGTTGGACCTTGTCTATTTGCTCAAGTATTGGCGAGCGACCAAACTCATTGTCGACAGTTTGGACAAGACTGTGATGAACGAGGGCCTTCGGGCGCTCGACACCAATTTCTTCGTCATGGCGCTTGACCATTTTCAGATTGACGCACCACATTTTACGGATTTGCTCGCTAGTGTCCAGAAGCTCATTCAGGTGGGTGCGGGAGATTTTTGGGAGGCAGTGGGCTCAGCGACACCGCAGAACGTGATTGAAGCAATCTGCAAAGCACCCGGTTTCGAGACACTTCTGACCACACGCGACGAGCGCGAGCCTCTGCGGCTGGAAGAGAAGATGGGTTGGGTTGATGCCATCATTCACAGCATCAAGCCTGCCAATCTCGTACCCCCTCTTCGAACCCTCCTAAACCAGCTATTGCACAAATACCAGGAGGAAGGCTATTCGAACTACGCCAGCAGAATTACCTGGGAGAAGGGTCTCACTGCACTTCTTGACTCCATCAACATAATCACTGATGCGGTCGAGGGAGGGCCCGTCTACGTTCATCTCGTCGAAGCTGTTGCAAAAGATCATATCAATCCAATTCTGCAGGAGCTCCTAGGAATTGAGAAGAAAGACGAGCCTGCCATCTCCAAGACTGAGTTGCTTGATCTCGACATTGTGGAGCGTATCCTCGCGATGGAAGTCAAGGGGCTTGCTCGAGATCGGAAATATATTGAGAAGAATCACGATCTTGACCATGAGATTGGTGTTTCTAGCCTAAACCTCTGGAAGATGACCATGCGAGCTGTCAAGCCTGGAAATGCATACCTGCCGACTGCCATTTTGTACGGCATCAAGAACCTCGTCCAGCTTGATGCACTGCCGCCCGTTGACCTCAAAAAAGCGCCCAAGCCAGCACCAAATTGGAACGACGCACTCTCGCGAGCCCAGAATCATGTCATTGCGGACTTTCTTGGACGTCTTGATCACTTCACCCCCGAGCAGCTGATGGATCTGTTGATGGATCAGAAGGCATCACAAGGCTTCATGACACTTTTGTTCAGTGCTAATGATGAGATCCATCAGGGCACGCTCTCAGCGCTGAAGGCACTCAGCGGTCAAGACAACCGAAGAGAAAGTCTTTTTCACGTCATTGAACTCATGTTTAGCACAACGCTATCAGCCGTCTCGGAGAGCCTGGCACTGATTGGAAGAGCACGCGTTTTTGGCCCCTGTGAGATCACTCTCAAGCTTTGCCGAGATATACTCGACTGCCTCTGCGACACGCAGGATGGCATTCTTCGCAAGGAGAGACGGTGGACAGAATCGGATCTCCGGGCACTCAAGATTTTCTGGTTCCGAGTCTGGGCTGTCACCGAAATGATCTTCGAAATGACTGAACATTGGAGTGGAACAGGCCTCGACAAGCACAAAATGCAGGAATTTTGTCGCGACACGATGGACTTTGCAGAGTACACATTCGATCAATACGCAGTCCTTGCTGGTGTCATCGACTCTAGTGGTGCTCCGGGAGATAGCAAGTCGCTCCTTAATGGCACGAACCACGCATTTCGATGTGTAGTCAAGTGGCTTCGTCTGCGTGACGATTATCTGATCACCAAAGCTGTCAGTCTGACCAGCAAGATGCTGATTAGATTGCAAGATGCTGGCATAAGAGTGGGCGAAGAAGCAGAGGACTACGTTGAAAGTATCGTAATGGATACCGGCTCCCGCAAGATCAAGACGAAGCTTGCAGCGCATCACAAAGCCGAACTGCAGCGCGCTCTGGAACGACACATTGGCGATTCTCTATCAGGCATTATTGAAACATCCCAAGCCAAGAAGAAGCAGAGCTCGCTTGACAGTTTCGCGTTCGCAGGACGCGCCGGCAGTGAATCGGGAGCTTCAACGCCCACCTCTGCGACCGCATCGAAAGCAAAAGGCACTCTGGACATTGGGAAATGGAGCAAAGCTGTCGAGCAGAAGAAAGGAGAGCCGAAGAAGCCAATGGTCAATCTTCACAAGCAGCAGCAAGAGATGAAGCAGAAACAACAGCAAGATACATTCCTTGCCAATCGCAAAAAAGCTCAGGCTGAGGACAAAGCCAGGCGCGAAGCTGCTCTTGCAAAGGCAAAGTCATCTGGCGCCGGAACTGGGGTTCTAGGCGTAGGCAACTATGGTGCAGATCACTCTGTCAAAGGACAGACTGTCATGGTTGATTCTGATGACGACGATAGCGCGTCGGAGGACGACCTTGACAACGATCTGTTCGGGCCGTCAGGCAAGCCCAAGAAACAGGTTCGACCGGAACTTGATCTCAGCAACGCACAGGGACTGAAGCCCGAGGTAAAGAATCGTGCAACTCGCATCAGTCGTCAGAATCGTTCGCATAAAGACATGCGTGCTCGACTTGCACCGGATCTCGGACCATTACACCGCATCATCTTGGGCTGGAATGTCTTCCATTCAGGAGACTACCCACCGGGACACAACTCGCACGAGTTTTCTGCTGTTGAGAACTCATTCCGTGATCCAGTCACCTACCAGAACACGTTTGAGCCTCTGCTGATCCTTGAGGCATGGCAAGGAATGGCTAAGGAGCGCGAAGAAAGCAGCTCTAAGCCATACGAGATCAAGGTGCAGAATCGCAGCAATGTCGACCAGTTTCTCGAAATTAGCAGTATCATCGGACATCAGGAGAATCGCGACCTGTCACTTTCTGAAGGTGACATCATCCTCTTTTCGAGATCGAAGAAGCCTCTCACCGATGCTGAAGCACCTCACTGTCTCGCTAGGATATACAAAGTCAAGCGTCAAAAAGCGCACCTCGAAATTGTCTACCAGGTCATGCCCGGCGGATCACTGGCACCACAACTCACCACGCAACAGCTCATCTACGGTGTGAAGATCCAATCTATTACACCTCTAGAACGTGAGTATGGAGCGCTCAAGGGTTTGACTTACTACGATCTGTGCAATCAAATCACAAGAGCAAAGCCATCACCAAAGATCAACTTCAGTGAACGCCAGATCAACTCCTATCGTGATTGCTGGAATCTCAATGAAGCACAGTCGGAGGCTGTGAACGGCGCTCTAGAAAATGAAGGCTTTACACTTATTCAAGGTCCACCTGGATCTGGCAAGACCAAGACCATCGTAGCGATTGTAGGTGGACTTCTATCGCAAACGCTTGCCAATAACCCAAGAGGTGCCACGCGAATCTCTGTTCCGACAGCTGGTGTCAACAGCAACGCTGCCAATGATTCGGCATCCAAGAAGCTTCTTGTTTGCGCGCCTAGCAACGCTGCCGTCGATGAGTTGGTCATTCGTCTGAAGCAGGGCGTGAAAACGAAGAATGGACAGAGTCACGCGATCAACGTGGTTCGTCTGGGACGTAGCGACGCTATCAACACTCAAGTCACGGATGTCACGATGGACGAGCTCGTTGCAAAGAAGCTGGGTGGCGGCAATGAAGCCGATGAGAACCAGCGACAGCGCAATGCCGAGTTGTTCAAGGAGCATGAGCAAGTCTCCGCTCAGCTGCGCGAGCTTTACGCACAGCGCGACGCGGCTGATGCCGGCGAGAAGATGCCCGAAAAGGAACGCAAAACACTGGACGACTCAATCGTTCATGTGAGGCGTCGCAAAGCCGAGCTGGGCGCACGGATAGACAATGTCAAGGACTCAGAACGCAATGCTGGACGTGAGCAAGAGCTGAATCGAAAGCGAGCGCAGCAGGCTGTGCTTGACCAAGCGCATGTCATCTGCGCAACCCTGTCCGGTTCTGGTCACGACATGTTTCAAAGCCTGAATATTGAATTCGAGACCGTTGTTATCGATGAAGCGGCACAATGTGTGGAAATGAGCTCACTCATTCCTCTCAAGTACGGCTGCATCAAATGCATCATGGTCGGTGACCCCAAGCAATTGCCGCCCACAGTTTTCTCGAAAGAGGCGGCAAAGTTCCAGTACGAACAATCACTCTTCGTGCGGATGCAGAACAACTTTCCTGATGAGGTGCATTTACTTGACACTCAGTACCGCATGCATCCAGACATTAGTCTGTTTCCAAGCAGATCCTTTTACGATGGTTTGCTCAAAGACGGGCCCAGTATGGCAAAGCTTAGGGAACAACCTTGGCATAAGAGTGCTCTGCTCGCGCCGTATCGCTTCTTCGACGTCGCTGGTCAACATGAGTCCGCGCCCAAAGGCCACTCTCTGGTCAACAGAGCTGAAATTGCGATCGCGGAGCTGCTATACGATCGTCTTCGAGCAGACTTCCCCGACTATGATTTCACCAGCAAGATTGGCATCATTACGCCATACAAATCGCAACTTCGCGAGCTCAAGAACCGGTTCTCCTCAAAGTACGGACAGCAGATCTTCGACTTCATCGAGTTCAACACTACAGACGCCTTCCAAGGCCGTGAGAGCGAAATCATCATATTTTCTTGCGTACGTGCCTCGCCTGCGGGAGGAATCGGTTTCTTGCAGGACATTCGACGTATGAACGTCGGTCTCACTCGTGCGAAGAGCAGTCTTTGGGTCTTGGGAAACTCAGATTCGCTCATGCGTGGTCAATACTGGAAGCGACTGGTTGAGGATGCACGCGCGAGAGATTGCCTTACAACTGGAGATGTCAAGCGCATGCTGAAACAGCCATCGAGCCAGTTTCCGGCCAGCAAGAACAAGACTATGAGCATGCTGGATGCAGGCGATATTAAGACCGAGCCTCCTAGGCCGTCGGTGAAGCCTGATAGAAACGACAATGATGCTGCATCGAAGCCCGGCCAAGCACAAGCGCCTTCGGACACCAATCCTGCGGATCCTGAAAAGATGGATGGTATACGATACCGCTTCGAAGACGTTAAGAAGAGCAAGAACAAACCAGCAGTACCCAGCGCTGACGAGGACGTCGAAATGGAAGATGCTGCTGCTGACCATGACGCCAAGATCGAGGCAGATGAAGATACTGGTCATCTCACGGTGGACTTCTTGGAACACGAGTCCAACAAGAGTCGTTCGAACACCCCGAATGGCCGAGAAGGCTCAAAGCCACCTTCCATACGCGAGCCGTCACTTGCGCCGTCGAATGGTTCCGCATCGAGGGCTAACACTCCTCTGTCTGGAGTCTCGGATGGCCAAGCAAACGGCAGCAATGGCGATGCAAAACCAAAGAACCCTGGACTAACGCAGCCACCCAAGCCATTCAAACGGAAAGCGCCAGCCAGCAGTATGTTTATACCCAAAAAGCCAAAGCCGGCGGCCAGATAGAATCAATGAGATAATCGCCGAGGGCTGGATACTGATGTCAAGACCCGTCGACGGAAGAGATAGAGGGATCAACTAGTTGAGACGCCATGAAAGTTCCACTCCTCTCGTTGAAGACAGAACATTCGAGGGCTGTCGTGAGACCCGCAAAGAGAGGACAGTGCTCCGGCGGCAATGCGTGAGGGCAATCATGGGCTCGTGAGCGGAGGTCGTGCCATGTTTGCGGCGCCTCTTCTCATTTATGTAGTGCTTGCGTCAGGCCACGGTGATACATGGCTGCTTCATGACGGGGACACATGAGCTCGTGGTGATCTTGATGGAACAGATGCAGATATGCTTGGTACATAGCATGAGTTGGACCGTGATGTGATAGTACCGGCCTTGCTACGCAATGGCCGCTCTCATGTGTGCACTGACGATGCTTCCATGGTCGAAGCTCGTGCCGTCACACTTTTCCACTTGATGAGGACGGCCGACTTCGTCAATTCTTGCAATGGAATGATTGCGAGTCCGTGCTTGCTAGGCGAATCAAACCTCAGCCGCTGGTGTGCGACTGCACGAGCTCGATAGTACTGCCAACGAACCTGAAATGTATCGGGTTTCGCGGTGGTGCAGCATAGCCGGACTTTGGAGAACCGCCGACTGATTCCTGCTTCCGAAAGAGAGCATGCATCGGAATCCATGGTCTGCAGTAGTTTCCCGTGGCCATGGTCGCGATCAATTTGACATGTCGCCTCCAGATCTTGATAGTTGCCAGGCCTCGTGATTGATTTTGTAGAAAACTGCAAAGCACTTTCCAGGGTAGAGCCACAACGCTTGCTGTCTGCAGGAGTTGACGCCTGGAATGTTTTGACAGTGCGCCTCCAAGATGTACAGGCACAGATAATTTGTGGCTGTTGCAAGACTCGTGCTGGATTGTGCTGCCGGCAGGTCGCACAGATGCAACGTAAAGCGCTGGCAAAGTGGTTCTACCGAAGTTTTCGAATCTGCTTTTGCAGGGATGTTTACCTTTGTGATATATACTTTCAGCTGCAGCTCTGCACGCATTTGTACGACCGTACACTGCTGAGCTGTGCCTGGCTCCGCTCCCATTCGACTCTCCGCTGCTACTGTACGCTACGTGAACTGGCCATCCCTTGCGTGGCAAGCTTATGCATCCGCCTGCCGATTTCCCTCGACTTTCAGAAGCAAGATCTGAGGACCGGGTGGAGCTGAACAACAACTAGTCGCCTCGATTATCCGCCACTGTACGATGCATCTCATACCTTGGCTGATGTCCCTCCGCTGTGCTGCGACTGCGCTGCGATTGGCCTGAGACATGATATCACAGGTCGACGAGTGTACAGCGCTTTCGGACGTCTTTTGGCACTTTCAGACAAGCACGACACCGCCTGCAGTCGGTCATTCGACAACAGCAAGACAGCATCCTGGGCGTAATGCAGCACTGTCGTTCGCGCCAGCAGAGCGCGGCGCACGAATCTGCTGTGGTGCTTTGGCTTCTGTGACACAATCGCTGCCAGGGCGGTGCGCGCTGAATACCTTGCGCCTTTGTGAGAGCTCGACAGGTTCATCAAGGAATATGACCTTTTATTTGGCTATGAACTGCCCACACGCCTGCAGGTGGCCTTCTTGTGCGCTTTTCTTGTTTCTATTCGAGAGTTGTCTCTTTTCGTTCTACTTCTCGTCCTGTACCTACTGTCTTGCTTACTGCTTTGGAGATCGAATCGCTTGTGCTCGTCTCTGGCGTCTGGCCCTACCATTTCTGCATCCCAATGATCGACAAGCCAAGGCTCCCGCAGCGCCCATTCTCGCCCAGCGTCACTTCGGAGTGTTCATTCGAAAGGCTAGGCTGGCAAGGTTGCTCCAAATCCCGTGCCTCTTTACCTGAAGCAGCTGCATAGCACCCTGACACCTCCACGCACCCTCCAGAGGTGCGTTGCAGAGCTCGTGTCTGATGCAGCTGTCCGGACTGCAGCGCCATTATTATCGAGGGCCCAGCAATCCTACCTTTGCCAACCACACTCCGCGGGCTTGGGTGATAACAGGTGCTGGAAGCCCCTCGCAATCTCCTTCCCCCGACATGTTTGGCCCGACACCGGGCATGAACATTGGGGCTGGCCCAGTCTATGACAGCGCCATCATGGGACAAGGACCCTCCTCCACCACCACTGCTGATGTTGCTGCCACGGACTGCCAGCGGGACAAGATTAGGAAAGCAAGCTCGACCATCTGGCGTGAAGACTCAATTCAGCAACATTTCGAGGAGAGCACTCGTTGTCCCAGTCCTGTAAGCCCGCTCACTGAGGATCAGACGGTACCACTGTCTAGACCCGACTCATGGTCGATGCACTACGCATGTACCACGCAAGCGCCATATTCAAACCCCACAGTCAGCGCCAACGAGGATAAAATGATCACGCAGACGAGCTTGGCTCGCTTGCCCAAGGACAATGAGCTTTACGATCTGGCCTTCTTTCTCAGGACGACTGGACCGGCACCACCGCATCGCAAGCCCAGCAAGATTCAACATCCAAGACGAGCAGTAAGTGGCAAGACCGCTTTGCGATTGCTGCGACTGGGTGGTCAGAAGCAACATCATCAACGGCATGCAACGCCTATTCAGACTGCTCATGAGACGTTCGTGATGAAGAAATTTGCGATCTATCACATTTCGGCTGACGGATCTCGCCGCAGATTAAACAGGGTCGTGAGTAATTCTGGGGACTACACGATCCCAGATGAGGGCGGATTGCTTGCCGATACTCACCAACCCGTTCCGGTCGGTTGTGAGCAGAAGGTGTCTTCTACAGGTAAGCGATGACATCCTCGTCAGCATCTGGTTAGAACGATCTTACAATCTGAACCCAGGCAAACGATACCTCGCCTTGAAACCGAAAGAAGAACCGAAGGTCCACAAAAGTACAAAGGGTAACGACCATCCAATGCTCGATTACCAGCCTTCGATATTGAGGTGAGATCAACTCGATATTGCTCTTTGTGCAAGACTGACAAACAATTAGTCCTGACATCCTGGAATCGAGAGTGTCGGTCTGTTTCCACGACGACGTGACTTCGGCCACTGGCGATGTCTTGCAGAATTATGGCGGACATGACTTTGACCACTGGCTTTCACACCTAGAGAAGCAACAGGATCCCCATGAAAGTGCTAAGCTTTCAACAAATTTCTCTACAGCATCGACTGCTGTTGACCTTCGTTCAAAGCCTGCGTCCAGCTATCAAGAAGTAGCACATCGATTGGCCCGCCATAGAAACAATCCCACTCCGGTACGCCCTGCTGCCTCGGAGCCGCCTAGCCCAGTGCCAGAGTCTGCGATATCCATGGCAGATTCATACCACAGCGACGCCTTTGATCGACCACCACCAAAGCTATGCTTCGACACCACAAGGGCGCTGACAAGCCATCCGATCTCGCCAATACAGGAAGGCTTCCCGCATACACCTAAGATCTCACTGCCACACGAAGAGTTTCCCGTGAAGCATCCAAGTCCTGGCAAGGAGATCGAGATCAGGCATCCGCTCCCACGACGTCTCGGTAGCCATCCAGTCCTCCTTCAGCGAGCGTCTAGCATCGCATCCACGATGTATCAGAGAAGCGTGTCAGATAGTCTCACCTTTCCGGACAGTCCAGGACCACCACCTCCAAAAAGCCCATTGAGGCTGAGACGAGATCCCCGCACAATTGAACATATTGTGTCTAGCCATGAGACCGCCAGAAAAGGCACGCCGAAGGTAGCGCCAAGTATCAAATCCTCGACCGACTTCAACTACGAAATGGAGCCGATGAGAGCTGTAGTCACCACTGAGTGCACAGGCCCAATGTCGAGGCGGCCAAAGTCTCGCGAGAAGACCAAGCAGGGTATCATACAGCACATGCCTTACCCAGCCAACCGCAGAGAGCGAGAGGAGCGAGTGCGAGCGCGGAAGCTGAGAGATCGGCCGTCTGCCATGAATCGGACGATCGATTCCGTTGTGCACGCACCGGCACAAGTGACGCGACGGCGATTGAAGAAGTTGAGACCTCAAATCACCATTCCTGACCTTCGGCCTCCGCCATTGCGAGCTCCATCTGCCGCCAATCGTACAAGTATGGTATCGAGCTCAGGATCTTGGCAAAAGGTCACGCAGTCGACTTCGCCAGTGTCGCCAGTGCCGTCTCGTGCGAGTCAAGAATCGGACCAAGACCAGACTGGCTACACACCAATCTCGCCTAGTGCGTCTGCAGAAGCGCGAGCTGCTCAAGCTGGTCCCTGCTTATCGCCGATGATGCTGGTTGCAGAAGAACGACCAGTACCCAAGACAAAGACGCCACCAAAACCTGCAAAGCTGGTCATCAAGGAAGCCAAGGGCAAATCTTATGCGCCTCGGCCTCGTTCTGCTTCGCTTCCAAGAAATGCTTTCAAGCAGCGCCGACTCAGTCGAAACAGCAACAGTATCCATTCATCTCCAAGAGCAAGTAGTCCGGTGCTGAAACGCTTCGACGATGATGCTCCACCTCTGCCCTCACCACCTCCGAACAGGGCACTACCACCTACACCACCGGCCTCTGGCTCAGAAAAGCCTAACACAGGAGCCAAGCGATGCCAACAGCTCAATACGAAAGAATTGCCGGTGGTGCCTTCTCACGACGTCTCGCCTATCTCTACTTCGTCAAAGAAGAATCAAACCCTGCCTCACATTGCCACCCAAAGGAAGACCTCTGCAACCAAATACTCGGAGCGGACCTCAACTCGCGCCACATCTCGCATTGATGCTCGATTGGAAGCGTTGGAGAAGCAGAATGCTCTCTTGTCTGCTGCCTTGATGGCAGTGCTCAAGACAAATGGGACTTTCAATGGGCCAATCCCAGGACTGCCAGAAGTTCCAGATTCTCCTAAAGGCCCGATGGCTTGGGAGACCAGAATCGCAAGAAGGTCTGCTGCTACGACTGGTAGTCATACTGCGAGCTCAAGTAATGGTAGTGCTTTAGAGATGTACATGAATACCAGAAGAGGAAGTCGGCATGGTCGCTCGAAGCAAAGTTGATCGCTGGGACGGAGAATTTGACGCCGAGACGGCCGTGATGATGTAGACATATCTAATAGTAATAGAATACGGTCAGCTTTGATAGATGTATTAGATTCAGTGGATGGCAGATCCTTCCATCACATGGTTGCAACACCGTCCAGCTCCTTCTCTGATTTGATGTTGTGGTCAGGCTGCACCATGCCCAGACGAACTGCCCAGTCCTTTCGCCCAGTTTTGATGATGAGCTCTTCGGCCAAAGCCAGACGTCTTGGATATGCTTTTGGTGGGCCATTGACCTCAATCATACGGCCATGCATTTGAAGGACTTTGGTGTACTCGTTCGCGATTCCAAGGAGACCAACGGAGCCGAAAAGAAGTATCAAGAGTAGCAGCTTGCTCGTCTGTGATGCGTTTCCAGCAAGTGCAGCATCAAGATAGACAAGCAAAGTTGCAAATGCCACCAGCGAGCTTTGAAAGAAGGTCGGTTCTTGTAGCCATTGACCAGAAGTCACAGCTTTGAGATCGTCAACGTCGCCTTGAAGTCTGATCCAGCGGTCTTGGCTGAGCAGGACCAGGAGATCGCCTTTGACACCTGGTTCTTTCGCTCCGAACCACCCAGGTACTGATCGGTAACGAATGACAATGACATTGAGCAGTCGAGAGAAAATCAGCAAGCCGAGTACTGCTACACCCCACCAGTCCTGTAGAGCTGTTACGCAAAACAGAACCATGATAGTCAGTAATACAGTTGCAGTATACGCCATCGTAGCTCCAAGAGTAGACGTCCGTGAATCCACAATTCTAGAAAGCAACCACGACCTTTTCGATCCACTTTTCTCCAAATTCGATACTCTCAGCGTGGTCAAATGCCCGGTCTTGCCGACTTTCTGCAGAAACAGCACAGTCGCCGGGTTCTCTACGCGGAACACATAGCCAGTGGTCATTGCTGCACAAGCAGGATATTCGCCTTTATTGAGTTCTGGGGCATTTTGTTGTCTGTGAAGTCCTGGGGCAAGTACGAGGGCGTCTAGGAATGCTGATGTCCCTGTGAGTGCTGTTCTTCTAGCTATTGTACCGAGGTCTGCTAGAGCTACTAGACCAGCTGCGTCGAGGGAGACATTTTGAAAGGCTGTTGATTGCCATGCATGGAAGGCTGATGACATGCTGGCGGATCGCTGGGATTATCGTCAGCTCCGTGTTTCGTGTAGTCATCGTTCGGTTGCATTTTCGATACTCGCCTCGGCAGGAAGATACATTCTCAACAGGTCCGATAGCTTCTCGCTGAAAGACATGATGATGGATGCTAAAGTGCTTTATCTCTGTGGCTTCTGTCAGGTGTTCCTGGTAGCTTGCTGATCGTGGGTAGCTCTTGCAGCTTGTTGCTGCAAAGAGCTGTCTGCCTTCAAGATACTATGCACTACATGTTCAGCACAGCCTCTATGCGGTATGTCAAGCGAGTTGGGCTGTTGACCTTGTTGTGGAGGCGCAGCGAAAGGTAGCCAGGCCTCTCAACTATCATCGAAGACGTCGTGGCCATTCGTTGGGGCTCTTCCAAGTCTCAGGCACAGCGTCAGTAAGGCTATAGAGGCTGAGCTTTGCATGCCCAGTCCTGTGCCGTATACTGGCGGCTTTCGTCCAAACTGGAAGACTTGATCACTCAGGTTTGATGCCTCAGTTTGTGAGCAGAATTCCTGAGGATTGGACGGCAAAATGATGTCCTAAGACTTTACGACTCCGCCGGACATTCAAGCTGCTCTTAAAAGTCTCCTTGGGTCCCGCAAGAAATGATGTGCATGCTTTCACAAAGATTGTGTCTGACTGCAGTGTTGTCCTTCGAAGCTCATACCCCTTGGACTGCGCACGGCCTCGGTCGCAATCTCCCAGCCACCTCGCCTGCATCCCACACATCCTGACTTCTCCTTTCTAGAGCAACCTTAGTCTCAGTGCACAGACCACTCGCTTAGCTGGCCAATGGTTCGTTCCTCACGCTACCCCAGTATACGGTAGTCTAAGGGTCCTAACGCGTAAAAACCTCTATATTATAGAGCTTCCTTATATAAATAGTATAGTAATATTATAAAGCTCCTATACGCGCTAGATATATATATAGCGTTATATAGACTAATAACCGAGAAAAACGAGCTTAGTAATTACTAAAGTTAATACGCTAAATAAGTTAGTAATATTAGAATAACCTATATACCCTATATATAAAAGCCTTAGGTATTTAAATATATTCGCGTTTTTATATAGTAGAACGCTAGTAATATCTCCTCCTCGAATTCTAGTCGTATACTAATAAATATAGGGTCTCTAGATATATAGCGGTCCGCGCTCGAGTTCCTAGGCTTTAAATCTAATTATACTACGTCGCCCTACTAAAGATCGAGCTTACTAGTCGAATAGTTAGGCGTAGTTAACGACGAATTCCTTATTCTAATTAAATATTTTAGACGTATTTAATATATTAGTATAGTTAGAGAATTACGGAGAATCGAATAAGGGTAGTTCGAAGCGTCTACGGCGTATAGGAACGCCTATAGTAGATATCGAGGTCGGAAACTAGTACGATAGCGAGTCTAATAGGATTAACTTTCTAGAATCCGATAACGAGGGCTATATTTATAAAAAGGATATAGAGAAGAGTCTATAGAGGTTAGAGATATAACGGCCTTCGATATTAAGTTATAGACTATATTTAGAGGCAACTTAGTAGCCTATATACGAGCGCGGCGATATCGTTAGGTCGAGGACTTAGTCGATATCGCTCTCTAGTTTCCGACGAGTATAAGCGAGGACAATATACGTATAGGGATCTTAGACGCGTTTATATATATCTAGGATAATAGTAATAGATCGAGTACGATCGACTAGGATAGTATTATTAGTAACTAAATAACTCTAAACGGCGAGCTTGTCTAAAGTAGTAGTACTAGAACTAGTAATCGCTATATTCTATCGGTAAGGTTAGTAGATACCTATCTAGATACTATCTAGCGAGCGATAAAAA
>JAASFE010003608.1:208186-224441 GCA_013365205.1 Pseudocercospora cruenta
TTTAGACTACTATAGGCAGCAGCTCCGGAACGGGTTTAGCGCTGCCTTGGCAGTCTGTGCTCTGAGACTAGAGCAACCTCAAAGCTCGAGCAAATCCTGCACGTGACCAGCGTACAACTGCTCAACATCGATTGCAAAGTGAGAGGGCTGTCTCAAGGATGAGCGGTCCTTTTCTCAAGATATCCTTCGCGACCATGAAGCAGACTCATTATTTGCATCACGTCCATCAGCCATCAGCCGTCTGCCACCCGCTTGGTTGCCTTCGAACGGGAGGGCTGTCTTTCGAAATAGATCGTAGTGTGAGGCCGCTTCTTCGAAAGGGTGGGCGGTTAGCATGCTGATGTCACTTCTACTCGAATGGAGGGCGAGAACGTATCTCGCAAGGCTGGACCTCCGACAGTCGCTGACTTTCTATAACTACCATACTGCACTGCAACACCCTCTTCTGTCGTTATAACGTGTCATACAGTCGCTCACCACTAGTGAAGGATCAGGTCCCAAGGACTAGCATGACAGCAATGTCTGCAGCTTTCAATTACGATGAGTTCTCAACACTTAAGCGTAGGAGTACAGGCGATGACAACAACGAGCGCCTGAGTCCTAATATAGCGATGCACAGTGGCCGTAGCAGGAGTAGATCGGCCGCTCGTGAAAGATCGCAAGCATACCACTCCGATGCTTTCAGAATCCTGAAACTTCTCCCTGGCTCAAGGAACAGCGATCTCCAGGGCACTCTTCTTGTGAGGCGCTTGAAGAACTCGTCAAGTACCAAGTTTGAACCTCCAGAAGGGTACGAAGCATTGTCTTACAACTGGGGACCCAAGACTCCTGAGATGTCGATCAGATTACTGGCAGAGAACACCGAATACTATTCCATGCCGATTGGTCCTAATCTGGATGCTGCCCTTCGCCACCTGAGAGGTACAGATCAAGCAATATACCTTTGGGTCGATGCTCTGTGCATCAATCAACAAGACCAAGAGGAAAAGGGCGTGCAGATTCCATTAATGCGACACATCTACAACAACGCCCGATGCGTGCGGGTGTGGCTAGGCGTCGAAGGAGATGATAGCAGCACGGCGATGGACTTCATTTCGGAGTGCCTGGATCTGGAAAGATTCGACAAGCTTGTGACAGACGCGATAGCTTCTCCACGATGGGCAGCCTTGTCTGCACTGATCCGCCGGCCCTGGTTCAACCGAAGATGGATCATACAAGAAATCGCCCTCGCGCGAACGGCGACGGTGCACTGTGGCGAGAAAATAATCTCATGGGATGACTTTGCATCAGTAACAAGAATGTTGTCTGATTACCAGCCTCAATTGCGGAAGCTCTTCAGAGAATCCACGAGTTACAAAAACCATCCCGACTTCCTCGGCGATCTGAGCGAGCTAGGCGCTATTAAACTGGCCGATCTTGCGGAAAATCTTCTCAACAAGCTCGACGATGATGGAAGCATCACAGGCAAAAAGCTTCCTTTGGAGGCTCTGGTTTCGTCACTCACTGGTTTTGAAGCTGGTTTGGATCACGATGTCATCTATGCGATCCTCTGGCTGGCTAATGATGCACATCCTGTGACTAAGAGCTCTCACCTTGAGAGCATTGCTCGACCCCCTTTGAGACACCGGGACAGCAACTCACCCCTGGTCTCTCCAGTCAGCTCAATAGGACCTGATCTGCCCTCTCCTCGTGTAAACGAGCCTGAAGGACGAGAAAAGTTTCCTGCCTACGAAGAATTGACCTCTTCGGCACCAAACCTCCCGTGGATGCCGGTCTCTAAGAAAAGAAAGCGGGCACATAGCGATCCAGGCGGGCTCCTAGCTACGGTAAAGCAGCGCTCCACTTACCAGGCACCGTCCGGCACTCGAGACCGAAGTCATCTCCAGCATATCGACATACAGCAATCTGGTGTTCCAGCTCCTGAAAGTACAGAAAGGAGTCAAGGTCATGGTCGGCCCCATCCAAAGATTCATATATCAACGGAACCTGAAAACCCCCTTACCCCAAACATTCATGCATCAACAAAAGAACGTTCAAGTCACAATCGGCACCGGCTCAGCATCTCTGACGCATCAATTGATGAGAAGGAGCAGGTGGCGGCCATGATGTTCAAAAGAGCACTCGAAAGAGGACGCATCATTGTGGACTACGAGAAGCCAATTTTTGAGGTTTACCAAGATTTTGTTGAGCTTGCCCTTCGACACACGAACTCTCTGGACATTCTGTGTCTTCCATGGGCGCCTGCGCACTCTTCACTACCAAGCTGGATTCCACAGCTCTCAAGAAATCCTTTCGGTTCAACAACCCGTGGCATACACCACAGAATCAATGCTGATCCATTGGTTAAAAGCCCCGGTCATGCCATCAATACCTTCAAGCCGTATAGAGCCTCCCTGGATCTACTTGCTCAGTGGCACATGGGTGGAGAGGATCGTAAGAGCCTTTTCGTGCGAGGTTTCATCCTAGACACCATCGAGCACCGAGAGAAGCCTGCTGTCGATGGCACAATACCCGCGAAATGGATGGCCGCAGGAGGATGGAAGGATCCAGATGGCAAGCCTCCCGATGTGTTCTGGCGAACTTTAGTCGGCAATCTCAATCCTGCAGGCACCGATTGCGCTCCTACAAACTGGCAATTGAGCTGCAGAGACGCTTTCAAACGAAGACCTAAAGGTGGGCCGTTGAACACAACGACTGTCCTGTTCGACTGTCCTGAGAATGTGAGAAAGTTTCTGGAACGTGCTCAACGGATTGTCTGGTCAAGACGCCTCGTTCAACTGAGAGGAACATGCAAGCGGTCAATCGCCCTGGCTCCTGGCAAAACAAAGAAGGGCGCTCTCGTCTGCATTCTATATGGTTGCAGTGTACCAGTCATCCTGCGCAAAATGATCGACAATGAACCTGCGGCAAGTAAATTCAGATGTCAGGAGGAAGGCTGCCCCTCGAAGCTCCGACAGGACTCGCCCCCAAATGCGAAAGTTCATTACGCGCTGATAGGAGAGTGCTATGTGCATGGTATGATGGGCGGAGAAGCGCTCAAATTCAAGCCCATGACGAAGGACAAGAAAGAGATCAATTTGATTTTTGAGCTGAGATAGCAGTAACGAGACAGCAACGAGATCAGGCAAGGTGAAGTGTCCTCAAGTCAGCCATGCTCTCTAAGGGCAGACATCTACGGACTATATTGCGACTTTCAGCCCAACTCGATATCAATCACGAACAAGCTACGATGGTCCTCGCTGAAGCGTTAGCAGTAAGGCAAGACAGGTAATCGAAGGTCCAAACCTGACGTATCGCTTTATTTCACGAACCCAATTCCTGACCCAACAGACCTCGCGGCCACTCTTCCACGACACAGTAATTGACGATCGTGGTAGAAACAAGCTGGCTCCATCGACGCTGCATGAGCGTGGGATCCGAGCTCCTCCTTGACAAGCAGCGTCTCGACATCAGAGCATAAAGCTACTGTATAAAAGCGGTCGATCGCAACGAGCATTTGTAGCCGACGGGTATGGAGGGTTTTGGGCAGACGTCACTTCCGGGTGGCCATTGGCGACCTCGCTCAATGGGAGTATTCCAGCGCAGCTTCCATCGCAGCCTTAACGGCAGAGCATCGTCGATGTAGGTGGCGTACATCACGAGGTGTGGTGATGAAGCCCAACCATTGGTGGCTATTTCTCCGTCCAAACAACCACGCCATGTGTAGCTACAGCATGCGTGCCGTGTGCTCGGAAATAGCAGGTCTTTGGTGCGCGGAATGCGTTGCACGATGAACAGTCAGTGGGAAGTTGTCGCGACCTCTTTGCTGCTATCATTGCCTCAGAAAGTGTTCCATGCTTTTCACAAGCAGCAGCAGCCGTCTTTGGAGGAAGTGACGTCAAGCGAGTATCTAGTCAATACCACTGAAGATCTCACACGGTAGTCACGTATCATGCTCTCAGCAGAGAACACAGTCCGAGACGTAGGCACCAGAGTCGATCTCATCAATGCGAAGCATTTCATCATAAGACGCCAGCACCGTCAACAAGCAGATCTTCCAGGTATTCGAGATCATTGAGCAAAAGTCTCTTCCAACCACGCGACCACAGCTGCAAATCCTGAAAGAAGCTTATATCAACCATGGAGCTCTAGTGTCTGCACTATAGACACGAACTGATGGTATTTGCTTGCCTTGACATCATATCAATAACCACATCCTAGGCACCTGATGCAAATGCGGAGTAACAGGAGGACAAATCCGGCGACCCGTGGTTCTGCCTTCAGCTGCCAGTTCTTCATCTGGAGGGATTCAGACCCCAGGTCACATATCCACTGATGTAGCACAAGGATGCGAAAAAAAGTGACGTCTCCAGGAATTTGAAGCGCAAGGCTGCAGATGTTCGTGCCTTGTCCGAAGATGTAACTGATGATTGACCCCACAGCATTCGAGAGACCCTTTGAGTGGTTCAGAGGGGCCGGTCGGGTTACCCAGAGCGTGAAGTGAGCCCCGAGACGAAGACAACTGTGGCGGTGCACCTACTCTTTCTCTCTCCCGCGAAACAGTTGTGAAAGTTATGATACCACCTGTGATTTCACAGCGCATCCGCAGTTTCCTATTACGGGATTGTTTTGGTACGCGTGTGTGAGCGACAACAAGGACAGCGCCGCCTCTGCATATTGGTGAGCAGAAGTGCATATTCGACTCATCCATCAGGTTCCATGGCGAGCTCTAATTTGACGTTGGGATGTAAACAACGCGACGACGCGCAAGAAGTATCAAAGTCTATCGAGTAGATCGAACAGCTCTCCGCATCATGCAGACGGCAGACCAAACAAGTTTCGCTGGAGACAGTCGGCAACAATCAACTCACTCCGCTCTGGGGAAATGGCGCACGGATGGAGATTTGCCCCAGATTTTGATGGACGTGTACCGCGTTTGGTCGAGGAGAACAAATAACAACTTTCGGAAAGTCAGCCTGTGTCAGAATTGTAGGAGGAGATCCCAGGCTGATTACGCACATGTTTTCTCACGATCCATGTATCCCTCTTCAACACTATTGAAGGTTTCCTTGACTCCGTCGGCAAAGTCCCCTTCGTCAGCTCACATGTGCTCGAACCGTGTTCGTTGTGGTCTTGCCATTACCTGAGATCGCACAAGGCACACCGCTTACACTCGGTCGAGGTTCCTGCAGCTCCTCTTCCCAGCTTGTTCAACATGTCCTTCAGTCGGCAAGTGGAGGAACGGAGAAATCTGCTTCATCAGTCTCAGGCCAGAGGCCATCTCAGTTCCGACTACTAGACCAAATGGTCGTGCCACCGATCGTGACACTGGGCACCTGCTCTGGATCATCCAGCCACTTCAGCAGTCGCCATACGATCGTGCCCGTGGGGTTTCACGCCGAACAGGCGGTATTGCAAGCTCAAACTCTGTCGACTCCCGCTCGGTCATCTGCCGTTGATTGCATGGGCTCGGCGAGCGTTCAAACGTTATTTACCGCGGGGAATGAGGGCCGTCGTAGCGCTTCTTTCACATCGGTCATGTGGACTTCTGGAGCAACCAACGATGTGTCAAGTGCCGGGAGACAGCGATGAGCGCAAATGCGAGGCGTGTTGATGCGTTACTATGGTCACTACGCATCACGAGGACACAAGTGAGACTGACATGCTCTTGTCAAGGGCCAATGCTGGCTGGCATGTGCTGTCTTCCGGATCATGGAGGCGGTGCCTGAGCGGCGCGGCCGGACCGAAACGTGGCGATATAGAAATGACAGGCTCGATATTCCAGGATGCGTATACGAATGCAAGGTAGGCACACGTTGGCTTCACGATGGTAGAATGATCGCATTTCGTAAACCGAGCAAGCACGGAGCAGGCAGTACGGTATTGGTGGTTCCAAATTCTTACTCTTCTAAGTGATAATAAGCCAGGGCTTGAGCGATCATGGACGGTGTTGGTGCTTCGCTGTCCGGCGGAAGGAAATCGGCAGCGTCACAGAAGTACGCAGAGTTGCAACCACAAGTCTGGAGACAATTCAGGATTCTTCGCAACTCTATCCCAGCTGGTTTAATGACAATGAAGCATTTGCCAGCGGCAGATGACAGCACACAACTCGGCATGTGTCATTACCGTTCGGGATGCCGAAGTGTATGGACCATGTCCATGCGAATACAAAATCCGCGAATGTTCAGATGACCTGTTTTTCATGACTGGGGGTCGCGGGAGATGAGCCGGAGGAAGAAGGTTGCTACGAAGGTTGTGTTACATGCGTCTTCCCGAACAACCATGACAAGGAAGTTGGGCTGCGATGCAAGCGTTGCGAGTCGGATGGACATTTCTGACTCGATGAACAGTGTCAAATAAATGCAGCCATCGTTCTCTCTCAGGTACATCGCAGACGCCCGATGTGCGAAAGTCATTCCTTCATACTGGATGCAGTCTCAAGGAGATCAGAGTTCTTGGACGATCTCGATATAGCTGGCTGTCACAGAGTACTGAGAAGGCGTGTCGCTCCGGAAGCAAGATCGATAACCTTGATCCAACCAGTCTGATACCAAACTTGCTGTCCATCGTGCGAGGTAGTCAAGATCGAAGTGATGAGAGGTACGTTGCAATTTTCTCGACACTTCGTAGCCTTGCAGTCCTGCCAACCTCGTTGCTCCTGACAATGTCACAACAAGTCTTGTGCTGGACGAAAGTGTTTCGTACAGTCTTTGCTTTAGCACACTTGTCAGTATCGATTCGAGTCACAGGTGGTGTATGTGCTGTCGTCGACTGTTTCAGACAGCACACTGATCACATGAACAGGCGCGTGGTTACTGATGAGCGCCTGGTCTGCAGTGGGCCAGGAGATCGAAGATAGGGCTTGAGAGAAGCAATTTTCTCCACGGGGATGGCGTCCGCCTCCTCCTCACTCGGTTGCAATCTAGCATTCTGGTCTTGACTCCAATTTGCGTAGTTCGGATCCGTCCCTAGATGGCAAAGATCACGCGAGGGTGTTGCTGCCGGAGGTCACGTTGACAATCGCATGGCCTCGCAGTTTTCCAAATTCAGAGCGCCACGGAGCACTCTTTCGTTCGGCGTGAATGGCCTCGGCTTCCGATGGCTGCGCGCCATAACAATTCCAGCGTGAGTAGCGTTGACCGTGAAGAGGCCGAACAGTGGGAGGCGACACGAAGAACGCGTAGAAAACTTGAAACGCTCGTGGCCGTGTTTTCTTTCCGCTGGAGTCCAGACCTCGAATTCTTTAAATTCTGTAGCAGAATCGTCGAATGCGCCGAAGGCTACTGGCGGCATTCTTTTCCTTCTAGCGGCCGCAGTGGATTCTTGGGCAGAATTCACATGCCATTTTTCTCCACTTGATCTCCGACATCTCCCTAGGTTCTTTGACCAATTACGAGGCGGAGTGGAGACAGTAGTCAGAAACTCAACATTGTTGAGAACACGGGCAGGACAGCTGTAGCTATAGCTGTGGCGCGACCATCAGCAGATTGCAAAGCATCATGCAAGATTGGTAGACGCACTGATAATGAAACACAACTATGAACGCGTGCTACCTTCACATGTCGACGATGAAAACGACTCAGGAAGTGCGGCCGCGTCGAAGAGGAAGCAGGGAGGTTAAGACGGCAATGACGGTAGGGCCAGCTCGTGTAATTCATATTGTCGGTGTGCTGCTGCACGGTGAGGATCCCGGCCAGTGGGAAGCAGGACTGTAGAAGGCTCCCTGCATAGCATGCAGCAGCGTCCAACGCCTGCATTAAAAGACGCAGCTGTGTAATGGCGGTCTGTTCACATGATAGCGGCCGAGCTGTCAGCACACTATGCAGTACTCAGGGTTAGAAAGATACATGTTGACCATGCAGTCAAATTGTCATGTGTGAGTACATGGGAGAAGTCAGGATGAACGTGAAACATGTCGTCCGCAGGTCAAACAGGCTGTCGTTTTTACTACTTGGATGAAGCACCCAAAGCCTCCTTTTCTCCACGAGGCCCACCATCTCCACGCATTCCATCAGTAATATTGCTTTTTGCAAAAGTACCCGTCCCACCTGCAGAACCAGGTCATCCTCAGTAGCAGTTGCTGAAGTGTAATGTTACAAGTGTAATGTACAAGCCATAGAGTCGCCGAGCGTATGATCGCTCATCAGACTGCATTATTTCGGCTGCGCTGCAATGGTATTGTGAAGCAGAAACGTTGCGGCCGTCGTCAAGTATCTGTAGAATGCCGATGCTGGTATCATTGTGAATTTCAAAGTCCCTTTCCCTTTCCCTGTCCCTTGCCATGAATTGCCCATATATCAATAGTGGTACTTTCGGATAGCCCAACCCTGTCAGTGAGGATATTGGTTACCTGTAAACGCCGTGTCGTAGTGTGCTGAAAGTCATATTCCGGTTCGCTGAAACGCAAGATCGAAGCAAGTCGAATAAGTGTCATATTACCAGCCTTTCGCGTGGTATTCTCCAAGCCCTTGGTGGAAGTAGTCATTGCTGAACTTCTTCTTTCCATCCTTTTGGGATAGAACAGGGCCAGGTTCTGGATGTTCTTTTAGCGTTTTCACATCAGTGGATGTGTGCCGTCGTTTGAGCGCGGTCAAATTTCCAGTGCTCCTGTGTTGACGCTCCCATAGGAGGTTCTTTCTGAGACTCTCGGTAAGTTCGCTGCTGAGCATGTTCCTTCGTGTAGTTCGAGGAGACAGTGCCAGGTTCTGATGCGTGTTAGATGTGGTCATTATGATTGGTTTCGACCTAGGAATCTCCAGTTGCACGGGTGGTGCAAGCTGTAGATTTGAGCCAGTCTCTGGTGAAGTAGCGACAGAGGGTCCGTTGGGAGTTGTCGTCCTTGATCTCCTGATGGCTGGAGTTGAGCGCGATGCAGCGTTGGCAAGCGCTTTCGCTCGGTCAGGCTCATGCATCAGTGTAGTGAGTAGTGATCGTCGTGATGTGAGGTTCGGTCTTGAGTCCACTCGTTGGAAGAGATCTTTCTCGTTCACAGATGACGGGCCGCTGGCATCATCGGAATCTTCCCAGTCAGAGGAATCGTCGTCGTCTTCAATGGCGCTTTCAGACACTTCCTCGTCCTCATCCTCGCTTTCGAAGACGGGGCTGTTCCTTGCGGCGGCCGCTTTGCCGATTGCGACTTCATCCTTGAAAGAAGTCTGCTTCTTGCTACCATCGCTACGAAGACTGCTTTTGTTGCGCAGGCTGTCTGAAAGTACGCTTCGGTGCATGTGAGAGTCCAGGGAGGACTCATCCTCGCCAGAAGACGTCCCGATGGTAAACATGGCACCTTTCTTCTTCGGTGGCGCTGGTCGGTATTGTGGCGATGTCTTGAGAATGGGAGTCGGTTGTGAGGCAAGATTGGTCTGCGATCGGTACGATGATGGTGCTCCTCCCGGCACAAAGCCACGAATGATGCTGTGGGAGCTCATTTCGGTCGCCGAGCTGTCCGAACCTTGTGAGCCCACGGGTTGTGAAGTGTTGGAGCCCTCTGAGCCATTGGTGTCGACGGTCGACGCTGATGATTCCAGGAGTGTGGCCTGTGAGTCGGTGTTACGGGGAGTCCGATCCTGCGACGGTGGCGACGGTGAAGAGAGATCTAGTGTCGACAGATTCTGCGTACTCGTGGAAGGTGGGTCCTTGGCTCGCGGCGATGGCGTGGACATCGGAAGCTCGATCGGCTCGAGATTGGTCTCCTTGATCGAGATGACCATCTTCTGGAGGTCGATGGGGGTGATGTGCTTTGCGCTCCCGCGGCTCTGAGAGCTGGCAGCGGATTCGTTGCGTCGCAGTTCCGGGCGAGCTTTGGGAATGTGTGACGTGCGGTGGAATTCGTCGTCGCCCGACGAGACGGAATCGAGACTGGTCGACAGTGCCGGCACTGCCATGTCGCGAGCGGTTGTCGCTGCTTTCGATTGCGCTTTCGATTGCGAGAGTGTGCGGTATGGCCGTCGTGGGGTAGGCACACTGCTGGTGGTACAGCTACTCTTGGGCGACGGTGCTTCTCGCTCCGGTGCGCAGCAAAAGGTTTCGCGGTTCCATAGTCGCCACGAGAGGTTTTCTAGTCGTTTGCCATGCTCCATGGCATGCGATGTCTTTGAGAATAAAGACCACTGCACGAGGCGTTAGGTTAGTATGTTTGCCTTCATTGTTGAAATTCGCACGTGGCTCACCATGCCCATGAGATTCTCGACCGAGCTGGTGTCGATTTGGCGCAGATTGGGGATTTCCAGGCTGACGAGCGAATGCTCAGGCCTGAAAGGCATCGTGGAGGGTGGAGGCGTCGCGCCCGCGACTGTGAATGTGAGGAAGTGAGGCAGAGGCGAAACCGTGCTGCTGTTATGGGCGCAGTATGGCCGAATGCAGCAGAGCCCGTCTACGTCAGGTGCACGCTTTGCCGGACCGACGGAGTACAAAGGTACAACTCATCAGCGATCGCCTCGGCCAGATTTGCAGTGGACGGTTGTCGGTGCGAATGCTGCTGCAATAGTAATAATAATGCGCTCGTCGGATGCCGTCGTCGTGTTGGTCGTTGTCGAGTGTTTGCACGCAGCAGACAGAGGCCAGGAATTGGGTGCGGGCGCAGTGCAGTGCAGCAGACCGGCAGCGGGTGTGTTCGAGTTGACAGCAATAATGCGCTACAGTACGTCCGGCGACACGGGAACGTGTGGGTAATAAAGCACGACGTGCAGGTCTGACGGCTTTGCGCTCGCATGGGACAAGGCTTGGGCGACTTGGGCTGATCTGGTACAGTACCTTTGGTCTAAACTAACTTCCGTCGGGCCTGCTACCGCGCACCACCACTGGGAGATCTCCCCGTTGTATCGCTTTTGGATGATGCACTCGCCGAGCCTATCCTGGCTCGCGTTTGTCCAATTCTCTAGCCCTGAATCGCGCGCCCGATACTTGTGCCAGAGCACCTCCCCTGGCGCCATCACAAATTATCATCGTGAGCAAAGCCAGGCGGTGCCATCCGCAGTCTGCTCTCGGCAGGGGCCTCGGTAGGCCAGAGCACACGATGTGCAGAGCGACGAGAGGGAGCAGCAGATGAGTCCACGCGTGGGGTGCCAGGCCACGGCCACGGCCTCTAGATTGTGGCTTCACATGTGCAGAACAACATCCCAAAAGCGTGGCGAGCAAGCGGTCACTCATCACCTCCTTTCGCTCCGTGACTCTCATCACAGGCCTGCCTGGACAGCGAGGCCTCCGTCTTCTCTGCACTCCCCAGCGCCCAGCTACGGTACCTTTCACAAGAATACGGCTGACTACTGCTTCCCTCTTATCCGAACTATTTCTGCTCGGCATTTTCGTCAGCTTGGTGCGTTTGCCAGCTACGTACATCCGCTACGTTGCGTTGTCCTACAGAAGCCAGTCTATTCAATTTTCGTAGAAGAGTCATCTGCGCACGCCTCACATGCAGCGTCAGCTCCTATCTGATCTACTTTGTGCATCGAGCCTGCAGCATCACTTGAGCGCCATCGTGGCCATCCTTGCATCAAACGGCGTCTCTGCGGCGAAGGTCAATCGAGGGAACTGTGGCTGATGCCTGTTGACTTTGCTCTTCGGATTGCTGTTTATAGAAGGTCTTTCCAATGTCCGCCTCGAGACGAGGCGGGAATACCTAACCTGAGGTTCAGAACGTTCAACTCGTCTTTTGTTGTGGGTTGCACAAAACATCCAGCTCTGTCCCATACGCCAGGTATTGTGAGGACAACAAGTGTTTACTCCAATCCCACGCCTCTCGAGCAACGCGCTGTGATGGCTCGTCACAGCAATCGCACGCTGCGCCAGCCAACGCGCGCGTTTGTTCTGCAACTTGTTGATAGGCTACCCACGCACAAGAAACATCCAATGGCCGACTTGTCACTTTCTGCGGACAACCTGCGAGTGATGCGGTAGCGACAGCGCATCAAACAATGTCTTACATATGGGAATAAACAACAACACACCGATTTGGAAGCCTGGCCGCGCCCACGATCAACTGTCAGGATTGAAGGATGCTGTAGTCTTATTGCGATGCTTGTATTGGAGATGTACAGCGGCATAACGAATCGCAGACCTCACACGAAGCTCCTGGTGTCACCATGCTACAGGCACAGCCGCAAGTGCAGACTGAGGACCGGGCCAGGTGTTGCACGGTCTAATCACAAGTTCAGTGACCCATCCGCTGTAATGTGTCCTGTTGCGGAAATCATCGCTGGTCTTTGCTGTGCTTTTGGTCGGTTACGACGCGACTTGAGGGCAGATGACCGGAATTGATGCGCTGGCGGCAAAGTCATCTGCCTCTTGACCGCTGGTCGCACGCCTTGCAATCCTTCCTCATCCTCCGCATCAGCTCCATCCCTTCACATGGAAACGTGAGGAGGAGCGTGAAACACCGCTTCCTTCTTCTCCACAGTTCTGTTCTCGACGTATTCTGATCAACAACATCCCTCATCCTCGTATCTATCCAGTTTCGCTTACACAGATTCTGTGAAAAAGCCGGGCTCGGAAGAACTCCCCGGCAAGCAGCTAAATAGCTTTGCAAGGACAAAGACGCACCGAGGCGTTACTACTGCGTGACTACTTCACCGTACAAGCAGATCTTGCCGTGAGGAGAATCATCAGCACGAGCATGGTCCTACAAGTACCCGCGCATCCGATAGCATGAGGCAGCGTGTCAGTCGGTCTACGTTTGGCCAGCAATTCTCGTATTTGTTCTCCAATCCGGCGATGCGACTTTCTTTTGCGGATAGCCTCGTATGGGTCTCCTGGGATGGGGGCAATGTCGTCCGCACGCCGGATCGAATAGTCCAGGCAGCACCACGCTGCAGCCGGGACTCATCAATGCAGATGACCAGATGCCAAGTCCTGTGTGCCTGTCATGTGGACATCTCTACCCCAGCCGGCTCCGGCGAACTGGAAAAGCAAGTCCAACTCTCCGCAAACCCTGCGTCAGGAGGCGCCACAAACGATTGCATTCCATCTTCCCCGGCTACTGTGCTGCGGGAGATCGCAAACGTCTTCAGTATGTGTCGCACAAAGGCTTGATTTAACCCGGCCAGAGGTACAGATGACCTTGGTATCGGGATTTGCTGAGTCTTGTGAACAGAAAGGTAACCATGCTTGGTCGTCTATCTGCAATCGTTTGGTGACTTGTCATCCATATGCCATCCCATGGCAGCCCCATATCATCGCTGACAAAAGTGCCAAGGAGTGCAGTACGCGTGGGCTTGTTGCGGTCTTCGGGATAGTTCCTGTAAGAGTGCAGAAAGTGGCAGATGTCTGCGCCACATCAGCAGCCTATAGGCATTCCAAACCACGGTGCTGGAAACGTGCATCCCCTTTTAGCCTGAACCCAATGGCTTGGTCGGCATCTGCTTCTAGGCCCTTTATGCGGTCTGCGGTCGAATACAGTCCACCAAACAGACAGTGGCGGGAGTTCCTTCTTCACAATTTCGTCTTGATGTGTACAGGTTCCTTTTCCCACAGAGATGTGTCGATCCAGTATGGACGTCGCTTTTCCAAGCGCGGCCACCAACAGTTCGCTCTGCGACGGAGCAATCTAACGGAGATGGTCGCTCCGTCCGTCATTGGGCTTTCCCGGTCTGCGACATCTTCAGGAACTATCCCGTGCTAGCCACTCGCAGACGGCCTCTACAACACGCGTTAATCGCAGACACACAAGCAATTAGGAAAATCCGGCACACATGCAATGAGCCTCAGCTCCCGGATCCTGCAACAACGCCGCTTCCGCCACCTCTTTCACACACTTGCATCACGTCGCAAAATCACCAACATCTAAGCGAAAGGAAGGATCGATGCCGCCCGCGTGGGATGTATCAATCGTGCGTGGACTCGTGGATGTGTCTCCGATGCAGGATTGCAGCCTCGCCGCTGCGCGGAAGACGGCTTCAGCGCCAGTGACCGTTCGATCGAGCCGTGGCGTCCCCGGAACTGTTTTGCATTGCCGTTCCCCAGTTCGAGCCTCCTCCTAGGAGGTATATGTGATAATAAAGCTTTTGCATGATGTGACTGGTTGTCCCAGAGTAATGGATGCACCCCAATTACCACGACTCTGAGCCGGAACGAGTCGATCAATGCATCAAGGCCCAAATCCTGCCATCCATGTGTCGACGTTTCAAGCAGCAGCATATGCCCGCATTAGGTATATGAGATCAAGATAAACGACTCGGAGCCCGTTGTGGCATTCGCTCCCCTTTCCCCGGCCCGAGGCGCCGGAAGACTGCAGCTACACAGGAAATTGAGAAACCAAGTACTCTCAATGCTATTTGCGACAGACACGGCACATTGACGCCTACAAGGGGAAACAAGATAGTTCAAATTTGGTTGCGAGCGTGACATGCTATACCGTCCAAGTTTGGTACCTTCAGGATCTTGCGATGGCCTCAGGACATCTTCATCTTGCAATATGCTTATAGCAAAGCGACTTCAAGCCCGTGCTTCACATATTCTGATGTAATAGGCAGCTGCGTGAACAGCAAGTTCGAGAAGGCTGCAACATTTCAAGTGCGCTTGAACAGTGGCAAGTCGATATCGAGTGTTCCGGTAGAGTCCTTTTACAAGCCAGCCCTAACCCTAGTTATATTAATAGTTAGCCTATCGGAGTGAGTGAATAGGACCCGTAGAGGGATCTCTAACGTTAGGTAAATAGCAACGAGTACATATACTACTTAGTAAGTAAATACTAGTACTAGAATACTATAAATATAGGTAAATTTAATTAGATAAATAAGATCCGAGATAGTAAGGAACCCAAGATAGCGATTAAGTCTCAATCTACTAGTCAATTAAGTATACTAAGCGATTAGACTACTATTAGTTATTCTACTAGGTCTAGGTATACTATTAAGAATAGTATTTATATAATAGATAGGGCGGCTCTTTATATATAGAAGTATAGTCCGCTACTATTTATATAGTAGAAGACTAATAAGGAGCTATAGGATAAGGTAGAGCGGCTATTATATAAATACGAATAGCTATAGGAGTATATAAAAGATCTAAATTAAAGATTAAAGGTACTAGAAGATAACTTAGTAGATAGATCCGACCCTTAGTTTATTAATATATAAAGGAAATAAAGGAAGATAGAATAGAAGTACCCTATAATATAAGAAATAAGCTATTTCTTCCCTATTCGATTTACTAACGAAGTAACCTAGTAAATCTAGAATATTACTTAGTAACTAGAAATTAGATAGACCTAATAGTAGTATAATAGCGAGTAACTACTATACTAGTAAGGTTATAGAGTCCTTACGTATAGCTATTATTACCTATACTTTAGCTATTTTCTAGAGCTTAGAGGTCGGCTATAGTATACTTATTACTTATAGAGATATAAGATAGTAGAGTAGATAGAATATCTAGACTTTTTAATAAAACTCGAGTCCCCTTAGTAATACTACGACCTCTACTTAGACGTTCGATATTATATAAGAGATTAGTAAGTATAGGAACGTCTACGGAGCTCTTAGGGATACTAGCTAGGGATAATAGTTCTAGATATAGAGATAATATCTCCTATTAGAAGTAGTAACTACGAGGGTTAGTAAACTAGATATTCTATATACCCTCTATAGTATTATAGAGCTTATCTATCTCTTCTAAGTACTTATTCTAATAGTTAAAGTTGTCGCTATATCGGTCCTACTTCGTACGCTTTATATTCTATTAATATATAAGTATATAGTAGTCCTTATAAATAAATAAGATCCGTAGCGTACGACCTCGTTTATATTACTATATACTAATCCTCGTAGTACGTTAAAACGATATATATTATCTTACTTTATAGCCCTTATATTTATATACTTTATAGAGCTACTAATAGTAGATCTTAGCTTATCTATACTAGTAGTAAGGCTTTATAAGTTTAAGTAAACTTAGCGTATATAAGTAACTTCTAAATAGCTACTTTATAGGTATACTATTATTATCGTCGTTATTATTATCGTTATTAAGGTTATAGTCTAAGTAATATAGGTTTATTAGTTAGTCTATAAGCTATAGGTAGAAGTTACGCTACTTAGACTATAACTTATCTATTATATCTAATATCTCTAAGCCGTCTTTAGTACTATCTTCTCGAGCCGATATAGTACTTAATTCTCGCTTATTAAAGCGACTTATAAGAAGCTATAAGTTAATAAGTAAGGTATCTAGTATCTAGTAGAAGTAGATCTTCTAGTTACGCTAGTACCGCTAGCGGATAGTTATTAATACCCTTAACCTATTAAACTAATCTATAGAGCCTATAAAAGCTATATAATTAGTA
>JAASFE010003608.1:239812-338026 GCA_013365205.1 Pseudocercospora cruenta
CGACGAAATATAAGCTTTTAACTATAGCGACCTACCCTTACTTCGTATACGGACTCTTCTAATACCTTATAGGTACCTTAGTAGTAACTTAAAGAGGGTATAAGTAAGGCGTATATAACGCGTATAATATAAAAGGTCGGCGCGATAAATATACCTTTATTAATTATTATCCTTAGTAAAAACTAAGAGTACCGACCTCGACCGCTCCTACGCTTTAGTATATAAGTACTCTTTATATTTCCTAAGGAAACTATAGTATTTAGTTAGTATTAAAGATAAAGTAATAGACGTAGAAAGTCGAAGATAAATATACGTATAGTTAATCCTTAGTAGTAAGCGAACCCTATATATAAAAGTTCTTAAAGTAAAGGAGTAATTAGATACCTTAAAGGTCCCTCGCTCCTACCTTAAAGGCAATAGAAACAAATACCGCGTTCTAAGGCTAAGCCTAATAAGCGTAATCGTATTATAGGATAATACTAAGTAGAAACTAATACTAATAGTAGCGACTACGCTATAGCGTATAGCTCTTTAGTTATAGGACGCTTACTATCGATATTAGTTGTTTCTACTAGAAGTAGGGCGATAGTCTATATAATATAACTACTCCCTAGCGGCCTACTCCTCTTAAGGCGTACGCCTTATATAGAGGTACCTTAGAGGTACCTTTATCCTACTATAGAGGTCCTAAAGTACTTCTTTAACCTTTAAACTAATATATTCTATATACGAACCTAATAGTAGCGTAGGAAAGCGTAAGTACTATAGGCGGTAGTATAGTAGGAAAAGTATAGATACTACTTCGACCTTATAAGCGCTATATAATAACCTAAGGATAGGCTATTTAGGGGGGGGGATACTATAAGGGAATACCCTTCCCTACCGCTAAGACCCTTACTAGGTACCTATAAGGTACCCTAAAGGTACCCCGTAGGTAACCCTAAGTTACTTAACTCTTAATACTATAGAATAAGATAACTATTCCCTACCTCGAGAACCGCTTATTCCTTAGGCAATATTATTAAATACTAAGACTACTATTTACTCGTATTAATATTCCCTATATACTACTTCCTTATACTACCTCTCTTAATTATATTATCGCTAAGTAAGTAGACTAATAATAAGAGGTTCTTACTCTTTAATTACGACTTAATCTTCTATATTAATATCTACTTCCTTATATAGGTACTTAGGTAAGAAATATAGATATTAATCGATCTACTAGAAGCGATATAGCGGTATATTAATTATCTAAAGATATAGTAGACTATACTCTTTCTAAGTATTTTAAATATCTTTAATATCCGCTATATACTAAATACTAGCCTATATTTTAATCGCGAAGAACGTATATAACTCGTACGGCTTTAGAGTTACCTATTCGCGATCCTTACTCGTTTCTATTAGTCTACTATATATAGTATACTATTATTAATAATCCTCGTATATATATAAGATATTACTATTTATATAGTTAGCGATATATTTAAGTACTTCTAGCGGCTAGTATTCGTTAATAAAGATACGCGTAGGAGATAATATATCGTTATTAATCGGATTAAAGAAGGTAGATACTAGTAGGTAGAGATTTACTTTACTATACTTAGAGGAGATTAATAATAGCTTAAATTCTTCGATAATACCCTTCTTAGATAGCGGATATACTATTAAAAGAGCTATACTATACAAAATGCTAGTATTCTATAGAAAATAGTTATATTCTATGCCTAGTGTTGACACACTTCCCGAACAGGTAGGGATTCACTTCCCCGCTGCACGGACCACTGTTCTAAAAGGACTCTGCCGGAACACTCGATACCATCAATGACAGACAACGTCCTGTGTCGTCGGCTAAGAACTCCTCAGCCTTGAGAGGTTGACATGTCTTGCGGCTCCAGATCTTGGTATGGCTGCATTTGCTGTTCCAAGGTCTTGCCAGATTATTGATGCGTACGGCTACACAGCCGAGCCAAGGTACCAATTGAAACAGCTCTATTGAGAGCTTGATAGTTCTGCGACCATCTATTGGTTTGGCCAACATCATTGATCATACCTCAAGAACCCCAGGTATTGTCTCCCCGCCTCCACAATCAGTTGATCGCGATGTTTCAGATCGCCATCGATAAATTTATCACAGAGCTAGCTGAGAGGTGTAGACGCTTACCAGAAGTCAAGTCGCGAGAAGCTCGTGGAGTGGAAGCTTCAATTCAAGGTTCAGAAAGTCAAAACATGACGCTGCTGGGCTAAGTGATTGTTTTGCAGGAGCTGACTGCGAAAGCTCTTCCTCAATATCCACCTTTTTGATACCTCAACTTCATATTTTACAGCAGAGAATGCAACTCTACGCGCACTGGGCGCCTCCATCATTAAATCCTAGATATGGATCGAGTAAGGACTCCAGACGAACATAGCTGTCCTTCGACTATGCCAAGCACATCGGCCTGGTGGTATTCGAACGGAACGAACTCTGACGTCCGCTTTGAGACTTAGCTGGATTGGCTCGTCGCTGTCTTTGGCCAATGAATTATTATTGACCTGCAAGGCACTGTGGCACGAAGGATCCCTCTTTGTCTTTTTCACATAGAAGCAGCCTACGAGGAGCCATAAATCAGCCTTTCGTGCCACTGATCATCGCCCGCTTGCCGGCCGATATACTGTCTAGCAGACTGCGCCACGTGAACTACCTCTATTTCGGTATGCTTCATCGTCAGAAATCATAGTGCTCCGCGGCACAGCATACCACTTGGGCTGTCTTTAAGTCTCGCTGGTCAGTATCTGAGAAGAAGCTTGTACCAGTTTCTTTCAATTTCTATCACGCCTACAACCAGTGTGTAACAGGAATATGACGTCTTCACTCTTCACAGCAGCGCTTTTCGTGGCATCTACAACCGCACAACTATGTGGCGGCATTGAAGGATCTGAAGGCCCTTTGTTGGTAGGACCATCTGGCAATGCACGATATCCGGGACCTGTCGAGGAGATCATTGAGACTGCCAACAAGAACCCAAATGCAACAAGCTCAGTCACTTTCAACTTCACCACTCCGGCTTCAATCAATGGCGTGTTTACTCAAGAGTGGACGTGGAGAGTGAACATCTCTGAGATTTCCACCGCTGGATTCAATGGCTCATTCTCAGGGTCCGGAAGCTTTCCCAACGATCAAAACAACGATACAAGCTTGACCAATACTGTTCACGACTTCCAATGGCCTGGTGGAGGATACCTCAACGACTACCCTCATAACGCTACCAACAATGCTACGGGAGCAGCAAGCACGCTATGTGTAGCAGTTGTGGAACTCGGCGGACTGCCATACAATGTCTCTAACAACTACCGTGAGAGCGACAACGGTGATTGTTCAAATGCTCTGGGCGCTGAGTGCGTTGCGGCCGTACTTCGCGGCATGCCCCCAGTGCAGAACTCAGGCTCTTGCCCAACCACCGGCGATCTCTTATCCTACCCTGAGTGTAATTCCACCCTTAGTGTATCGACCTGTGGATACGGCTCGTCGGGAGTCTGTAGGTGCTACGAGTTCCTCCGCTTGAGACTTTGGCTAACATACATCCACTAGATCTTGGCAACTCGACAACGCTCGTTCAACAGCGAGAGAACCAAAGTGATGACGGCTATCCTTACGAGAGTGGACAAGCCATGTTCTACACAGCATCGGGCGCGCATCAAACAGGTAATCTGACCTGGTACCATGAATCGACGCAGGTTTTGCAGGCGATTGTGCTTAGCGGTGCTACCCAGCGTACCATGCTATGCCAGAAAGTCAACAAGACTGCTGCCACTGTTGCATCCAATGGCTCTCCAGTACCTGGGCAAAGTGTGGGAAGTACATTTGGCGTATCAAGTGCGGTGGTCCTTGGCCTTGCAGGATTGACAGTGCTGTTCGCGATCTAGAGATATTAGCTTTAGTACAGATCGAGATACCCATTTACGAAGCCACTTCAGCAAATCTCAAAATCCCGAATCCTCTTCCACGATCCCGCTCCTCTCGACATACTCGTTCCACTTTCGACACGTCTCCCTCATATCAACCTCATTCGCTTGAACCAAATCTCTCGTCGCCTCAAGCCCCTCAACGAACTGCATCGCGAATCCTTCAGATTGGTGCCAAGCCTGATGAACCAACAGTAAATCAGCCAACCATTTATTTCATCTTCCACCGTTCGCTGAAAAAGCGAAATATAAGACTTACAATGTGACAATGCGTCAACCAAGCTCCCGGGTTATTCGTCTCAAACCCCAAAACCACATATCCCTTAGCAGGTAAAGTCACAGTATCTCGTCGCGGTGGATTCACATAATTAAGCTGATCAGAATTCGTAGCCAAGATAAGCACATCATGTCCATGAAAATGTATCGGATGAGGGACATTTATCAGCATTGAGACGTTAACTTGGGCCCATTTGTTCTGCTTGTTGATTTCCACGACTCGTGAAGCGGTAGTCCAGGATGTTTGGTTGTTCGCGATTTGGAGCAGAGTCGGGTCAGACCATAGGGCTTGGAAGGTTGAAGGTCCCATGGCCCATTTGTAGAGACCTGTTGTTGTGTTTTTGGTTACGGAAGAAGGTTCAGAGTTGTTGTAGGTTGCGGGTTGGGCGTTGAGAGGGAGGATTGGGATTAGGGAGCTTGAAGGTTCGTCCAGGCAGGATGAGGAGTAGGGGTAGGGTGATGTGGTGGGAAAGGAGGGTGAAGTTGTGTTTCCGGAGTAGTGCAGGATGCCTTTTATGTTGTCGATATTGGTAATGGAGGAGCAGTCGCTCTGAGGTATGGCTCGAATCCAGAACTCGGAGGAGATAGAGCGCTGGTCAGCTGTAAAGATTATGTCGTAGCGTTGGCCTGTGATATGTGTCAGCTTTGGCCTGCAATTGGGCATATAATGGCTTGCCGATATTGATGCTCAAGGTCTCCGTCGTGTGAGGTCGGATTGGTACCAGATCAGTCGAGATGACTGTTAGATCGTGATTGTCGATCTGGAAACTGAACACGGCTTGTATTCCAGCATTGATGATCCTAAGTCGATACGACTTTCCCTCAATCACCGTCATGTCGAAGCGAGACCCGACTGTGGTGTTGGTGCTGTCGTCGCTCCAGACATTCGTCCCATTCTATAGATCGTTGTCAGCGTTCAATGCCGAGCAGACTCTAATGGTGAGGAGTTCAACGTACGACGAGCCCAGTCTGCAACTCGGGCACACCGCCAGTCTCTGCGATCGTGTAAACAGCGTCGGCAGTCCTATGATCCCAATCATTCAACCACAAGATACCTGCATCGATATCGTAATTGGCGGAAGCGGGTCCTTCAATCTGAATACCACCAAAGACACCTTCCCAGGCTTGCAAAGCAAAGTGAGAGTGATAATAAGTAGTTCCATACTGCGTTGCCCTCCACTCGTAGGTTATGCTATCTCCTGGCGCAGTTGGACATTGTGTGATAGAACTCGTCCCGTCCTGTGGATTTGTCTGATTCTGCCTTATGCCACGGAAGTGTATGCTAGTGCCATTGTTCTCCAGACTGTTCAAGACGTGGGTTTTGATGGTGTCACCCCAATTCCCGAACAAGGTAGGGCCTGGCAATGTGCCGTTCACAGTGAGGACGTTCCGAGGTACTCCATCTGGTGCCAAGGTGGTATTGCGAAGTTCGAGCCAGTATTCTCGAGTGACTCCAGTATCAGGAGCTTCGCTGTAGTAGTCTGTGTCGATGCTGAAATCGCACCAAGTCGATCGATCGGCAGCGGTATTGCCAGAGCAAGCTGCTACTCCAACTGCTAGTAACGGGTGGGCGCATAAGCTCAAGGCTATACTAAGGAGCAAGCTGATTTTTGGCATCCTGATGCTGGCAAGGTGAAGAGCAGCGCGAGAGAAGTGGTCACTGCTCCCTCAGGTCATTTTATTCACGTGGAAGCGCTTCTTTGACTCAATCGTTCATTTTTTGGGGTTATATTCAGGCGTGTGCCACGCGGTTTGGGACTTATGGCGAGTGTGCCGACACAGCCGCAGCTACAGATCTGTGCGTGTATAGATCAGCGACTTCGGTGCAAGCAAGCACGTTCTAGACCCACTGCAGCATTACTTGCACCATTCCTTAAAGACGATCGTGTATCAAAGGACATACGATAATAAGAGGGTGGCGCGTCACAGTCTGATGTTGCGCGGAAAGTGTCTGGCTGGTCGGATATGAAGACTGAGTTTCTTCGTGCGATCAAAATCCGAGAGTAGAAGAAGTAGAACATCGTGTGGTATTCTGAGAATTGCCGTTCTAGGTCAAATCAGCCGGACCTTTGGTTGTGCACTGAATATCGAGCGAGACCGAAGTGTCTCCAGATTGGAGTCTTTCGTGCTCGATGATGCTATTTCGCCAGGCTCGATCATGGTGTGACAGCCTCGCGAATGACCGCATGCTGCAGTCTCAGGTGTCAGTCCATCGCGAACAAGTGCAGTAGGTCGAGTTATACTCATGCTTGCAAACCTTCAGGATCCTCGAATGTCTGCTACATGATCGTGCAGCATTCGTCACAACATGAGAAGCTTCCAGGTCAGCGTTCTGTCCGCTTCGACATTTGGCCTTGTACGAGCTGCGAGTCTTGAAGATGTATGCACGAGTTCCTATGTTGCGAGCAACATACCTGGAGACGGATCCTTGCTGGGTATCACCATCGATTGGACATCATTGACAACACAGCCAGTCTACAACCAGTCAACCAGCGACGCATCCAACACGTTCAACTTTTGCGATGTTAGCTTCACTTACTCCCACAAAGGGCGGAACGACACTGTGCAGCTCAATTACTGGCTTCCTGCTCCAGCGGACTTCTCAAATCGCTACCTGTCAACCGGAGGTGATGGCTGGGACATCAACACGCCGAACAACCAGTCTCTTTCCGGGGGTGTCGAGCTTGGAGCTGTCACCGGTCTGACTGATGGCGGATTTGGTGGGTTCACAGTCGGCTCCGATGAAGTGTGGTTGCTAGCAGATGGGACCATCAATTGGCAGACCATCCACATGCTGGGTCACCAGGGCATCTACGAGCTTGGTCTCATGGGCAAAGCGCTCACCCGGAACTTCTACAACATGTCGGATACGAAATTGTACTCGTATTTCCAGGGGTGCTCGGAAGGGGGAAGGGAGGGCCTCAGCCAGGTGCAACGGTATGGGGACGAGCTCGATGGTGTTGTTGTAGGCGCGCCCGGCTTGCGATTCTCCTTCCAGAACATCAATCACTTGTGGTCTTCCTTCGTCGAGCATCAGCAGGACTATTATCCTCCGTACTGCGAGCTAGAGAAGATCGTGAATCTGACAATTGCAGCTTGTGACCCGCTCGATGGGAAGACAGATGGTGTCGTGTCGCGGACTGATTTGTGTCAGTTGGAGTTTGTTCTCGATTCCACTGTGGGAGCGCCATACAGTTGCTCCGCTACTGCAGAGATACCGAATTTCTTTCCTGAGGTGCCAGCCCAGAATGGTTCAGTTACCGCGGGGGGCGTGGCCGTGGTCCAAGGCATCTTGGCAGGTGCTCGCGACGAACAAGATCGAAGGATATACCTCTCGTATCAGCCTTCTGCCCTAGTCCAGGATGCTGTGACTTCGTACAACAGCACGACCAACAAGTACGGCGTCTACTGGAATGACATGTCCGCTGAGTATATCCCGCTCGGCTTACAGCTCTTGATGAACAAAACTCTTGACAGCTGGGATGGCATCACGGGCGACACCTTCCGCGACTGGATCCTCAAAGGCTGGCAGACGTACGGCGATACGCTCGAGAGTACATGGCCTGACTTGACTCTTTTCCAGGAAAGTGGAGGCAAAGTCATCCATTACCACGGCGAATCCGACCCGCAAGTACCTACCGCCTCATCGGTCCGCTACTACGACTCTGTTCGAGACATTATGTATCCGGGCATGTCTTACAATGCCAGCAGCGATGCGCTCAAAGAATGGTATCGGCTCTTTCTTGTACCTGGTGCTGGACATTGCGGAGCCAATTCTCTGCAGCCTGATGGACCGTTTCCGACCAGCTTGTTGGCGACGTTGATCAGATGGGTGGAGAACGAAAGTGTGCCAGAAACGCTCAACGGAACTGTTCAGGGCGGTGCGAACGAGGGAGATATACAGCCAATCTGTGCCTGGCCATTGCGGCCTTACTGGACCAAGAACGGTACAGACTTGGACTGTCGGTATGAGCAGGCGTCTCTGCACACTTGGAGGTATGATTTCGATGCGATCAAGATGCCTGTGTATTGAGAAGGCTTCCGCTGTATCGAATCCTGGAGTAGCGGCGGCCACTGGATAGGTGGTGGCTGATAACACGCCTTCTAAAGCCTCGTCTCGAGGCTCAAGTCAGTTTCACAATTGCCATGTCGTCAGTGTCATTTGCAAATTTATTGCAAGATCTACATACATAGTATGGTTGCACGACATGGCACTTGTTATGCATGACAAAAGTTGCACAACAACTTCACTGCAAGTCTCGTCAAGTCTTCTTTCTCTCTTACATTGGCCATTTGCCAGGTTGCCACAGCAATGGTGATCGTCGTTTTATCAACAGACCATTTTACAGTTGAATTCGCAACGCGAAATACATCCTCGCCATACTATGAAACGTCCGGACTACACGGCCGCATCTCTCAGCGCACCAATGCTCCACTCTATGCCTGGTCAACTGCGTCCTTCAACCACTCTTCATGTAGTCCACTCCAGCCTGCAGAATCTTGGCCAACACCTCAGTTTCACGCACATTATTTGGCACGAAGACCATGGTATAGCCCAAATGAAGGCGGTTGGTTCCACTCAATCGATGTCTTTCGCCCCAGCCCTTCTCAATCACTTCTGTGGCATCAGGAAAGCTGAGAGTGACATGCCCGCTCAAATCAGTGCCATGAATATGGCAAATCTCTCCTTGAGATGGCGCCGCGAGGGGAGAGAGTGGCAAAGATTCTTTCAAGAAAAGAGCCGTGCCGCGCTTTTCCAGCTTGGAGATCGCCCATTCCGTGTCCGAATTCTGGATGAGTCTGTCAAATGCCGCCAAGTAGGCTTCTCGGACGTCCTGCGGCTGAGGATGATCTTCTGGCCTTTCACGCTGCGGGAATACAAACTTCAGCGCTCTTACCCTGGGACCTTCGCGCTCCGGCAATGGCTTCTTCAAGAAACTTGTCTGAGCTGCTTGCTTCTGCGCTTCGGTAGCTTCTGTCCAGCCGGAGGCATATTTCTCTGGTGAGTTGTAGAGTTCGACATTCGTGGTATCCGATCGAGCAATGGTCATTTCGACGCCCTTGCAGAACATGAAGCCCGTCCAGTCAGATGAGACTCCTCCCGCTCCCATCGCTTTCCATTGTTTGTACTCGTTGAGGAGGCCTGGTGAGGCAGACCTCTCCTCGGTAGCCGTGAAGCTCATCTTGGCGGCAAATTGAGGTTGACGGGAACTAGAATGTGTGCGTAGTGGTTTCAACAACGAGGTCGGTCGAAGTCTGGTCATGTACATATCCTGCGGCTGATGTCAGATTGTTCAGATTAAGCTCGAGCTTTGAGCTTGTTCAACCTATTGCCTGTTACACAACAGTCAAACAGCATTCGTCCGAATGAGCTTCTGATATTCAACATGTCGGATATAGAAACGTACGAACATGTCACTGGCCGATCGGTGCCTTTCGAAGATGCATATCATAGCCAGCGTGGCCATGATCCGAGCCCGGACATGCCCTCGGCCGAGAAGTGGCAAGGGCCGATGAAGAGCTTCAGCACCACCTTGGTGCTTGGAGTCCCCTAAAGGCCAAAGGAAGATCTTATGATGGTAGCAACGTTTCCCCTATTTGAGACTTCTTCAGCGCGCTGCGACCACCTTGCGGTAGATGAGGCTTTGATGCGATCTGTCGTCAAGTGTCGGCAAATACATCGTCTTCTCCGAGCATTGAGCCCATGCTCTTTGGTCCTGACCAAGTCTAGCGACTGCTACATCTGGGTCGTTGGGGGCCTACATGTCGTAAATCGCATGTGCTGTCTCAGTAGATGTGGCTCCTACTAGTAGTGAAGCAAGAAAGGTTGACACTAGATCGCGACTGCAGCAAGGACTCTTCGAGCGTGCAGGCTCTTCTTGGCAGCCTTATAGAACTGCTTGCCTTCTCAATCGGTGGAAGTGACAGTTCGGGGCCAGCCAAGAACTTCCGTGAGCGAGATCGCAGACTGTAAACAAACAGTCAGAAAATCTGAGAAAGAGCAGCTGCGCCATTAGTTATCCAGTTCCGGGATACCTTTCCGCCTTAAAGTATAGTAGGCTAAAAGTCCCGTGCCTTTACTTTTAACATATCTACACAATATTGAACTCATCAAGAGACGAACAGAACATCACATAGAAGAGAGAAAAGCCCATCGAAATGTCGCACCTTCAATACTACGCCTACCCTGGTGTTGGAGAACGCAACAAAGCGAACTTCCGCTATAGCCAAGCAGTCCGAATTGGAGACCGCATTGAATGTGCCGGACAAGGTCAGCCAGACCCTACGCCGCAAAGAATGCATCCACTGATGACCCAACAGGTGGCTGGAGACCTGAAGACGGTGTCTTCTACAAGGAAATAAATCAGCAGATCGACCAGGCATTCGCCAATGTCGATCTCTGCCTCAAGGATGCTGGTGGAAAGGGTTGGTCGCAGGTCTTCAGTAAAAATTCATGTATGATCACGACGCCACACCTTTCAGGACAATGACTAATACTGTCGCTCTCAGATCATGTGCCAATAAATGACGAGGCCATTGCTGCCATGGTCCGGAACTTCAAGAAGTGGATGCCAGACCACGAGCCCATTTGGACTTGCGTTGGTGTGACGAGGTTGGGCGAAGATGATATGAGAGTAGAGGTAGAGGTCGTTGCTCATGATCCTGAAGGAGCTCAAAAGCCGTGAAAGCTGGTAGGTGCGCTTGACGAGTTCGAGAACTTGAGAAACCCTAATTTATGAAAAGAAGCTCTGTCGAAGACTGCGAAGGTTCGTCGATTGATGTGTAGGTTCCGATAGAGAACCCTCATGGAAAGTCGAATATCGTTCACAGATTGCACGTCTCAATATCGTCGTCAATACTTGTCCTCCACCTCAACTTGACTGACTGTGCTGCCTTTCCTCTGCACTTCTTCAACTCTGTGCTCCAGGTCATGGTTCTCATAGTCCTTCATATTCATTCCTGGGACGAACCAAGGTGCATTCGTGAACAGATAATTCATTTCTTCCAGTGGTCGCTTCTTCGTCTCTGGCTGAATCATCCAGAACCAGATAGCATTGGTGAAATTGCAGACTACAAAGACAACGTAGAACTTCCAGCCAATATTCTCCAAAGCTATAGGTGTGACCTGTCCGATCATGGTGTTGAAGGCGAAAGATGTCATGGTTGCGATGGAAACACCTTTGGACCTAGTCCTGGTGTCAAAGATTTCTGCGGGCACGATCCAGGACAATGGGCCATTGGTTGCTGAGAAGGAGAAGTTGTAGAGCCAGGTAATGACAATGAATGCCCAAGATGCGGCATCGTTGTTTGTAGCTCCTGGAGGGAACTTCGCCAGCAGGATGGTTGCAATGATGAAGGTCACCATGTTTCCCAGGTTTCCGCCTATCATTGCCCACCGTCGTCCAGTATAGTCGATGAGCATGATACAGCAGAATTGAGCAATCAAAGCGATAATTGAGCTGATGCCCTGCGGTCAAACGATCCAATGGTCAGCATATGCCACGAGAATATGTTGTCCTGCAAAGATAGCTCTCTTACCTGATATTTGAGGGTCTCAGAGCCTGGGATACCAATCTGCTTGAAGATCTGTTTGCGTGGTCAGCTCAACTGCACAGCACGAGGCGATTCGTATGAACGCTTACCTCAGGAGAATAGTACTGGATCGCAGAGACACCAGTCATCTGAACTGAAGCTTGAATGGAGCAAGCCAGCAAGAGTCGGCGGAAAGATGATTTATTCGCGAACAGCTCAATGTACGACTTGGCTTCGTGCTCATGCTCGAAGGTTATCATGTCCTGAATCTGGTCATATTCGGCACGGACCCAAGCATCATTCTGGTCGCCGTGCGCGTGAAGTCTGGCCAATGTTGCTAGGCCCAGCTCATTCTGGCCGTGATCGATGAGCCATCTAGAGACGTGGACGTTAGTAGGAGTGAAAGCAATGTAGTTTCCGAACTTTTCCCTACCTTGGCGACTCCGGGAACAGCATGATCAGCATTGCGAGAAACCCAGCAGGAATAATCTGAATACCAAGAGATACCCGCCATTGATTGCTGGAGGAAGCCGGAATGTATGTGTACGTGGCATACGAAACCCAACTCGCAACTAGAGCACCCACTCCCAACATGAATTGCTGCAGTGCAGTCACACGACCTCTGATATCCGGATGTGCAAGCTCAGCTTGGTAAAGTGGAATGATCATGACGAGAAATCCAACACCAACACCAGCAATGAGGCGGCCAGCGTACAGATAGGCCAACGATTGCGCTCCTGTCTGCAAAGCTCCTCCAAGAATGAAGACAAGCGCGCCGAGTAGAATAGTCTTCTTTCGTCCTAGGTAATCGCCGGAAGGACCTGCGAAGAACGCGCCGAAGAAGGCTCCTCCAGTGAAAACTGAAACCACTGCTCCAGTCTCGGCGGAGGTTGGATTGAATGTGCTGACAAAGTTGTCGCTGGCGACCGCACCGGCGATGACACCGAGATCGTAGCCTGCTCTGTGTTAGAACGCCTGTTGCCTTTTCATTTATTCTTGATCAGAAATACCATAGAGGACAGACCCCAATGACGCGAAGACCGAGACCAAGAATTGGTACCATTTCGGCGGGAGCCTCATCTTGACGGTGCGCTGAAATCACAGCGATTCTCAGCGTGTAGTCACTACGAAGTTTTGAAGGGCTGCACTCCGGCTATATACAGCTATGCATCATCCTTCCTTTATGCCAGGACAATGCCGAACAAGCGAAGGAAGAGGATGTGGCGTTCTGTTGCAATGCGGAAGGAGTACCTCCATATAGGATGGCGCAACAACATTGGCCAAGCGTGCGGTACGAGACCAGTCCCAGCTTCTTGTATGCCATCGAGAACGACAAGCGAACTGCCGCTGTTGGTTTCTGGAGTCTCCATGTGGAGGAAGCGCATGCTGAGTTTCGGCTCGGGACAGTGCAGACCGGGGTGCTTTTGCCAGCCGAGGCGGAGGTGTTCTTCCACCATTCAGAAGTCGGCATCAATTTGCCAAGTCATTCTTCCTTAGGAAAGTCGCGTGTTCACGCTTCTTGAAGGTGGAGGCAATCTGGTCGTTGCCATGTGATATCGAACAAAGATTAGTGGCCGCCGTGCATTCTCAAAATGTGGGACCTGAAGATCAAAGGAAGCTTGGGCAAGCTCTCCGGGCCAGGCATTGGGTGCTGATCTCAGTGTCTGAACAATATTCGTGAGCGAGATTCAGCTCTACTTCTTGCTACCACTGGAGAACCTCGATTCCTTGTAATCGTTATCTTGCAGCATGACAACGTTCACGAGACTCGCGCCCGACGAGGACGCCTCGATTGCGGTGTTCCCCAAGCACAAGCTGTCAAAGGTCAATGACAACATATATGGCGGTTTCACAGAGCACATGGGCCGCTGTATATATGGCGGGATATATGACCCGGAGAACCCGAATAAGCAGCTCGTCGATGACCATGGTTTCCGCAAAGATGTCGTCGAAGCCATGAAAGAGCTGAATGTGCCTGTGGTGCGCTATCCAGGCGGAAATTTTGTTGCGACCTACCACGTATGTTCTGTGACGACCGAGAGCATGGTCTGAAGGGTTTCCGCTGACAGCCTGGGCTCTATGATAGTGGTTGGACGGCGTCGGTCCCAGAGATAAGAGACCAAGAAGACCCGAGCTGGCTTGGCTCGGTGTTGAAAGCAATCAGTTTGGCACCGACGAATTCATGAAGTGGTGCGAAGTGGTCGGCACAGAGCCTTACCTTGCTCTGAATTTCGGGACAGGTGCAGCAGCTGCCCTACAATTGGTGAGCGTTGCGTTGACCATCTGCAGGAACTCTCGATGAAGCTCTCGCCTGGCTCGAATACTGTAACTCCTCCCAAGACACGTATTATGCCAATCTGCGCCGGCAAAATGGGCGCGATATGCCGTATAATGTTAAGTACTGGGCTCTCGGTAATGAATGCTGGGGCCCGTGGCAAGTTGAGCAAATGACCAAGGAGGACTATGCGAAGAAAGCATATCAGTGGGCAAAAGCTCTCAAATTGATCGACCCTTTGATCACTCTCATCCTATGTGGAGAGACAGGACATTCCGAGTGGGATTTTCACGTCCTGAAAGAGTGCGTCAGGTGGGACCAACACGCCCTGGGAGCGGGTAATGTCACTGCCAGCTTGATAGACATGCACAGCATACACATCTATACAGCCAACGAAGATCCTGTAAAGAATGCACTGGCTCCGAGAAGTGCAGAAAGAGCAATTGAAGTCGCGGCTGGACTCATCGATCTTGCCAGGATACAGAATGGAGTTCCAGCATCTGTGCCGCGTCAGACGATTTGCTTCGATGAGTGGAACGTATGGGATCCGCAAAGAGCTCCAGGAGATAAGGGCGCAGAAGAGAAGTACACATTGTCGGACGCACTTGCGGTAGCAGTGTGGCTGAACGTGTTCATCCGGCAGAGCAAGTACGTAGGAATGGCGAACATTGCGCAGAGCGTGAATGTGATATCGCCTCTGATGACCACCAAGGACGGTGTGGTAAAGCAGACGACATGGTGGCCACTTCTCCTATTTTGCAAGTACATGCGAGGCTACACTGTTGCGACTCACGTCAGCTGTGCAACATACGATGGCGAGACTTCCCCAAAATGGCTGCAAGCTGCGATGGATACGCCATGGCTGGACGTATCGGCGACCATCGATGAGCAGGGCTGGGTCAGTCTCGTCGTGGTCAATGTGCATTTGACTGAGAGTTTCGAGGTGGCCTTGGACGGCGTGGGCAGCAGCGTGAAGGTGTACACAATCACAGGGTCGAAGTGGGATGCTGTGAATACGGAAGATGATCAAAGCATCGGCATCGACGAGATGGAGTGGAAAGGACAAGGGAAGTACAAGTTCTCAAACATGAGCATAACGATGCTCAGGTGGCAGGTGTGATGTGATGAAGAAGACGAGATGTTTTCGTGTCGATACAAATAGAGAGGGCGGATGTACCCGCCTGTTTACGCCTAAGGCGAAAATGGTTTAAGCTTCGCTTAGCGCGCACTCCAGAATTGCACCTCAATTGCTGGCTTCCTGGGTTTCTCTCTCTGCCCACGCTCGCTCGACAACGCCGACTAACCCAACAGCAGCACGTTCTTGACCGGATCCCGTCAAGATGAAGCTCAACATCTCCTACCCGGCCAATGGCTCCCAGAAGCTGATCGAAATCGAAGATGAGCGCAAGCTCCGTGTCTTCATGGACCGCCGTATGGGCCAAGAAGTGCCTGGCGACAGTGTCGGCGACGAGTTCAAGGGCTACATCTTCAGAATCACCGGCGGCAACGACAAGCAGGGCTTCCCAATGAAGCAAGGTGTCATGCACCCAACCCGTGTCCGCCTCCTCCTCGCCGATGGCCACTCCTGCTACCGCCCACGCCGCACCGGTGAGCGCAAGAGAAAGTCCGTTCGTGGCTGCATCGTCGCCATGGACTTGTCCGTCCTCGCCCTCTCCATCGTGAAGCAGGGTGATGCAGACATTCCAGGCCTCACGGATACCGTACACCCCAAGCGCTTGGGTCCAAAGCGTGCGACCAAGATTCGCCGCTTCTTCGGTCTCAGCAAGGAAGACGATGTGAGTGCTCTCCCCAGGAGGCTCTATTTCCTCTTCGCCAACCACATAAGCCTCATGGCCAGTGGTTGAGAGATCACACATGCCGCAAGGCTAGTGATCGAATCTGAGACAGCATCAGTTGCTGATATGTGATATTGTAGGTTCGCAAGTTCGTCATCCGTCGTGAGGTCCAGCCAAAGGAGGGCAAGGAGGGTGCCAAGCCATACACCAAGGCTCCTCGCATCCAGCGTCTGGTCACTCCTCAGCGTCTCCAGCACAAGCGCCACCGCATCGCACTCAAGCGCCGCCGTGCAGAGGCTTCCAAGGATGCTGCCGTAAGTTCTCAAGATCTGGTGGGAAAAGGGGAGCAATCACTAACAACTTCACCAGAACGAGTACGCCCAGATCCTCCACAAGCGTGTTGCTGAGGAGAAGGCCAAGGTTGCAGACATGAAGAAGCGCCGCGCCTCCAGCATGCGCAAGTAAGCATTAGGCGCATCATTCTACGAAAAAGGCGCAATGGGAAGGGTTATGTCATGATCTACGAGCGAAGCATGAAGACTTCGTGATGATGGGGATCAATACTGCCGGCGCACCATTCAGCGTGACAGGGTCAGGACGGCGTTAGCATTGAATAGTCTTCGATATCCCCAGAGCTACAAGCAGTAGCTTCGAATGCATCAAGCGACAGACGTTCTCCCTACCATGACTCTTCACTCTTCTCGTTGCAGCTATTCCTGAGGACGTGAAGCTTCCTGAGAAGATCTCACGGCTGTCTTGTCACATCGTGGTTTGCATCCCGAGAAATACTCTTGACGGCTTGTAAGATTCTGTTGATCACTTTGCTCTGCTGGGTATTCGCGGCATGTCTATGTCTACACGCATCCGTCCGCTTTGAGTCATTTTACGAGCTCACTTTGTATGCTTGATTGCCGGCCTCATCATTGGCTCGAAAGAGCCGACCTTGCTGTCGATACCGAAATTTTCCTAGCTGTGTCGCGGCCCGCCCGAAGCTTGAAGCTGGTCAGTAACACCCGAACTTCAACTTTTTAGATCGTGAGTGCCTCTGTCGTTCACCATGACCACACCACTTCCTCTGACTCGGCCCATAGCAATATCACCCGGGTCGCTAGACTTACGCGATCATGGCCACCAACAGTATCAAGCTCCTTACGGGCAACAGCCATGGCAGTCTGGCGAAGCTGGTCGCCGACAGGTGAGGAAGATCCGCTGGCGCGACAGTCGTGCCTCGGAAAGCGCGTAGATGGCTGATACCGGAGCAGACTGGGCATTGAGCTTGCGAAGATTATGGTGCTCCAGTACTCGAACAACGAATCGAGCATATCTATAGGAGAGAGCGTAAGAGACGAAGATGGTGGGCAGGCGCACTTGCATACCAAGGATGATTGACTACTGACACAGCATAGTATTCATTCTGCAGTCAACCGAGCCAGGCAACATCAACGATCACATCATGGAGCTTCTGATCCTCATCAACGCCTGCCGCACTGCCTCCGCCCGCCGAATAACCGCTGTCCTACCTAATTTCCCATATGCCAGACAAGACAAGAAGGATAAGAGTAGAGCTCCTATCACTGCCAAACTCATGGCCAACATGCTTCAGACGGCAGGCTGTAGTCATGTCATTACGATGGATCTGCACGCTTCACAGATTCAAGGATTTTTCAACGTACCGGTGGACAATCTCTACGCCGAGCCGTCGACTTTGCGATGGATTAAGAACAACCTCAACGTGCCGGACTGCGTAATTGTCTCCCCTGACGCTGGTGGTGCAAAAAGAGCTACAAGCATAGCAGACGGGCTCGATCTCCAATTCGCACTTATTCACAAGGAACGGTCACGACCAAACGAAGTATCTCGAATGACGCTGGTTGGTGATGTGAGGGGCAAGGTTGCCATCATTGTGGACGACATGGCCGACACATGCGGCACTCTTGTCAAGGCTGCCGATGTGGTGTTGGAGCACGGCGCAAAGGAAGCTATCGCGATCGTCACGCATGGCATTCTGAGCGGAAACGCAATCGAGAAGCTGAACAACAGCAAGACACTCAAGACTCTGGTCATTACGAATACAGTACCACATGAAGAGAAGAAGAAGCAGTGCGACAAGATCGCAACCATCGATATCAGTCCCACGCTTGCGGAGGCCATACGGCGAACACATAACGGCGAATCGGTATCATTCCTGTTCAAGCATGCGCCTTTGGATTAGGACTCCTGTCCTTGAAAGATCACGAGAAATAAATGGGGACAGAGTTCAGGGATAGAGCTTCGTAGGCCGACCTCTTGGCTTGTGTTCTTCAGATTATGACGATTGGCAATGCATTCGAATGAGATCTTCCGAATTAGACGAATGTCAGAAAAATATACCTGAGCTCAATTCCCTGCTGGAGGATTCGAAGGACCCTGCACGTTTCTCGTAAAGCAGCCAAATGGAAGTCGGAACGATCGGGATCTAGGCCCTGAAGGCGCTCGCTGGCTTTGGGTCAGCCAAAGCAAGGCGAAGGCTGAAGCGTACGTATGCCACTACGTCATGGAACAGTCTGAGTCTCTGTGTTTGCGCAGACCTCGCATTGACATTAAGGCACAGTGGCCTGAGTGGTTTGCTTTATTTTCCAAGTCATCCCTCCGTGCATCCCGCTTCTCACATTTAAAGTACTGCCAAGCTCAAAAGCCAAGACTCTTAAAAGCTTGGCTTTATCTTGTTTACGCAATGTTCAGCAAGAATTCAGAACACGCTAAAGATCGCAGCAAGATTGAGCAGCTATGCTACTCAGACTTGTCTGTGAGCTCAGTGTATGCCAAAGATGCGAGCAAGTCGCCTGGTGAGATAGCGGAGGAGCTTTATGGCAGCCATGTGAGCACATGTTCGTCATTCATCTCGTGCAGGACTTACGTAGCATAGCATCTTTCAACGATCGTCACACGCTCTCCCGACGAAAGAGGGACTTCTATCAAAGCGGATCTTGACTGGGCACGAAGCTGTGGTAATTTCAAGGACACGAAGCCGACCGAGTTATTTCTTCATGCGTTTCACGACTTGCTGCAGTGTCTAGACCGAGATGCCGTTGCCAACTGCGTGTCGCCGCCGCTTTGCGGTAGTACTGGCTATGTACCAATGACCATAATCGCTCCTCTCAATGACCAGCTGAGACACATGTCAAACCTTATTGCGCGGGCAAAGAAGGAAGTACTGCTAGCAACCAACTTCTGGAAGAAATCTGGCGCAAGTACTTTCGTAAACGACGCGCTGATTGAGCTGTCTAAGCGAGCTGGCGCAAGAGGGGAGCGAGCTGTAGTCAAGATTATGTTTGACAGAGGTGCTCTCAAGCAGGTTCATCTTTCTGCCCTCCTTCACAAACGGATCTTACTCTGATATCGATCGCAGGTCCTCAACAATCATCAAAATGTCGACTCAAATGGTTGGCAAACAGCGGGCGTTGGACTTCCTCCACCAGAACAGATGCCGAACGTGGACCTTGCCATAGTCAATTTCCATCGACCGCCATTGGGTACCTTTCACAGCAAGTTCATGATTGTTGATCGCCAGATAGCCACCGTCTCGTCGAACAACATCCAAGACAACGACAACCTGGAGATGATGACACACCTCGAAGGTCCAATCGTCGACTCACTCTGGGAGACCTTTCTCATATCCTGGCACAATAGACTAGACCCATCACTTCCGTGCCGCAATGAGCCCGCAGCCATGAAGCCACCACCGACATATCAACTTGAAACGTTCACCTCCCTCTTCGAGCCAGACGGCAGATTTCGTCTTCCAGAAAAGCCTTTCGACAAAGATCTCCCCGAACACATGCCAAACGAACCACACTACGACTCCACGATGTCTGAAGAGATCGACCGCATGCGCTCCGTGCTCAGACCTTCCTCCACCGAGAAGTCTGTCGATGCTGTAGCCCGTCATCTCAACAAACCCACGAGCCTCAGCGTAAAAGCCACAGCACCGGAACGAAGCAACAACCTGAACTTCTTCCCGTTCATCCCCTTGCCGAATACTGAGCCAGTCCCAATGGCCATGTGCTCACGCAAACCCTACGCCAATTTAAACAACGACTCAGTCTTCGTTCCTCAAAACGAAGCCTGGCTCTCTCTAATCCGGAACGCAAAGAAGTCAATCTTCATCCAAACTCCAGACCTCAACGCCAAACCCCTTTTACCCGAACTAATCAAGGCTGTAAAAATGGGCGTTCAAGTCACATACTACGTCTGTCTAGGTTACAACGACGGAGGAGAGTTACTTCCCGGTCAAGGCGGAACCAATGAGATGAACGCCAACCACCTTTTTTCTCAACTCGAAGAATCGGAGAAGGAGAACTTGAAAGTCTACTACTATGTCGCAGCAGACCAGATCCGTCCTATTCACAACAACTTCAAGCAGAGATCTTGTCATATTAAGCTTTTGATCGTTGATGAACAGGTCGCGATTCAAGGATCCGGGAACATGGATACGCAGAGTTGGTTTCATTCCCAGGAGGTTAACGTTATGATCGATTCGAGTACGATTTGTAAGGCTTGGAAGGAGGGTATCGAGAGAAATCAGAATACGAGTAGGTATGGGCGAGCGAGTTCTAAGGATGGATGCTGGTATCATCCCGAAACGGGAAAGCTGGCGGAGGGATCTTTGGGGACGGATGCGGGTCATTTTGCTTGGGCGAAGGGTATTATTGGGACTCTTGATAAGGCGAAGGGTCAATAGAAGAGGTGTTGAGATGGGAAGTGGAAGGCTGTCGTGCTCTGGAGAGCTTGAGATATATACGCGAGAGAATAAAGCAGCGTCGCCCGTTCTTGATCTTTCAATGGCATTGATCCGTGATACTACGGCTCTGCGCTCTGCGCGTGATGCTCGGTACTAAACTACTGTCTGAAACATGCCGACCGCCGCTCTTACTATAGAGCGGAGCTCCAGTTTTGACGGGAACTCCGAATGGTGGCTAGATAGTGTAGCTCACGACCGCACAAGCGCATTCATCACAGCTTCAGGCTCTTCTCCAAATCTTGCCACCTGCCTTCTCTCAAGGGATCGATCTTCCTCAACTCATTCAACCACTCCTTCATCTCGATTGTCGTCACCTTCTTGTTCCCAGCTTCAATTTCTAGATACCGCTTTGAGTAGTCCAGCAAAGCTTGGTAAATGTACTTGCAATCCTCCGCACCGTCCAACATCTCCTTGACACTGTCAATCTCCTGCTCGAGATACTGCAGTCGATCTCCATTCGTGACCTGGTCCAGGATTCTGGGCGCCTTTGGGTTCTTCATGTCCAGCGCAGACATCAAATACTGATGATAGAACCAGAGACTCTGGTCGTAGGGATCGGTATATAAGGCATTGGTAATCTGCTCAAATTCCTTGTCGAACAGACCTTTTCGAGCTTCTGCGTCCGCATTCCGCTCATCAAGCAATCGTGGTATCAGCTGGCCACGATTATGCCAAGCTGAGAAGTTGGAGAGATTGCTCTGAATCATTTTGGTCGTATACTCAAACTCTGGCTCCACCATGCTCTTTCCACTCAGTCGCTCGATGTTCTCAACCACCTCACGTCTGTAGCCCCAGCCGTGGAAGTTGCGACTGTCCATGGCCAGCATTTTGGTGACGAGGCCGAGCTCACCTTTCCAGAGCTCGAGAGTCGCATGGGCGGGAACATGCTGAGTAGCAGTGACGAGTAGCCAGCGACGATGATTCCAGATCCAATAGCATTTCGGCCATTGCTTGAGCAGAGGTATCTGGTATTGCAGGTCTTCCTTGATCACGAGCAGGATTTCACGTTGTGCTATGCTTATGCCATCCTTTTCGGCTGCGGCTTTGTCGCCTTCTTCAGCTTGCGCAGTAGAGTCTCCGTGGGAGACAGCCAGCTCTGAGGCGAACACATACTCGAGTATCACGCGGCGATGGTTCCATGTTGTGTAGTATTCTGGGTTCTGGTTGAGCAGGCGGGAGGTGAGCTGGAGCGTGGTGTTGGAGAAGTCGCCAGCGTGGATCTGAACTTCTGCTTAGCACATTATTCCATGCTCTCTACAATTGACCCATTCTACCTTCTCCGTCACCTCGGCTTCCAGTGCCTTGTACTGCTCGATATGTTTCCGCTCCTTCTCCCTGTCGCGCTCGCTCTTGTCTGCAACGGCGGCGCGGGGAATGCCGTGCTGTTTGCCTTCGTCAGCTTGCACTTCGCACCTCACTTCATCTCCTTCTCAACACCCACACTGCTTGCCATGATAGTTTCTGTTCGGAAGTCCGGCTACTTTGCTGTCATGTCGGGAAGAGGTAGGTCAAGGACAGAAGCTGCCACCGTCTTGGGTGAGATGAAGGCAGCATCATTCGGCACGCCCCTCAGAGAAAGACCGATCACCACATGACGCGAAGTCCTTGCCATGGAACGACCAACTGTGTGCCTGCAAGCTTAATGTTCACTGTCTTTCTGTGTCTCCTTCATAGCATTTGCTTGTTCAGCCGGTGCGTTTGCACGGCGCATCATATAATACTAACCCACAGGCCATACCTGGAGATTCTTACCCAACCCAATCGCGGCCGATATGCTCAGTACCCGATCAAAGTAGATGAGCAGAGCCGGAAAAGACTCGACCTTGGTTATTGAGGATCTTCTACTTATTCTTACACACATAGACGACTACCAAATGGTTGTCTGAGACTTCTCGCCCAGTCAGAGCATGTCTGGGTCCGGATCCATCTCCCTCAGAAGCCCTGAGCAGTTCATCCGAGAGCGACGCAACAGCCAGCAGCGGACATCTGAGCAGATCTGCGGGAAAGGCTGTATTCGGACAGCTTCTAGAACCTCATATCGCAGTCTGCACCTTTCTGAGGACAGATCTGCTGGAATCGAGAGGTCGGAAACTCCCAACAACAGTTACCAGCCCTTACGAGAATGGCAAGATCCACTACACGAGCAAGATCTCATGGACGCCGGACGATCTTGCGAGCTTCAAGTATGTCCGCCATGCGGAGATGTCTGTCACCGCCCTCGGGCAAAGCCTCTTCTCTCGAGCCCAAAGCCACGAGCGAGATCCCCAATACAGACGGAGAGAACAGCCCTAGAGAATCGACCGACCACAGACGATCTACATCGCTCGAGGCTGAGGCAGAGTCCAAGCACTCATCCAAGCACTCATCTAAGCACTCGTCCAAACGTGCTCCTGAGTCGGGACGATCTGGCTCCGACAAAGCCAGCGAGTCCACTGGATCCAACAAACCATTCAACTTCGTGCAATGGGCTAAGAGACAACAGTGGATCCAGAAACAGCAGTGGATCAGGAAGCTTGTCGCTTATCCTGTCTCAAAGGTGCGGGCGAGAGTGGCAAAGAAGAGGGAGCAGAGCCTCTCGGGAGAAGAGTCAGAGCAACCAGATCGACCGAGGCAATCGAAGCAATCGGAACGAGCTGAACGCTCCGAACGACGATCAAGCTCACAGCAGACAAGCCATTCTCGAGAACAACGGGTTGCTGCCGTGCCTGCGATTCGACAATTCCCGAGCGGAGATGACAGCTCCGACCGCGAGCATCGACTCAGGATCAAGCATGAGGCAGCTGTCAAAAGAGGGCGCAGTACCTCAGGAGTACCTCCAGTCAGCAAGAACAGCTCGACCATATCTTTCCAACCCAGAGATGCCGAGCAATGGTCGGACAAAGCTCACCGAGCAGTCAAGCAAGGCCGTCCAGGACTTGCACAACGCAGATCAAACCATTCAGGCAGATCTTCCGTGCGTCGATCCTTTGACTCCAGACCACCAGACCACAGGGAACACTATAGGCCCACTAGATGGCTCAAGGAAACACACATGGAACTCGTCGGCGGCCAGCCATACGGTTGGGGTCAGCATGCACCCTACCATTGGGTCAAACGAGAGGAATGGATACCAATCCCTCATCCCTCGGGCAGTCGACCAAATTCCAGAGCCACTACACCACTCAATCAATCTGTCGACTCACTTGCATCAGTCAACTCAAAAGCCAGCCGCAAATCGAAAGAGCACCTCAGGTCAGACGGCAAAAGAGCTACCGATCGCAAAGGCCATTACCCCATCGAGAGAAGTAAGCTCCATCACGATCTCTCCACTGTGCACGAAGGCAGTGGGACTACACCAACCACAAGCCATGCCGGAAGTTCTCGAGGACGAATCATCACATTTACCAGTAATCCACACTCCAGTCTGCCAAGACGTAGACACAGCGAGCCCGATCTCAAGCGCACGCGATAGCAGTGTTGAAGAAAGTGGGCCAGCATGTCTTGGAACGCCCTTGACTTCTCCATGCAGTTCTCCCATCAAGTGCAAGACCTTGGTGGATGTGGAAAGTAGCTCAAGATTGGTAGACTGCCAGCTTGATGGTGCGTCGAGCCCAGTTGAGGAGCACAAGTCGAGTCATGGGCTTGAAGCAGTGGACAGATTCAGGGCACGCAGAGAGAAATCTTTAAGCGGAGATTTCCGACAGCATGTTCGTGATAGGACTTGCCCAGATCTCACGGTACCACCAGTCGATCACACAGCCACAGCACGCAATCAGGCGCCTTCGGAAGATATCACTCCATTGACAAAAGCATCTAAAGCAGTGGGGACAGAGGCCTTTCCATTTCCGTGCCAGGACGGAAGAAGGTCCACTGCTCTCCTCTCTGCACAACGCCATCCGAGCGCCCTTCTTCGCCACTGCGAGCGAAATGCGACTCCTCGTCAGCGAAGACTGATGGCTGGGGTTCTTCAAACACCTGATCGCTTCATTCCACCTCGCTGGAACACTCCTACGAAAGAGTCTTTTCTGCTTGGAAAGGGGAGATCAAACAGACCTGGATTGTCTTCCGCAAGCTCTCCACTTTCGAGGCGTGACGTAGATCCATTTGGGCCGATTCCTAGTCAAAGTTCGAGGACAAATGACAGATTCGCGACTACGCGGAGACTACCGCCAGATCGCCGGCCTGTCAACGCCATCGGATCGCAACTGACGCCAAACGGTCTTGCAAATAACAGAAGAGCGATCAGCACCGGAGCGGTGTGGTCTGTTGGTGGTACCATTGTGACCGAGGGTGTGGCCAGTATCACGGACGGCAGAGGAGGTCGCGTGACAAGCGGGACCAGCGCTCCTCATCACACCTCTGACTTTCTCAGACGACAGTCTCCTAGTGAAGAAGAGACTGTGCATAGCCAAAGGTTGGCCGTGGCAATGCACATTGACGAAAATATGAGACTATGTGGCAGCCCCAAGACTCCTTCTACCTTGTCACAAGCTGGCTCATCTAGCAGAAGATCCTGCAGCGACTCTAGTGGCAGCCGGACGGTGTGGAGTAACAACGCATGGGTAAAAGAAGTATCCTCAACTCCCTCCAGACCGCCAAAGCGAAAGTCGAAGGACATTCCTATCATACCTTTTCGAGTGCTTGACGCGCCCGCCTTGAGGGATGATTACTACTGCTCACTTCTGGCCTATTCTCACACCATGCAATGCTTGGCTGTTGGATTGGGACCGCATGTCTATCTCTGGTCAGAGTCTCGTGGCACATCGCCGTCACATGTACCAGACTCATTGACTTCCCCATTTGGAGCACATGTGACTTCGGTGTCATTCAGTTCCGGAGAAGGCGAGTGCGCAATACTGGCAGTCGGGCGAGCAGATGGGCGTGTGACGCTGTGGAGTCCTCGCGACCAGGAAGCACGTTTCAACAGTGAACAACCTGCACCCATTTCATGCGTATGCTTCAAGCCCACGTCTACTAAAAGGCCATCCATCCGAGAGCCGACTGAAGTGGTTTGGACTGAGGAGCTCCTGGTTGGCGACGAAATGGGCAACGTCTATTACTACTCGGTAGAATGGCCATCTCAGGATAAGCGGGACCTCTTCGACTGGCATGGAAGCATGACATTACTGGCACGAATCTCTTGTCATTCGCAGCAGGTTTGTGGCATTGCCTGGAGCAGAGACGGCGAGTACTTCGCGACTGGCGGCAATGACAATCAGCTGTTCCTCTTCGAGACCAGAAAGCTTTTCTGTCGCTCGCGACGCCGTGGTACGGATAGCTCCAGTGCTATGAGCGTACGAAACGGCAACGCCACCGGCAATGCGGCTGTCTCTGGGCAGGGAGAAGTTCTCGCCATAACGCCAGGGCAAGAAAAGCATCTTTTCTCTCTCAACGCAGCGGTCAAAGCCATTGCCTTCGCTCCTTGGCAGTCATCGCTCATCGCTGCCGGAGGTGGAAGCAATGACAGATGTATTCACTTCTTCCATGCTTTATCCGGTGCCTCCCTAGCGACCATTGACTGCCATGCGCAGATCACGAGTTTGGTGTGGAGCGAAAAGAGGAAAGAGATTGCGGCAACTTTTGGTTTTGCTCAACCTGAGCATCCATATCGCGTCGCCGTGTTTACTTGGCCCAGCTGTCGCAGAGTCGTCGGAATTCCTTGGTAGGGCGAGGAGAGGGCTTTGTATGCTGTCGCATACCCTGGTGGACCGAGCGGCGGACCGACCCAGCATGGTCGAATCCCTAGAGTCAGAGCGGATGGTGAAGGCAGGACTTGGTCCGGCAGTCGGACTGGAGAAGAAGGTTGTCTTGTGATCGCAACCAGTGATGCGAGCATCAAGTTCCATGAGATTTGGGCTGAGAGCAGTGGAATCGGTGGTCGGAATGGTGGAGGTGGGTCGGGATTGCTTGGTGGAAGTCCCATTCTGGAGGATGGAGTCAGTGCTGGCGTTGAGAGGGACGCAGCGATAAGGTGATGAGAGAAGTCATGTCCTATACCGAGAAAGATGAAGGAAGCTGAACCTGAGCTGAACAACTAATGTCTATTCTTGAAATATAAAGATGCTATCAGCGAGCGTCATGGGTATCATCAACTCATACATACTTCCATAATGCCATAAATCAATCCTATACATCGCTCCCGCCATCACCCGTACATCCATCAGAAGGCGGCTCATACTTCCACTCCGTATGCCTAATCTTGATCAAATCCGCCGCTTTCTCCGCAACCGCATACACCGTCGCACATAAATGCGAACTCGGTATCAAAGGTATTATACTCGAGTCCACCACACTCAATTTCTCAACTCCATACACCAAAAGATTTGAGTCCACAACTCCACCTAGTTCCAATGGCATCATACTACAAGCTCCAGAGAGCTGTGATGATGTTGGGGTTATGAGATTCTTACGTTTCAGGATCTCCATGGTAGATGTTGAATTCGCGGTTGTGTTTCCTGGGAAAAGCTCGATAGGTCCGAATGTTTGCATGGTAGGTGTGTTGAAATATGTTCGTGTGAAGTTTAACATTGTTAACAGAAGTTCGGAGTCCAGGGGGTTGGAGAGGAAATTGAAATCTATTAGAGGTTCCAAGTCTGGTTTGAGGGTGATTGTACCACGGGAGAGAGGTTTTAGTAGGGTGTTGATTACGAATGTCGTGTCGCCGTTGAATGGCATTTGATAGATGGCTGAGTCTCGAGAAGCGAGGAGATCTTTGAGGATTTGGAGTTGGGCCCAGTAGCCTGCTTTTGAGGTGTCGGTGTAAGTTGAAGGTAAGTAGGTAGAGGATTCTTGGGATTCGAGATCGGAGAGGATTGAGGCGGAGGTTTGGTTGGAGGAGATTTGGGAGAGGGAGAGATAGGCTGAGCTTGAACTGTGGGCTAGGACCCAGGGACCGGATTGGTACATCATGTAGTCTTCTCGGGCGAGAGACATTAAGGTATCGTTGCTCATGAGGTCTTGGGGTGCTGGATGGGTGTTGTTTGTGAGGTTGTAGGAGAGATAGAGGATGGGGTGATCTTGAAGATTCATTCCGACTCCAGGTAGATCGTGGACAACATCGATGCCTGCGTCTTCCAGCATTGATTTGGGACCAATTCCGGAGCGATGCAGAATACTGGCACTGAAGACTGGCCCTGCTGCGAGAATGACTTCTTTCTTTGCTCGTACTCTGGCTGTGAATGAATCCTCTCTGCTGATCATCTCTATTCCTGCTGCGGTCTTGTTCTCGAATACGACCTTCGTCACTTTTGTTCCAACGACAAGACGTAGATTGGCTCGATACCGTGCTGGGTCCCAATATGCCGTCCGCGCGTCGCTTCTTGTCTGCAAAGTCGAGTCCTGACTGTTTGGAACCCAGCCCACTCCGACTGGACTCCCATCATTAATCTCCTTGGGATATCCAATGTCGCTATCTTCCAGCTCCTGGAAAGCTGTTCGAAATCTGGATTGTTGCGGCCATTGGTATTCTGGCAGATTGACCCGCACTGGGCCATCTGTTCCATAAGCGCTCGAATTCCAAGTCAAATGCCATTTCTTTGCTGATTCTGGCTGCGGTCGTGTGAAGTTCGTGCTTTTGAGAAAGTATGGCAACAATCCACTCCAGCCCCACCCAGCATTACCCAAGCTCTCCCATGCATTGTAATCCGCTTTACTCCCTCTATCGAATGCCATGCGATTCGTAACGCTGCCACCTCCTACTGTCGATGCTACTCGTACATTGAAGGACTTCTCGTCGAGATGCTGCTGGGGTGCAGATGCAAGGTTGAATTCGTCGCGCTCCTGGTTGAACCTCGCAAAGTAAGGTATGAGTGTTGTCCAATTGTTATCGAAGTATCCATACTCGACGACCAAAACGGATACATCTGGGTTCTCGGAAAGTCGATTGGCGACTGTAAGGCCTGCTGTTCCTCCACCAACGACGATATAATCGTAAGTCTGATTAACTTCTCGTGCGCTGTTGAACTTCTCTTCGACATGTCGTGGTTGTATCACTGGCTTGGTGGCAGCTATCTCAGCAATGCATAATAGAAAGAGGCCTGCTCTAGCCAGGCTAGTGGTCATGATAGTGACTGCATTAGATCGTATGGGATTACGCAGAGGTAAGGAAGCAAGATCAGATCAATGACTGTAGACCACAAGTCTCACTTACCTGCCTTGGCTATTCCAACATCCGTAGATTGAGGCTGAGGTGGTCTTTACTTGTACATCGTCCGGCAGTGAACGGCCACCTCGGCCATGGCATTGCTGAAGAACATTCGGAAGCTTCGCATTGGCAGGTACCGCTCGGCCTTGCATCGCAGCTTGGAAGTATATCCATGACGCCTTTCCCCATCTGTGCTCGGATGAGCTCTGAATGAAAGGTCCGTTGGCTAAACTGACCAGGATAGCATAGCTCAGAGGTCCGCCGCAACCATCGAAGGACAGGGTCCTATCGTCAACATCGTTGACGCAGCGCGAGAGGTGACGGACTGCAAACCTCGAATAGGACACTGTTGATCAGATCTGAGGCATCATTAGCTCAACAAGTCTGCTTCCACTCATGTTTTGCTTGATCTCTCAATTGCCTGACCATTCATCTTGTGTGTGACGTCTAGTCGACATCTTTTCAGAGCTTGAGCTTCGGTCAGGCTTCTGTCCAAGTATAGCAGAGTTCGACAGGGTGGCCCTGCGTCCTCGGTGCCATGACAGTCCAATTATAGAGCAGATCTTTTCTTCCATGAATGTTTCCACGAACGGACCACGTGCGACTGCGTCTCGGTTGCCCACAGCACAGTCTTTCGTGGCGACATAATGTGCCTCTTGTTCAGATCGAAGCAGGACCACTGGGTACATGCTACAGATCGAACATCTTCGATCATTAGTAGATGACAGCGTCAAGATCGCGATATGGAAATTCGCGCTTGCCGATGCACAATCTTTAGCCACGCTTCACAAATTTCGTCATTGCCTTAACTATGCTACATTTTACTGTCGTGGCGCGGTCCAAATCCAATCGTCTCAAGCAAACTGTAACTTCTCTGGGTATCTGGGAACCAACAAGTGCAATCGAAGAGGCAGAAGAACATGATGCCCAATCGCGTTGAGCTACTGTAACATTGACGTTGTATCCAAGAATCGAAAATCATCATCGTCGTCGTCATCGTGGTATCGTGATCTAGTCTCGCAAATCTCGCTTTGTTCGTGGATAGGAGGATGCCAGCCTCGCATGTGCTTAGTGTCTAGTTCGAGAGCGAGCTCTGAGAGTTCGCCGAGCCTTCTCGGTGGATGACTCGCTATCAAAGCTTTCTGCGCTTTCTTGGCGCATACCGCTTTTACGTATAGGTGTGGGAAGTGGATTCTTCAAGATTGATGGCCCTGGACTGCCACCTGCTGTTGGAGATCCGTTTCCAGAAGTCTTCTGACGATTCTTCTAGTATTGCGACGAGCCACGATAGTTGTCGCCATTCTGGCCTCCAGAATAGCTTCCGTAGCCATCAGTACCAGCCATGCCTGGATAACAACTTCGCCGTCTGTCTTCAGGACCTCCGGGTATTGAATTCCGGCCCCCGAAACTGGTCGCTGTTGGGCCTGCTGAGCCGTATAATGCCGGGTCATATGCAGCACTAGAAGCTGGAGGCGCATTGCGTGAGGGTATGGGTCGCCCAGCGTAGTCATCCTCGAAGGCTGCATTCCTCCCTCCAGCTCTACGACTGTCATTGTATCGCAGTGCATCCTCATCAGGATCGCCTGTAAAGCGGTCTCTGGGTGGTCCGCGCAGATTTGATGCATATTCCGAAGGTGGTATCTGATTGATATCCATCGGGGCACTTCGATAGCCACTAGCGGTAGGAGACCTGCGGCGAGGACCTTTGGAGGTGGAGTAGCTGGGATTCATGGGCGCTGGCTGCGACATTCGGTGTGCATTTCGACCAGATGATGGCATGTCTGAGCCATTTCCATTGTTGTAAGATCCTTGTGGCACTGCACCAGAGCCCGAGTTCATGCGCAACGGTCGTCCAGGAGGAGCTTGATTCGGTCGACTAGGCTCACGCGAGGCACGATCTCTTTCTCTGTCTCGTTCCCTTTCGCGTTCCCTCTCACGCTCACGATCTCTGTCACGCTCACGCTCGGCGTTGATCTCTGGTTCGTATTGCTTTCCACTGCCTTCTTTCGCGAAGTATGGCTTGCGTTCTCGTTCGATGGGTATCGCAGGCGGTGATGTCAGATCGTCATCATCAACAGCATTGGACTGCTGCGTCGTCTGTGAGTAAGGCTTCCTCTCTCGCTCTGGGAACGCGGTTTGCTGAGGAGCCGCCGAAGGCGGTGCTGAGGTAGTCTGAGGAGGTGCAGATGGCGGAGGAGGCGGCATGGCCCTCTCAACCCTTTCCAGAGGTACAAGATCTGGCTCATGATGCAGACTGGATATCAACCTCTGTTCCGCTTGGACAACTGGTTGACGTGGTAGCAATCTTCGTGACAGCTGCTTCGGGAAGCGCTCTTTACTGTCGTCAGCATTCGAGATTGGCATGTCTCTCACGGCCTTGGTAAGTCGCTCGAACTCAGTATCCGGGTGTGCTTGGATGAGACAAGTCATGAATTGCTCGAATCCATGTGGTGTCAGCGCTGGTACAGCGGGAGCCTCGTGGAACTGCGACTGTGCTTGGATGAAGTGATGTTGACATAGCAGCTTTCGATACATGCTCGAAATGGACTCGAAACGCATGTTGCCACCAAAGATCGTTTGCCAGGGATAATGCTCATCGCCCACTTTCGTCTCCTCCAGGAAGCGAAGCATCTTCTTAGGTCCTATCACAAGACTTCCCTTTGGCTCGTAGTCGTCGATCAGATGTTTTGCGAGACCTCTGAGGAACTGACCGAGGCGAGGTGTCGGGCTACCGTCGCTTTCGAAAAGTGGCTTCCAGTACTGCTCCAGCATGGTAGGTTCTTCATTGTCGTCTGACACCTCGTCCACCTTTGGAGGCCGTGGCTTATTACGTGACGCTCCATCGAAGGAACCACGGCTGTCTCGTCTCCTCGGCCGCCGAGCTGTCGTCTCCGAGGAGCCTCTCCTACGAGACGACATATCGCTCGCAGTCATTTCGGGTGCTGCCATAGTCTTACTGCGCTTCAGCCCAAAACCGGTCATGCCTGGTTGCGACGCACGTGGTGTGGTCTCAACCTCCTTGTTGGATTGCGTGCTGCCATAACTCCTCATGCTTTCCTTGCTCTGCTTGCTATACACACTTCCAGTGTCGGAAGGAGCCCGCTCCGGAGACGAGCCCTTGCTGTTCTTATAATAAGCATCGCGTTCCTGCACCGGAGAGGGCGGTGTAAAGTGCGGCGGGAATGATTCGGTGGTGGAGCTCTGGGTCGGTGATGGCTGTGTCGGCGAGCGAGAGGCACTTGATAGTGATGGCTGAGCTTGCTGAGACGCCGTGGAGGAAGTTGGAGTCGCCCCACTAGACAGATTGACCAGATGCAGATTCTTGATAACCTGCTCTGTCACCTGCTCAATCAATCTCTTCTCCACTTCCGGGTCCAATTGCGCGCTGGACGGCGCACTGTCGAAAGCTGCATTGACGGCATCCTTAACGGGCTGCTGTGGCTGGTGAAGAATAGGCGGCGGTCGCGAGGTCGCGCGTGAGTTTGCTCGTGCCCGCGAAGAATAGGAGTCTTGTGATGATATCGAAGTTGGTGCGGGTGGTGGTGGTTGCTGACGGGGCCGCTGAGGATGAAATTTGTTAGACGTGGTTGCGTTATCAATAAATTCAGGGACGGCGCGTACCTGTGCTTTGCTGTCGGTCGCCTCCGAGTCCGCGGTGTTGTTGTGGTCGGCCATCTCGACGGGTCGAGCAGTATGCGCTAACGCACACTTCCGCCAGTACAGTACAAGATGTGGAGACGGCAGAGACGAATGGCACAGTCTCAGTCACAGGCTACCTAGGTGTCGAAGTCGATTGGTCGCGGACGGCGTGCAATGAAGCGGCCAATGGCGAGGGCATCATAGGCGCATCGGCTTGCTGTAATGCAGTCGTGTCCAAAGGCGTGCGGTTTGCTAGACGCAGCTGCCAGCGTCGACGAATCCGAGGGAAGAAGGATATAGAACAGGGCGTCAGGCGTGGGCGTGGGCGTGATAGATATGTCCAAGTATTTCCAGTCCAGTCCACTCAATGATCGGCACGTCGGAGATTCAGCCAGCCTCGTGCTGTGATCATTATTGTGCTTGTGAAGCGCCGGCCGTGAAGTGAGAGGTCGTGAACATGCAGCGTGTGATGGGCTCAGGTTGTCGCCCGCTCGTAATCTTTTTCGCCGCAACAATTCCTGGACAAGGAGGATGGCTATGGCAGGCCAGGCGGTGGCTGTACCGGTGCTACGATATGAGGTCACTAGGGTATCGACCTCGATGGCTTGCCAAAGCCTAAACTCTCAAACGCACTGCGCTGATTTGCTTTGTCTTCGTGTCAAATTTTGGCAGAAGATCTGCGCGGAAAGGCCTATCGCGACAATGCGACGCAAGGCATGATTCGGCTTGATATATACAGCGTCACCCTCGAGCTACAGCGTCCTTCGGTGCAACCCAAGTGGCGACGTGCGCAATCACGAACAATTCGCGGCGTCTATCCGATGTCCCTACGGTAACCAACAGTCACACTTCTGCTCGGGTCTATCAGTTTCAGGGATGCAATTGAGTCTCATCCATGCCAGATCCGCCTTTTCGAGACGTGAGAGAAGCTCAGTCACCGGAGCTGTTACGCCCCGTACACACCACGGCTGCCCGGCGTGCATATAGCGACGTCAGGTCTTTGCAGAACCGCTTCTTGGGCAGCAGCCGGAAGACGCGAGAGCTTTGCGGCTCTGCGAGCTCTTCGGCGTGGCAAGAGAAGAAGGAAGGGAGATCTACCATGTCCACTGCCGGCCGAGACTCGCCATTGAGGAGTAATGCGTTGTCTGCGGCGCCTCTTCCGTTTCTGTATCTCACTTGCGTTCTGCGTTGACACCCGAGAGCTGATACCAGGCTCCTCTTCTTTGATACACGCTTGGCAACACGCAGGTCGCTAGTGTCGGCCCTATCCTGTAGTGCGATCGTGAATGAACAAGTCCGCCGATATCCATCCTAGATAATCGATCAACATGACAGCCTTAATAGGGTGTATAAGCGTCAGTGTCTGTGCAGTTCCAGAACGACACGCATCATCTGTTCTACGTTGTCTGCAAAGCATATCGTCGCGCAGCACCAGATGTGTTCTAGCGCATCGTCAGTTTCAAAGTCTCGGAAGAGGATGGATGTCGGTCACTATTCATGGAGACTGGCACGCAAAACTGGTGGACGAAACATATTATGGCACTCTTAACAGCCATCTGCAGGCCCTGATTGGTGTAGGGATCATCTTGAAACCACCAGTGTAGAGACTAGAGACCCTCCGCCTTGCCCAGCAATCGTATGCAGCGCAGAGTCGCACGTCTCACAGCCCGTCCTTGAAGAACTCGAACAGCATCGCATCTAGTTTTGTATTTGTCTGTGAAGACGTCGAACATTACCTATACGACTTACATCTGGGAGAAGGCAATTTCGCGTGGGCCAGTACAAGCTATTATTGCTACGCCTTGGGGGGCAGCGTTCATTGGATAGGCGTAAAGTGCTCGCGGTTTCACATTGAACTCGCACTGCGACTGCGACACTCGGTCTGACTGTCGCAGGCCGCTGGCCCTTCAAAACCGACTACGCGCCCGCCGCATCAGCGTCGAGTGTCGAAACGGCCTGCCTGTCGAGCGCTGTCGCCTGCCGTGGAAGAGGCGTCGTCGTCGTCATCGTCATTGTTGGGGAGCTGGAAGCGGTGCTGTTGTTGGCGCTGTTGGACTTGGGTGGGTGATTAGAGGCACACAGCCATACACCGAGACTGGAGTCGTTGTTGCACCAAGCGGCCTACAGCCTGCACACGCATCCCGAGCAGCACGGCGGAGGAGACGAGGCCATATTGCTACCCTACCATCTACCATATTACTACTGCTGGACGACGCGAGACCAGACGATATCGCTCGAACATGCCCTCGTGCTGACAAACGTTCGATACGACCCTCTTTGATCCTTTGTTGCACCGCACCGTCCGGCAAGCAGCCATATCACCGCTCCATTGTCTGACTGCGCACACCCATCTCAACACCGACCACCAATATGGCGGCGCTGGCCTCACGGTCGCCATATCCAGCACCCTCCCTCGCCAGCACAATGGCACCCACATCGACCGCACCGCACTATCGACCGCTGGCTCCGCCTGCACCGCACGGCGTCAACGGGCATGGTGTCTTCACTTCGCCGACCGAGTCCGAGTTCAGTGAATCGTACAAGGAGGCAAAGGAGTCCATCTTGGATTGGGATGAGTCGCGCGTGGGGGATTGGCTGAAGAGTATAAATTGTGCGCAATATGTGGAGATCTTCCGCAAGAACAATATTACGGGCGAGAATCTCATGGACTTGGACCAAGCCACGCTCAAGGAGATGGGCATTAAGAAGATTGGGGATCGCGTGCGCATCAACACGCATGCCAAAGTATTCCGAAGTAATGTATACAAGCGTACCAGCAAGCGAGTGATGAACAGGGTAGGCACTCTCAAGATACTGGAATTCTATCACAGCTAACAATGTTACAGCACTCGCTTGCCACCCTAGATGGCAATCAACAGCTAACACCGCCATCATCCGGCTCACCAAGACCCTTACATTCAGCTAGATCTGGAACCACATCAAGAGCTGACAAGCGCATATCACGACAGCTCAACGGAGCCGACCTCGCCTATGCTGCACAAATCGGCAAGTCATCGTCACGGCCTAGCTCACCCATGGTCGACCAAGAAAATCGAACGCGGCGGCATGGTGCTCCGAGTCCCATGGAAGGAGTTCGAAAAGAAAACAGCAATGCTTATTCCACCCAGAACCCACCTCTCACCGCCAGATTTACTGGCAACGCAAGAACGCCTCTGGATACACCGCAGACTGCTCGCTTCCAGCAACACGTCCGAGCGCAACCCTCGATAGACAACCTCAACTCAAATGCAAGTTCCTTGCCTGCGGGAAAGCCTCTCATTCGTGTCATCTTTGAGAACGGCAACGCATCTGTCATTAACATTGACGGTTTCCGGACGGCTGAGGATATCATCCGCAAAACACTTCGGAAAGGAGCATTAAATGAGAACCACTTCCGCTCATACTGTTTCTACGTCCTTGACGGCACAGACCCGAATCCAAACTTTTGTCGAAGGCTTGGTGAGGCAGAGCTGTGCAAGTTGTGCCAGGATGCAGTTCGTACAGAAAGAGGTCGTCTGATTCTAAGAAAGATACATGCCGGCGAGCCTGATGGCGAACAACTAAAGACCGCTGCACAAATAGCAGAACAGCAGCAACCAGAGCCGCCGGCAATAGAAGTGCAGACACCATACAAGACCAAGAGTCAATTGAAGATAGAGAAACTGACCGGAGAACCGTCGCTGGCCGCGGTAAGCTATCCTATGAGTCCTGCCACCCAAGCAGAGCGAAACGACTACTTCGCCACCCAGAACAGTGGCAACATATCACGGCATGTCAGTGCAGCATCGACGGCATCGGCGAGAGCAAGAAAGCTTAAGGACTTTTACGGTGCTCGCCCTCCAACCGAGCTGATCACACAGGATTTGCAATCGTACTTCCCGGAAGTTGGCAAGGAGGAGATGGATCGAACAGTACGCATGTCTATACGCCGGAGTAGGAGGCTGAGTCGAGCTGTTCGAACGTTGAGTATGGCCAGCAACTTCAGTGTTGCTAGCAGTCTGAAGGACGCACCTCCTTTACCTACCATCGCAGACACTTGGTTGAAGGAAGCAGGTCAGGCACAGAAGGCAGGTCTTCGGCCTCTGAGTGTGGTTCGGCTGGGAAGATCAGATTCACATCGTGAATCTGTGACGAGCAGTGTCCTGGAACCTCTCGATGAGGAGTCGCCGCTTGAACCAAATCGCAAGAGCTATGTGTCGTTCGGCGGTGACAGTGGATCTGACACCACCACTAGTAACCTTGCCGTCACTGATCCTGAAGGCAACACTGTCACATCATACTTCGACGACACCGGCAGCAGTCCGGGTGGAACTGAAGGCGGCAGTGAGAGCCTCAACTCTCGACTATCACGATTTATCGCTGAAGACGGCGAAGAGTCAGATGACGAACTTATTGCGCACCTCGAAAGCAACAGCTGGGACGATTTGAAGTATCTCAAGGGTGCCATGATCGGGCAAGGTTCTTTCGGCACTGTCTTTCTCGCTCTACACGCTGTCACTGCTGAGCTCATGGCGGTCAAACAAGTGGAGATGCCAACGAACTCCGGCACCGCTATGGATGCCAAGAAGAACAACATGATTGAAGCACTCAAACACGAGATCAGCCTTTTGCGAGACTTGAAGCACGACAACATTGTTCGATACCTCGGCTCGAACAGCGATGAAAAGAACCTCAACATTTTCCTGGAGTATGTCGCTGGTGGTTCCGTGGCTACCATGCTTGTCAATTATGGCTCTCTTCCAGAAGGATTGGTATCAAACTTTGTGCGTCAGATTTTGCAAGGTCTCAATTACCTTCACTCCAAGGATATCATTCACCGCGACATCAAGGGTGCCAATATTCTGGTTGACAACAAAGGTACTGTCAAGATCTCTGACTTTGGTATCTCGAAGCGTGTCGAAGCAAGCACACTGCTCAACCCGCTACCTCACAAGCGTGGTGGACCTCGTGTATCACTTCAAGGCTCCGTCTTCTGGATGGCCCCTGAAGTCGTTCGCCAAACAGCTTATACCAAGAAAGCTGACATCTGGTCATTGGGATGCTTGGTCGTGGAGATGATGACGGGAAGTCACCCTCATCCGAACTGCACTCAACTTCAGGCCATCTTCAAGATCGGCGGAAGCGGAGCATCGCCCGACAATGCCAAACCTGATCTACCAGAATCGGCCTCTGAGCATGCAAAGGAGTTTTTGAAGAGAACTTTCGAGCTCGAGCATGAGAAGAGGCCGAGTGCTGAAGAACTCATGGAGATGGAGTTCACCAAGGTGAAAGGATGAGTAGAATTGATAACATATTGATATGACATGATGAGGAATGAATGCGCATAGAAGTTACAGCGGCCAGGATTGGCAAGAGAAGTCGACCTCGACGAGAACGCTGCATGGACCTCGCGAAAGACCTTGACGGAAAAAAGGCAAAGAGCATTTTTTAAGACTGACCAAGGAGATAAAAATCTGGGTTGGCATGTGTTCGACATGTGTGTGGACAAAACTTTGTATGGCATAGCACTGGAGGCATGATTGTTGATGAGACCAACGGGAATCACGGGTAATGGTAATGCTTGCGCGATATTTGCCATCAGAGGACTACTCACTCATCTACTCACCTTACTCGAATGAAGAATATCATCACACATCACAGATTACAAAGAGGTCACCTGTAAGCAGCTCTGCGCTCGATGCTCGAGACTAGACCACTGTCTGCGACCTTTGGGCCTGCGCTCGTGCTGTACATCGGAGTTGTCCACAGCGACAATGTCTCCAAATGCTGGTCAGAGGATGGATTCGCAAGCCTCGTTTCCTGTTGTCTCATCGTGAATAGATATCACAGTCTCAAGGAGTAAGGTCTGGATTGTGAAGCTGCCGACTATCGCCGTGACGACAGGCATATTCATTGACAATAATTGTTGTTGCTTTCGCAAGGATCCTTGTCTAGCTCCTTGCACCACGTTTTATGATTGCGCACGTGGCAACTCTAATTTCCCATTTTCCTGTTTGAAGGGGGCGCACACCAGGCAGTCGGTCAGCACTTGTGTTCGGTGTTGATGGCTTGGGAGTGAGATGCGAATGCGCTCGTACGTTGATGTTGTGAGACGGTAAGATGGGGTGAGAGTTTGGCCGAGGCGGAGGATTTGTTGAGTGAGGGTTTCACGGGCAAGGCTGAGCAAGCTCGGTTACTGGAACTTGAGCGAAGCTTTGGCAGGAGATGCTTCAGGCCTGAAGGTATGCAAGTTTTATGGATTTCGACTTCTTACCCGGCGTTCTTCGTGCTGTTTGGCATCCGTCTCCTCTGCTCACTGCTTTCCGAGGACGCTTCCACAAATTTCTCTTCCTCTGAAGATTCTGTGATCGGTTCTTCTTCCTTCTGCTTCAGGTTCGCCACACAAGGTGCGTGAAACATCTTTCCGTTCCAAGCGCCGATGGCTGTGCGCACGAAAATGTACATCCAGAGCAAGATCACGCAGACTCCGAAAATTGTGCCTAGAACCCGGAAGAACCGTGAAGGAAGCTCTTCTCCGATCAGAACGGTACTTACAGAGTATACGCCTAATGGGAATGTGAAGCCCCACCAGCCCATATTGAAAGGAAATGGTCTGGCTTTGTAGATGCTTGCCAATGCGAGTGCGAACCATATCAAGCCATATCCCCACATGATCAATGCGATGAATAGACCCATCACGTATGCGAAGGAACCGGCCATGGGATCGATGGTGAGTGTTCTTGGAAACAGGTCTTTGGCCACTTTTCCAAGGTAGAGAATTGTGTAGCCTCCGAAGCCGAGTGGTCCTAGAGGAAGAAAGCAGCTCACAATGACCTCGCGAGGTGGCATCTTGTGTAGAGCGAGTCGCTGATAGTAGATGACGAGCACCGATAATGCCAGAGGAACTCCCATACCCCACATGATGTAGGATGCGATCACCGTCCCAAGAGCAAGCTGATCGTTAGGCATGACTTTTGCCATTTCAGATCCAGTACCCGCCGCTACGATCGTCGCAGCGATAGGTAGTAGCTGAGCAGCAGTAATCGTGTCGAGACTTCGCTGATGTGATGCCGACATCAACAGAACTCCCAGCGACACAGTAACAGAAACCGCAACGATCGAATCCAGAATCCACAATGCCCAAGCAAAATACGCCGCCCAATTCCCCCAAGCCGGCACGCAAACAAAAATCCACATCTCGACGATCGTTGCGAAACCCATCGGTATCGTGCCCAAGAAGAGCGAATTATTCGTGTCTTCGATCATCGCTGTCCAGATCTCAGGCCAGATCGTGTATCTCATGACACTTATGATGAATGCTGATGTGAAGAGAATGACGTTGAGAATAAAGAATACGATAGAGAGGTAGTAGAGCCAGTCTGCTTTCCAGGGTATTACAGGGTAGAGGATTGTGGCGACGATGCCGGTGCCCATGGTCACCGAAAACCATGATGGGCTGAAGTTGCGCACGACTCGACGCCAGCCATGATCGTTCTTGGAAATGTGTTCTGGTCTTTTTGCTTGAGGTCTGGGTAGTTTTGTATCTTGTCCAGAGGGATCTGATGCTTTCAGGACGAGGCGGTTGTCGTCTTCTTGATGCTGAGTTGAAGCGTCCAGTCGCTCGGCTGCTGTTGGTATGACAGCTGGATTGTCCATATTGGTAATGGATGCTCGCCCGCCCAGGGTGCGAGATGGGCGCATCTACATTGTCGTATTGAAGAATGTTGACGAAGTGTTGTGTTGATGGTAGGCTAGTGATTTAAAGTTTGAGGAGGTGACGTCCGATGCGCTTGCTGTGGATGGACGATCCGAAGCCGATTCATTCACTCGCCATTCCTCATCAAAGCTCAATCACACGATATTGTGAGGGAGCGATATTCATACACGATCATCGCACGATGCAAAAGATGTCAAACGGTACTGTCACAAGCGGGTGCAACCTCAGTTCACACCGTGGTAGGGCCGGGATGTGAAAGTCTTGGCATTTTTCAAAATTCCAAAAAATGGATACCTCAACGCCGTCACCACAACGACATCAAAAGAACGCATCTAATGGACAAAAGCAAAAGAATGTCGCTTCTGTGGATCGAACTGTTCCACGTCAGCTTTCTGTGGTTGGTCTGAGAGTCGAAATTTCACTTACCACAGTACCTCCAGATACCGCACAGTGCAGAGACCGAAGTGAACAATGCTTTGACACATTTCTTCAGTCTGGCGCTCTCCCAAGTGAGCTAAAGCTGAGCGGTTATTAGCCTCTAACTCATGCTGGAACGCTTGTTCGATGAAGACATACCGACATTGTGATTGGTTGAGAGTTTGACCAGCTGTATCCGTATATGATTTTTGTACATTGCAGACAGTCAGCCAAGCCGTTCCCCATCTTCCCAAGCCTCCAAAGATGCCTGGAGGCCTTTAGAATGAATGCACATTGATCGATTTTGGACGTAGGAGACCGACTGTGCGAGTCTGTGCAAACCCCGCACGCCAGCTTACGTCCGGCGATCTCCATCGATCCTTTGTTTGATCGATGCGCCTTTGAATGGATTGAATTGATAGGGAGTCCGTTCATAGACGAAATCCCAGTCCATTTTTGATGCAAAACCATGACTCCTTCTATGTTGCCCTGTTATCAAGGTTTGGGCCAAGACACATCGACCATCTTCCACTATTTTAGTACCTCTGATCGTAGGAACGTTCATTGACGTTGATCATGCACTCCTCGATGAGAAGTTGTCTACATGAACGGTTCGGGGTACTGAAATATTTCCAGAATGTAGCAGACAACTACATGTGCCGCATCGAGCACGGACTCTATCTTTGAACATATAGAAAACGTCGGACGCAATTGTGATCAGGATGTCATAGCACATCAGCAAATCTGATAGGCAGCAAACACATCTCATCTCTTTCGTCCATCACACTCAACATCGCGGTGTCAACTTGCAAGCAAAATCGTTCAAAGGAATGTTTGATGCCGTCATCCCAGGAAGACCTTGATCGCTTTTGTTGCCAGGATGCAGAACCTCTTTGACCTTTCCGTCAAGATCGATTATTTTCGCCTTGCCTGCTTCAACAGGGTTGTGGACCTCGAAATCTGGATCTTTGAAGCTCAGCTTCTCACTTATGAACGCATCAGAAAACTCGAAGGTCTTGATCATTCGAGCTGCGAGCATGCACAACTCTACGATGGCAAAGTTGCGACCAGGACAGGCTATGAAGCGATATGCGTCAGTAATGAGACGATCACAATGACTGAATCGATACTCACGGCTCCGTCCAAGTCCGAACGTCAAATCATACTTCAACAAAGCCTCGCCCTCGCCGATAAAGCGATGGCCTTTCCAATACTCAACATCTGATCCATATATCTCAACATCCATCGCACAAGCCTCTGCAAAAGAGTGCAGAACGTCACCTGGCTGAAAGACATGGTCTCCCATTCCAGGCAGAGTGCATGGTTTCGTTAACGTTGCCGGCGTTCCTGTAAAGACATACATGCGGAAAGTCTCGAAGAAAGCCGAATACAAATGCGGCGTTGCGGATTTGAAGTTTACAGTGACCAAAGATTCGCCCAGAGCATCGCACTCTGCTTTAATGACCTTGAAAAGCTCCGGAGCCTGAACGATGTATATCATGAGCCAACCCAGTGTTTCGGGCGTATTGGCCAAAAAGGCAATCATCATCATGTTGAGAAACTTGGTTCCGATATCAGTCGGTGATTTGGCTCGCTCGAAGACAGTCACAATTGCTTTCATCTCCTCGGAAGCGGTCTTCAAGCCACCAGACTGGTACCAGGACAGCAGAAGATCGTACAGGGCTTGTCGAGCGGCAGCGGTCTGTCTACACGCAGGGATTATCCGAGTGGAAAGCCAGACAGGTAGTGGCCAGTTGAAGCAATTGAACATGACATGCTGCCGTTCTGTAAAGTGCTGAAGAACCCATCGAGTGGCCACATGGTCGAGATCAGGGCCAAAAATGCCGATACAGTTGACATTATAGCCCAGCCGATACATCAGCGAGTGCAGAGAGACGGTCTTTCCATCTCGGCCTACGGCAGCTTTGATTCGATCGATCTCGCTATAGCCAATGTCTTGCACAGTATCGAGCAGTGTATTGAGCTTCGACTTCGCTAGCTTTCCATGCACAGTCTGGTCTGCATCACGCACTGTATGCTTGTATCGTGAATCGAATGTTGGTATCTCCCACCCGGCGTAATGAAACTAATCGAAGCCAGCTCGATGATCTGTCTCTTGAATAGCAGCTGGACTGAAGACATGTTTGATAGCAGGATATCGACACAACCAGAAGTTGCGTGATTGCGAAAACGGATCCTCAAGCCATTGATATTTGCCTTGGCCGGCTTCAATACTGAACGCTCGATGCGATTTGCAGTATATGAGGTAGATTCGCAATTTGCGGATGAAGCTTTGAAGCTTGGGAATATAAAGGAGAAGCCCTGCCACTATAAGAGCAGGGAGAAAAGCCGAGTTAGTAAGCATTTTGAGCACGGTTGCACAAATGAAGAGCAACACGGACCATTTCCTGTCTCTGTGTAGTTGAGCACGCGTCCGTCAACATAACAACCTTATAGCTGTCACATCTCGTCGATACCGCAGCGACGGCCGCCGATGTCTGAGGCTCTGATGGTGATAAGAAGATTTTCCTTCCTAGGAAAGGCCAGCAAGAAAGCCGTGTCGTTTTCGGCTCCCATTGGACACGACAGCTCCATAGATATCAGCAGCAAGCTCTGCTGACATTTCGAGCCAACGCGTATTTTACTATCAGCGGAACGAAGTTCATCAATGGGCTGGTTATCAGAAAAACGCTGTTCGCAGGTCCATTTCGTTCATCTGAAGCCGTTAAGAAGTGGTCAAGAGCGAGACAGTTGGCAGATACTACAGCACACAGGTGCTGCTCGGTCAGAGGGTACACACTACAAGGACTGCTGTCAACAGACCTGTAAAGTCGCCGGATGTCGGTTCGAGGCTATATGCTCACCCGGTATCATTGGCGCACGTCGATGAGCCAGACAGTGTACTGCTTTGGGCATTTTCCGTGTCAAATCATACCTAGATCATCGCTTCCATGCCAGGGAAACTACCATCTGTCCAAGAGCGAGAATGCTGAGCGAGCAATGATGGTACGTACGATCGAGGAGCCCAGCAAGGCTCGCAGAGCTCAGTTCCAGATCCCATGGAAGCGGAGACAAGTGGAAGTAATGACTCTCTCATGCACTGTTCGCTGGCAAGGCGCTCCAATCCTCAAACCCGGGCATTCGATTCGGCAAGTCGCCTTCCCATCCGATTACAGCCCAAGCACTCTGTCGCGATTTCTCTCATGCAGCTGCGTGGTGAACAAAGTGGGCAGACGCATTCAATCCCGCTGGAATGATACATGGGATCATGCAGTGATATCTCTTGGTGCCCAGAAATCTCACTCGGTCTCGCCGTTCGAGGCTTGCATGAAAATGTTGTGATCACGCCACATGTTAGATTGCGGAGCCTTATGGACATCGGCCAGGCGGGCGCAGCGGTCTACCTTCCAGCATACATGGCCCCTCAGGTAATAGACGTTTCGCGTAGGGCTGACGGTATTCGCGACTCCCATTTCTTCAACAAGCCATGCGTGCCATGTGTCGCATGCGTTGGCGCTGAATTTCGATAGGCGAATGTATCGACGCCATCAAGCGCAAAGAAGGTTCGAACGGATATAAGGTTTCGCTTCTCAGCTGCTCCTTTTGCGCCATGCATGCACGAAAATCTCCTCCCTTCTGGACTCTGATCATCTGCACAAGATATTCCAATTGGTGTCGACTCACGTCCAGCAGCAGTACCTTTGTATGCCCCCAGACATGGACCGAGAGAGGAAATATGCGACCTGATCAAGCAGCAATTATTGAAGAAACGTCTACGTTCGTATCTCTCCGCAAGCCACGTAGCGATCCAGATCGCACTTCATTCAGCCTGCATGATACCCACAACTTGGACACCGGCGCCACGACACGCCCATGGGCTCACTGATGGCTCTCTGCAATCAATCCGTTTGGCGGATGCTGACCCTTTGAGCGTTTCCAAGGGCCACGTGGTGGAGGCTCAAGCTAAAGACCTCAGCAAAGCGCGATGGCTGTCAGCCAGCCCCTAACGGGAAGTGCATCGGTTTCAAGCGATGTGTTACTTTGAGGCTCTGCCCGCCACAGTATGCTACTCATAGCCTCACCGGACGTCCTGCATGGTCAAAGTTGCTGGAAGCATGGCGGGATACAGCTTGGCCCCCCGTGTCGGGCCTTTCTTTTCGCTCAAACCAGATCCCGTTTACAAGCCACAATTCAACGGCCATGATGAAGATTGGACACAGAGATCCGTATCGCGTGGCAGAGGTACATAACATGCCAATATAGATTTTCGGATGTGCTTGGCCGACCTCTGTGACCTTGACGGCATTCGCTGGTATTCCCGTGCCATGGCTATGGCTTGCGGCGCGTCCATGTACAGCTTCCATGCACGCGTCTAGCCTTCATTCCAAGCACCTCCTTGCATCTCATGGGCTGAACAGACGGCCACGAGTCTGCTGCCTTCGCGGCAGCAACGAAGTGTGAGGTTCATCACACGGCAGGTAAGTTCAGCCACAACGACTTCATACAATCTGGGCTTCCAGCAGGTAGTGTCTCAGGAGTACCGCAGCAGATAAAACATGTCTTGATAGCACCTCGCAGTGGCAATAAAGCTCCGAAACAGCAGCACCCACACATCCACTTACTGTGCCTACTCTCTCCTCTCGTTGACGCAGACAGAATTGTACTACCATATACAGGAAAGCTTGGCTACCATATTCTCCGATCATCGAGATCTCACCATGCTCAACCTCCTGCTTCCTGCTGCTCTAGCAGTGCAAGCCTTCGCAGCACCAACCGAGCCGATCGCTAGAAGAGCAGTTACGCCCGTTTTCAAATCTGCTACAGTCCTTGGCAATCTCACAGACCCGACAAAGGATAGAGATTCATGTGGATCTACACGGATAGGCAGCCGTGCGTTTTGGACATGTCGAGACACCATGGCGTGGGCGAACAATGCAGACGTCCTGCCAGTCTACGCCAATACTGCGGCTTGGACAACTGGTGGCGCAACTGTTTCGACGAAGAATAATGCCGTTGGAGCAGGGTCGACCGGATCCAACCCTATCCTGCCAATGAACGGGCCTTTGAAAGAATATTTCCCATTGCAAAGCGACATGTGCCCTGGAAATCATGGATTTTGTACAGACGGCACAAGATGGGCGAACTGGCCGAATAGTCCTCCATTGATGACCAGCGCATCAAGCACGAAAGCAATTGGATACAGCTGGATCGCGAAATCTCACTTGTCGGGTCTTAGCTTGGTCAACACCAATCCGCCATATACCCTTTACAAGACGACGTACACAGGCACCAACAACGCCGCAACACAGCCTGTTGCAACTGTTGTCAACGCTGCATTTTGGGCTGCCGGACAGCCAGGATACGGAGACTATGGCAACGTTGTCCGCAACGGCTACGCTTATCTATACGCGAAGACCATTGAAGGACAGGGACCAGCTCTTGCAAGAGTTCCGGTCGGCTCGGTTGAGATCAAGAGCAGATATCAATACTGGCAAAATGGTGCGTGGACAAGCACCATGCCGACAAGCTTGAGTGACCCGACTATTGTAATCCCCGGAGCAGGTGACGGTTGGCAGGGCACATACTACTGGTCTTCGTACTACAATTCGATGATCTGGATAGGTCAGAAGGCTTTTTCACCAGTGTCCTGGTTCTACATCTCCACTGCGCCGGCGCCCGAAGGACCTTGGACGGACATGAGTCTTCTATGGAAAGGTCAGGATGGCGACGGCTTCGTTGGTGCATACAGTCTGCAAGCACATCCAGCACTTCTTCCGAGCAGTAATGCGGCTGAAAATGCGATTTACTTGAGCTATACTCAAGTGTGGAACCCGGCCACATATCCGGCGTTCACGATGCCACTGGTCTATCTCCAGTTCCAGTAGGGAGGATGATGTCTTGTGTTTGTTGTTGCGTTCGAAGCGAATCATTAGATTAAGATACCCATAGCATCTCCCTGGCGATAATCAAGTCGATGTTTAAGCATTCGATCTCCTCGCGACCTGTTCTCAATACTTCTCAGCATGATCCAATGGATTAGTCCAAAGGTGTCAGTGTTTCAGCAGAACAGGCCTTCATTAGACCTCAATTGACAGGGATTCAAAAGTGGTGGGATTTGAGAAAGGAAGCAGAGAAGAAGATGTCTCCCCTCGTCGAAACGTGTTTTACGCAAGAGGTCGTCAAATTCGGATCGGTATAGCGCGGCTGCAATTCCCATGAACTCGTCCTCGATGATGCCGTTGTAATCATCTCGTCCGCTTCCCAGCTATCAGACTTCCATCTTTGTATCTTCGTGACTCGCTTCTTGAGAACTCGTGATCGCCATTAGACATAATACTGTCTCCTGCTGCTGGATCTATGCGTGCTTCGCCGACTCCCATCGTGGTAGTCTCGGCTGCGAGCTCGGCTACCTGATCTGCGGTGTCCATGTCTGCTTGAGTGGTATGTCCGCTTGACGACCACTGCATCGTCGTCTCGATGGTTTCGATGGACCAAAAGTGCGAGGAGCTATCAAATCATGTCAGTTCTGGGCCAGGTCGTTGACATTGAAGTTACTTACGAATGTGACGAAAAACGCGATGATGTTGATTATCGCCAAGGCGAAGCTTGCTTTGAGCATTGCGCATTGCTTGTTGAAACTCACGGACAGATAAGAGTTACCAACGTTGAAACTAGAACAGTTCTGGCCTGCAATGAAGCGCAATACCACGACTCCTCCGATCAGTGCTCCCATAAAGCCCAGGTCCACGACCGCGACGAACAGCGCATCATGTCTCGCGCGTAAGTAGTTGATTGTCGTGAATACTGTCCAAGCGAGTGCCAGAACTGACACTATGAACAGCACCAGAATGTAGTCGGGCGTAAGTAGATTGTTGCTGTCGTATATGTGAACGAACCAGCCCAGCATGCCCACGATGGGCACGAGGGTGATGATTTCGAATATGCGCCATGAGAGAAACAGAAAGCCGGAGATGGCCATGGTCAGAGCTGGTCAGATGAGCCAAGTAGAAGTGAATGACGAGCTGATAGCTCAAGAAGCCGCCGATGGTCGGATTGGTGATAAGTGCCGCAACGCTGGAATCAATGCGATCGCAAACGTTGCGCGACAAGTGACAGGCTGGACAGAAGCTGGTCGAAGGCCGGTTCGTATCGTGCAGGTGCGCAGCTGCTTTTGACGTCGGAGTCGCAGCTGGCTGGCTGGGATGGCCAAAGTGACGGAAGCTTGAATCTTGGAAGTGAGCTCGCGCCTCACAGTTTCGGGTCAAGGTTGGTTGGCTGGGCGATTCTTGGTTGACCTGCGACGCAAACCAGAAATCGGAGAATATGTACAATGAAAGACTTCGGACGATCGCGACGTTGCAGAGCGGATGCTTAGAGCAGAAGAAGTGGAACGGGATGTTGCAGATGTTTAAACTGTCGTCACCCGAGACGCTATCTTGTGAAAGAGTGGCTGGTAGATGAGGCTGGGAGCGCACGTGGCAGAAAAGCCTAACTTCAATTCGGGCTAGACCAGATCTGGCGCACTTTCCACGCCGGCAACACCACACCACATCCACACGATGGAGCATCTACCGCGCATTTACGGCCATCAATCTTTTGAACAACTTTCAGTGGAATATCGCGCGGTGCATCTGTATTGGATAATGTATAATTCATACCAAACAGCCGAGCAGAACGCCCACTCCGCTGCACTGACCTTCACGACTAACGCGTATACCCAAGTGCTCGAAACGAAGCACCCATAATTACTGCACAACGATGCTAAACAAGGTCCGGAGTCTCCAGCAGACGCTTTTAGAACTTGACCTACTTTGTGCACCGGACAAGAAGTGTACGATACATTCATATCCAATCGCTTTTCTTGACCCCCGGTGGGCACCAAAGAGCGTAGATACTGGCACGACGATCGAGACACGATATGCTGGAGATCGGAACAGCATACGTGGTGCGCGTAGGCCTATTCTCTAGATCTGTGGAAGAAATCGATGTCTTTGTGTTATGCATTCCCTTCCCCGGCCTTCTTCCCTGACAGCGTACAAAGAACGTTGTGCTCGGTCGACCAATCCGCCACAGAATACGTCCAGAACCCATGCTCTGCACGTCCTTGAACCGTCATGTACTGTTTGCGGAAATGTTGGACTTGTGGCAAGTTAGCAACTCGTGTCCAGACCAACGTAAGTCTCAATACAAAATTCTCTTGCGCTTACTCTGCACACATCGCTGTTCGGTAATAAGATTTACATATCACTTCATAACCCCAGCCTTCATTGTACATATCGGATCGTAAGATGACCACTATGGGACGTGTTCAAGTTGGCAAGCCAGCCCCGGCATTCAATAAAATAGCCGTGGTCGATGGGAAGCTCAAGGGTGAGTGCTTCGACTAAACATTTCCAAAGGACCTGCTTACAGCGAACGCAGAAATTTCACTTTCCGCATACACAGACTCCAACCACTGGCTTATCCTAGTATTCTTCCCCAAAGCCTGGTCTTTCATCTGCCCAACAGAAATCAAGGCATTTTCCGCACGGCTCGAAGAGTTTATTTACTCTCGCTCCTGCGCGGTAGTCTTCACCAGCACCGACAATGAGCACTGCTTGAAAGCTTGGAATGCCATCGATGAGATGGAGGGTGGTTTGGGCGGCGTGCACGTCCCATTAGTCTCTGACTGTAATCGGCAGATGAGCAGAGACTATGGAGTTCTGCTGGAAGATGAAGGTGTGGCACAGCGTGCGCTGTTCATCATTGATCCCAAGGGGAACGTCCGAAACATCACAGTCAACGACGCCGATGTTGGCCGTAGTGTGGACGAAGCTCAGCGTGTGCTGGATGCCTTGATGTTCAAGGATGAATTCGGCGAAGGCTGTCCCATCGATTGGAAGAAGGGCGACACGGGTATCGATATTAAAGGTCCAAACAAGATTGAGGGCCCGATCGAGATCCCTGAAGTGCAAGCCAAGAAGGTAAGTGCAGCATATCAATGCAGCTCTGGTGTTGAAAATTCATATTGACGTCTTTGTAGTCTTGGTCAGACTGGGCTCGGCCAAAGCTTACTCGTGCCTGGTCTGGCGCCAGTATGACCTCCACCATCTCCACCACTGCGGCACCAGTAAGACCAGCATACTCGCGCGGCCACAGCCATTCAGGCCTCGGAAGTGGTAATCACAGCCCTCTCATCAGTCCTGGAAAGCGGAGCTACCACGCCATTGGTGGCTTCGAGCAGCAGATGGAAGAGGCGTTGGAGCAACAGCGAATGGAAAATATGCAGGCAATGTACCAGAACCAGAGCGTTGGTGTCGCCAACTGAGCTTAAAATTGAGAAATATCAAGCACATAGGACGCTTCGTCGTACAAAAAGTCCATACATACTAGCAACGATTTCACGAGGGATTCCCGTCATCGTATCGTTGGCTCAGGTCGACTAGTCCTCCCCAGTCCATACCTGAGTATCCCACGCATGTCCAGCCAAACTTTCTTCGGCGTTTCCATGTAACTTGAGATATTGTCTCTCTGATCGTCTGACCAGGCCAGCCGCTCTGCTTGAATGTGACCCAGACAATAGCAACGCCACCACGCTCGTCGACCTCTGCAGCGCAGGTCAAGACTTCAGCATGGTAGTTCGGCAGCATCCTGAAGATCTGCAAGAGGGCTTTTCGGTAGTCGTGCCGCCTCCTCGTTGCAGACACGCCTTCTATTGACCCTATGAAATCGTCATCCAGTATATCGAACAGCGGACTGTCCACATTCTTTTCATTTATGACTTCTTGAATGAACTGGCATGAGAATGCCTTCAGTTTCTCGGCTGTGGCCTCAGCAGGTGTCAGTACTGGGATCTTGCCAGCATTTGGGAGTGATCCGGAGTCACTCAAAGAGGTGTCATTGATCGCATGGCTGGTATTGAGGTGCACGCAGATATCCATGGGCGCAATATGTTGTTACCGTCCGTGAGCAGAGGAGGCTCGTGATGTGTCTTGATGAGCGCATCAGAAGCGCCCTGATCTTATCGCTAGCCCCTTCTTGCAATCTACTTGAATTTGAAAGCGGCTGTTCTATCTAGCAGTGAATGTCATGATGAGAGTCTTGACTCGGACGTGTTGTCGACTTCGACGAGGCGAGCGTGCAGGAGCGTTCATCGGAGCTTGGCACTCCTTTCTCTTCCCGAAGCTTCTCCTTTTGGCCTTAGCGTGTTGCCAAGGTCGCCCTTCTCATGGACCTCCTGTCCACAAACAACAACGACAAGACCCGACACTTCGATCACAAGGACATTCAGAGCCAGACCGAGGAGTGCATGCGGCGGTCTGTTCAATGCCGAAATCGCGGTCAGCCTTTTGGCGGCCTTTGGTCATCTTTCCCATAGCGGCTATTTTCCGCATTGCCTTGCTATTCTACGGACGATGGCAGGATGCCAACAGCCCCGTCAAATATACCGACATCGACTACCTCGTCTTCACGGATGCTGCACGTTATGTAGCCTACGGGAGATCACCATATGAGCGAGCGACATATCGTTATACGCCTCTCTTAGCCTGGATTCTGGTCCCAACTGCTCGAGGAGGCCTGTGGTTCGAATTTGGCAAGGCATTATTTGCTCTGAGCGATATTGTCACAGGATGGCTGATATACCGGATTTTGCGAGCGCAGTCACTGGGTTCAGAGACTGCCCTGAGATTTGCCAGCATCTGGTTGCTAAATCCTATGGTCGCGAGCATAAGTACTCGTGGTAGCTCGGAAGGCCTACTGGCTGTCCTGGTAGTAGCATTACTTTGGGCAATATTGAAGCGGCAGATTGTGTTGGCCGGGTGTCTTCTAGGCTTCGGTGTGCACTTGAAGATTTATCCCTTCATATATGCCGCCAGCATAGCACTATGGCTCGATCGTGGTTCGGGCAAACAGTCCGACGTTGCGCGATCAGGGCTTCAGAAACTGCTCGCCTTAGTCAATCGAGATCGCATTGTCCTTGCTATATCGAGTTTCATCACTTTCATGGCATTCAACAATGCCATGTACAGCATGTAAGTCGGCCCGGACTCATTCTCTCATTCAATTCTGATTGTGCCAGATATGGTAAGCCGTTCGTGGAGCACAGCTACACCTACCATTTAGCACGAGTCGACCACAGGCACAACTTCTCCGTGTATAACACACTACTACACCTTAGCTCGCTCCAGGGCACGACTACTGCACTACCTGTTGAGTCTGTTGCTTTCATACCGCAGCTATTTCTGTCACTCTTTGCACTGCCATTGATGCTTGCAAACAAGGACTTAGCTAGCACTATGCTGGCTCAGACGTTTGCTTTCGTCACCTTCAACAAAGTGTGCACAAGTCAAGTAAATCATCACTTCGTAACTTCATTTTCGACTCTAGCTAATCGTACACTCAGTACTTTTTATGGTACATGGTATTTCTGCCGTTCTACCTTCCCACTTCGTCGCTGCTCAGGAAACCGCGAGCTGGCGTAGCAGCGCTGATACTGTGGGTCGCTGGCCAAGCACTTTGGCTCCAACAAGGATATGAGCTGGAGTTCCTGGGCCATTCGGCCTTTGTGCCGGGACTGTGGCTGGCGAGTATGGTCTTTTTCCTGATCAACTGCTGGATCCTTGGTACAGTTGTCGAAGATGTACGGAGCCAGGCGAGAGGCGAAAGTGGTCCTCCACAGAAAGTAGAGAAGTCGTGATTTGGACTTTGGGCTCATCCACGAGTCTTCAACCTCCACCGATGGCCTTAACGCACCCCATTGCTGCGGCTGCGGCGAGGCCTCCGAGCACCAGCATCTGAACTGCATTTGAAAAGCAGATGCGCCAGCTGTTCTCGCCCAACAGAGCTGTCTTCGCCCATCCAAAGACGAACAGCGCAATGCCCATTACTAGCACACTGCACAGTAGTGCGTCTCGGACCTGGGTAAAGAACAAATACGGGAGTAATGGCACCAAGCCTCCGAGGAAGTAGCCAAGCGCGATTGTGAGCCCTGAGACGTAAGCTCGAGATGCCACGAAATCATCCTCTGCGAGCTGATGATGGAATCGCATGAGAAAGTCGACAAACTGTTCCGGGTCTTCGCTGAGGTTCTTGGTCATGCAATTGATGGTCTCGGGAGCGAAAGCGTACTTGTCGAATGTCGTTCGAACCTGCGAGGACGACGATTAGTGTCTGGACAGGTCAATACTGAAGCATCCAACTCACCATCTCGCAAGCCTTCTGCTGGTCCTCTGCAACACACTTCTTGATCTCATCAAGTGCAGAGAAATATGCATCAGCCTCGCTTTTGGAGCCAAGGTATCCACCAAGGCCCATGGAAATAGCACCTGCAATCAATTCCGCGAAGCCTGCGTAGATAACGAGATCTGTGGTGCCGAGTGCTGATAGTCCCGCCGTCAAAGCGAAGGGCACTGTGAGGCCATCCGAAAGACCAATTGTGGCATCTGAGATGATTCGAGGGTTGACTTGACACTTCAAAAGAGACGCGCTCTCAGAAGAGTCCCCCTTGTCATCGAAGCTGCGACATGATATCCCCGAATCGACAGAAGTTGAGCGTGGGCCGCGTTCCGTATCAAGCAGTCGCTGATATTCGCCGTCTCGCTTGGTAGGAAAGATCAAGTTCTTGATCGAGACGAGCGCCATGTTTCAGAGCCGGGAAGTTGGGAAAGAGGAAGGGCTCTGAAGAACGCTTTGAAAGCTTTGTGAAGTTGCAGGAAAAAACGATCCAATGCTTTTAAGTAGCGGTGTTGCTGCTCTTGCCTTTTCAAAGAGTGTCAGCGAATAAGGCGGCATCGTGATTGGTCAGTGTGCCCCACACGGCTCGACGCTCCCGCACCGACGGAGCACGTTTCTGCATGGCGAACTTCTGGAAACATTAGCGGTCTCAACTCGACGAATTACTCCGCTTCTGGTCCGTCCCGATGCACGAATTTTCAATTCCTGCATGTGGCCACAACGAACGAATCAGAGAAATGGTGATGTATGGTCAGCTACCTGAACAGGAATCGCTTCTGCAGTGGCAGCCTTTCCACACCTTGGAGCTGGTACAGCAAATCTGCGAGATGAGCTTGAGAGACTGGCAAGGTCAATGTGCTGCATACGTTCGCTATGCGACGTTTTACACCTCTAACTATCTATACGGGTTGCGAAGCTCGACAATGACTTGCCAAATAGACTCGACTATCAGAACTCAATTGTCTGCAGTATTCACAGCATAGCCTTTTGGAGGATGCTGGCCGTCCGGGATCTCCACTCCATTGTTGTAGTATGTCGATGCTTTACTCGAGGAGTAAGCTTTCTGGATGCTTGGAAGTACTGTTCGTCCCGTCTTCGGAGATACGGCATTCACGTTTGGGATTGGGTATGGAGCCGATTCGAACCCAGTGTTGAAAGGACCTGCGAAGGAAGAGTTCAAAAAGACAGTCTCGTTGACACCTGTGACCGCATCCCATGGACGATAGACGTCTCCAGTGTGATCGGCAACGAGCTTGAACACATTCGCACCAACGTCCCAACGACCCAGAGTATGCAGATTCCAGTTCGCCTCTACAGTCGCGATGTCGCTGTAGTGATTGTAGAACTGCTTATCTGTTGTGCCATGGAGACTTTCAGGAACGGCGCCGCCCAAGAGAATGCTGAAGACACGATTGCCGATGTTGTCTAGACAGGCAGGGTCAGCAATGTCCACGGAAAAGCTCCTTGAAATACATTTTACTTACAGGTGTGGTTTTCATCGAAGGTCAGCAGAACCAGAGTTCGTTCCATGAAGTAGGAATTATTGAGAAGAGGCTCAAGGAGGTTTCGACACCATGTTCCGGCCACAGTGACCGTTGTATCATGACCATCGCTAGTCATGTTTGGCGTAATGAAGCTCCACTGAGGCAGACGATGCGCCTTCAAGTCTTCGAAGAATACAGTCGTATTCTTCTGGTATGAGAGTCTTCTCGGACTAGTATTCGCATTGTAGATGACAGGAGGATTATGTTTGCGGACATAGTCATTCGCTCCAGTCTTCTGGTTCTTCCAAGCAAATCCTTCAAAGCCTGTGAATGGCATGTCTTCCTGGTAAGTACCCCAAGAGATCCCCTTGTCTTCGAGCAGATCGACTACAGTACTGACATTCGAAGCGACTTGGTCTGAACATTCGTGTGTTAGCGCAAAAGCTCGAGAAAAAAATGGCCTTTCGACTTGATCACGTACTAAAGTCATCATTGTCCATGCCGAAGTTGTCACCTCCTACGGAAGCAACATAATTAGGTTCCGATGGATGGGTGACACCAAAGTAGTTTGACAGAGTGATGCCCTTCTTCGCTAGCCATGCTAAGTTCGGATCTCCAGCTGCTTTGTCGTAATCTGTGTTTTCTAGCCAGATCTCGATAAATCTGTCAAACGCCTTTCCTGGAACATATGTTGGCTGACCAGCATAGGTTGGGGCAGTCGCCTGAGCGGCGTAGACATGTGCAGCATCAGTTGCTGTGTAGAGATCAGGCTGGAGTTGTTCTTGGTCGCCTTCCTGGGCGTATGATGCCTGCGCTACAGCACAGCTGACGGCTAGCGAGATAAGAGCGAGAGTGGTAGCCATGGTAGAGAGTGCCCGACAGTTGGGCAATTGATGAGGGAACGCACAGGGAGGTCTATGTCAATATCATCTCGCGGAGACCGGCGACTACATTCTTCTGTTATGCCGTGAGTTGCACCGCATTACTGAGCCGGAGAAGCAGCACGTTGCCCTGCTGTCGCATCGCGGCGGAGGTCCCTTCGTCCAGAAAGGAAGGTAGTCAGTTCCATGTTCTCTCTGGTGCCGTTTATTCCAGCGCCGCGTAAAACAGAGAAGGCCTCATTGGCCAGACATTGATGCGAGAGGCTCGTCAAGCTCCTTCTGGAAGGCGGTAATCCATGTTTAATTCAACTTAAGGCCACTCAAGCAATCTTCTTAGGTCGGAATCAGCAGCGCTTTGAGAACGCTCCGGGTTCACCACGCAGCGCGAGGTGAAGTGGTTTGACAGGCGTGGGCACAGCCAGCGTCCTTATTGGATGGAAGCTGTGGTTGCACTGCGGAGATCTGCATCGCCAACAACTTCTTGAGCACCACTGGCGTCTTTTTCACACGAGCGCGAGGACCTAGCACAGTCCCTGGGCGACCTGCCGGTCATGAATGTGCATGCAGGGCACACCTTCGTCAGCCCGTCAGGTACGCGGCTGTCATGGAGTCGCCCTCTGCCGCCGATCGTCAGTCAGTCACTAGTAAAGATGCGCGCAAGGTGAGCCAGGTGAGAAGAGAACTGAACAGATTTGATGCATACATGTGCTCTGGAGAAGACACAGATATGAAACAGGCCCTTAACGCTTTCGAGATATGCGAGACCTTCCGTTACTAGCGATGTCCAGATGGTGTAGTGTCAAGATAGGGTAGTTACAAGATCATGGCCGAAGGGGCAAGACCAGATAAAGAGGAGGAGCAGGAGCAAGAACAAGAACATCTTCTAGGTGAATGGGATGGAAGCCACAATGGAGAAAAATCAGAGAATGGTCTGCGGGCTCGCAACAGCCGAAGATGGTACCAAACGCGGACCCCCCAATGCACTATGCTTGCAGTCACAGCTTTTACGATTCTAGCTTTTGTTGGATATATTCTGGTGGTGAAGAGAGTTATACAGGGTTGGGGTGTTGAATACAGTAAGCTCAGCAGGTACCGCGAGGAGGAAGGCACAGGATTAATATGAAGCAGTAACCCGTAATGAGTACATACTAGATCCCGCCTGGGATATACACGAGGCGCCCCGAGTACGATCATATTATTTTGAGATCAGAGACACAATATACCACCCAGATGGCATCTACAGACCAATGCTTCTGGTCAATCAACAGTTTCCTGGTCCGCTTATAGAGGCCAACGAGGGCGATATTATTGAGGTCAAAGTCGACAACGAAGCCACGAACGCGACCTCGATCCATTGGCATGGCATCTACCAAAGAGGCAGTCCGTTCATGGACGGGACCGTTGGAATCACCCAATGTCCAATCGCTCCGAACTTTTCTCAGACATACAGATTCAATGTGAGTGGTCAAAGTGGCACATATTGGTGGCACGCGCATCAAGGTGTTCAGTCCTCAGACGGAGTTCACGGGCCTTTAATTATCCACTCCCGCAACGAAAGCTTGCAGCAGATCAAGTACCAAACCGACCGTGTCTTGCTGCTTTCGGATCACTATTGGAACAGTTCCTCGGAACTCCTTTGGGACTATCTATCACCCGACAAGGAGAATGACGAGCCCATACCTGTTGGAGCATTGATCAATGGTCGCTCTAAATACAGGGACTGCGAGGAGATCAGTAAACGACATCCCGGCCGGAAATGCTGGACCGAAGCGAGGGGAATCTATAAAGCTTCGAACGCTCTCGCGCTGTGGCTCGCCAAATTTCATCCTCGCTATGCGTACGAGTTGGCAGTCATGCCGGACTACCCGGGCATTGACCTTGAGCCAGAAAAGTTCCACAGACTTCGCTTAATCAACGTAGGAGCATTCGCGGACTTCCAGTTCCAGATTGACGAGCATGAGTTGGCTGTTACTGAAGTAGATGGCACAGACGTACAGCCATACAATACTCAGAGAGTGTCTATCAATCCAGCTCAGCGATACAGTGTCATTGTGAACGCAAACTCTACAAGGTCGAAACTCTTCTGGCTTCGAGCTCGAATGGACACGCATTGCTTCGTCAGCTCAAAAGGCGTTCAGACTGATGCACTTGCTGTAGTCCGCTATCAATCGGCTGTTGACAGAATCGATACGAAGAGCAAATGGCAGACATACTCTGACGTGGCCAAGAATATCAGCTCAGAGGACTGGAATTTGCCACTTCCGAACGACTGCAAAGACATGAACACTACAGATATGCTGCCGGTTATCATCGACCCGCCGCCGGAGCATGAAGATTCTTTCTTCTATGTTCACTCCAGCATCAAGATAGGCGACTGGCAGTTGGCCAGAGCCATGTTCAACGAGTCTTCCTTCCGACCATACTTCACTTCTCCCACGATCGATCGAGCTTGGGCAGGTCTGGTATCAGCCAACGAGTCATGGACTCATCCGAACCAGGAGCCTCAGTCAGGTTTCATCAATGATCAAGCATTTGATGTGTCTCGCGAGCTGGTTGTACAGACCAAGAGCTCTGCGACCATTGACATTCTCATAAGTACGTCGGGCTTCCAGCCTTATATTCTCTGCTTGAGTGAGCAGTCGCTAATAGTCACCATCAGGCAATTTTGATGATGGTACACATCCTCTACATCTCCATGGCTACAAGTTTTGGATATTGGCTCAAGGCCATGGTTATCCGCCCAGACAGGACGAGCTGTCAGGGATCACTCGTGAGAATTTCCAGCCTTTGTACGATCAGCTCGATCTTCGCAACCCACTACGCAGAGATACTGCTAGTGTCGAAGGCTATGGCTGGATCTTGATACGCGTGAAGGCAGACAATCCTGGAGCATGGGCACTGCACTGTCATGTTTCGTGGCATGCAGAGGCAGGCTTGGTGATGCAGCTCCTTAGCAATACAGAAGAGCTGAAACACTTTGAGTCTTGGTGGAAAGTGTCGAGGCTATGTGCGGCGAAGGGTATCGAGAAAGGAGTTGGACCTCCGGATGATCATTTTGTTCCTCATGTCCCTCCTAGCTAGCTTAAGCTTCTCAATAACCATGTCGTATCTCACTGTACCTTTCCATAATGCGCGATATCGGCTTTGCATTCGACTGGCGACCAGGATTTCAGCTCTCATGCTGTATGCAAGCGAGGGTGATTTTGTGCAAAATGAGGACCAAGCTATGACAGTAGACTCCAAGCTTGGGGTTCTTGGCCGGTGGAGCTGAAGGTGGAGTGTTTCGACATTTCTCGGACCGCGACATCTTGGTCGTTCCACAGTCACTTCACACATTCGTCATGACAAACATTCACTGTGCCTATACCGAGCCGATCAATCCCCCGGGTGCGACTCCAGTGTTGACTCGCGACCAAATCTGGAAGGGACTTCAACGGAAGATCAGGAAGGCGCAGGACTTCGTACCTATCATCGTTGGCACGGATGTGTTAGAAGAGAAGGACAATGAGGTGGTGCGAGTAGCACATTTCAAGGAGCGAGATGGCATTCCCGCAGGGGATGTGAAGGAAGTGTGCAAGAGCTATTACCCGACAAAGGTGCGATACCGACACGAAGCTCAAAGGCGTGGATGCTCTTGACGGCGGGACACGCTGAACGAGCTCGTCATTATCGGTTACTCACAGTCAGCAGGTAGATTTTTGGCAGCCTTCTGGTGCCTTGATCACGAATACAGTGTCTGATGGCGCATCGCTAACGGAAAGCGATTTGAACATGACCTACACTTTCGAGTGGAGGCACGCAGATGTCACTGAGGGGTCAGAGGAGCACAAGAAGCTGGAGAAGATGCATCGTGAAGGCGCAAAGACAGCAGTACACTCAAGCATTGAGGCGCTGCGCAGAATGGCAGCCGCTGGAGAGCTCGACTGAATTCACGAGGTCGTAGTAGGGCATGAGAGATGAGAATTTGAGACACGTATAAATCGACAGAGTATTCAGAATGCATAACATCGTAAAACAGCGTATCTACTGCTTGGTCTCCTCTACTATGCTCTTACAGTCCTCGAGTCCCTGCTCCGTCATACAGCGCCTGCCTTCTTGAGCAGGTCTGGCAGCTGGCTCTTCTTTCCCTGTAACTCAGAGTTTCCGCCGATGTGCTTGTGGTCGATGAAGATGTTTGGAACCGATCGCTGGGAAGTAATCTCCTCTAGAGCGTCTTGAATAGCAGCGCCATCATCTGGTTTGCGTCAGTGTTTGACAGGACGACAGTATCCGCAATGAATGCGACGTACCGACTTGGTCGAGCTCGATAATGTATGGCTTTGCGCCCAGCTCGCTGAGCAGCGACTTGGTCGCCTTGCAGTATGGGCAGTAGGACTTAGAGAAGACCGCTTTGATGGAGCATTAGCAAGCAAGCAAGCGCAGCTATGTCGTATTTCGACTTTACTCACCAACTGCGTTGTTGTCAATGATTTCCTGAGCCTTGGTCTTAGCAGCCATGATTGTGTTTGGTGATCTGGGTCGTGCTGAGGAGAAGATGTGACGGAAGAAATTCATGAGAATGTTATGTCACAACCGGCAGTAGTGGGAGAGTGTCAGAGGTGGGCGTGGGCGTGGGCGTCGGAGCAGTGGCACTACGGAAACAAGCACGCAATGCTTGATTCGGCAACTTGTTCGAGCTGTGTTGTAATCTTCGCCGTCCTCGGGCTCGCTGCTCGCTGTTCTAGCCTTTCGGCACACTCAGGCTGACATCATTTCTCGCCTGAGGCCATTCTGGCGACCGTGCCACCGACCACACCTCCACAACATTCTTCGATTGCCCTGCGGCAACGCCTTCTCCTTCTAGCGTCTGGGCATATGTCTTGTTCCGCTCGCCAGCCGCGATTTGTGCTCTGCGAGTCATGTCAGCTCGCAGTCCTCCCAAGCTTTCCATCCTCTCGGCGGACTCGACTTCTCCAATCACCACAGACCGGTGGCGATAACAATCGTCTTGGCCACGTGTGGTGAAGAATGCAGTTTGCACCTGCAGGCTCCGCTCGGCTTGGCGCAGAAGACGCCACTCCACCCTCTAGCTGTTGTGATGATGCCACCGCTCCTCATACCCTGCCTTTACCACCAGGTCTTGGGACAACGAGGACCTCTACCAGGAAAATGATTGCGAACAAAGAGACTGCCAATGAGGCACTCCACAGTGACGGGATATGAAGCTGCTCAGGCTTTGTGTACAATGCTCGTGACACATGAACACCGGTAGCTCGGACTCAATCGCGGCTCTGTGGTGTTATGCCAAGGCTTCCACCTCGAGATGTCTTGGAACCCAAGAACATACTTTCTTGTCCCATCGCGTGTCCGCGGGTACGTATGAGGTTGCTCAGTTACTTAAGTAAGTCCAATGCTCCGCGGTCTTGGTACTGATCTTGTTGTATCATCTTCAACGGTGCTTGATTGTTGCGATCGTTGTACATACAGCATTCGCTTTTTCCTTCGCTTTAACAAACAACCAATCTACCCGCCTCCACATTCCTCACATAAGCCGAGTACCTATCCCATCTTAACCTTCGCATGAGCACCATCAACAATGGGGAAGAGTCAGAATACCCTTGAGGGCCACGTCTCTGGACAGGCCAACAAGCCATTGACGGCTCCTGCACATGCTCTCAAGTGGAAGGATGTGGCAGAGCAGCTGAAAGCTGATATCGACGATGGCTTAACTGAAAGTGAAGCCAAAACGAGATTGGAAGAATATGGCAACAACGAGCTCGGGGATGGCCAGAAGGTCAATCCAGGCAAAATTCTTTTACGACAAATAGCAAATGCTATGACCTTAGTGCTTGTTCTGGCCATGGTTGTGTCTTTTGCAATTCAGTCCTACATTGAAGGAGGCGTCATTTCAGGCGTCATCTTCATAAACATTGCGGTCGGCTTTTACCAGGAATTTCAAGCGGAAAAGACCATGGACTCTTTACGATCACTCAGCTCGCCCACTGCGCAGGCAGTGCGGGATGGCGAGTCAAAATCCCTCGCGACTGCTCACATAGTTCCCGGAGATTTGGTCGAGCTTAAGACTGGTGACACTATTCCTGCTGACATTCGACTGATTGATGCTGTCAACTTCGAAACGGACGAGGCGCTGTTGACTGGAGAATCACTGCCAGTGCGCAAAGCCGCAAACGATGTTTTCGATGACGCTACTGGACCGGGCGACCGTTTGAACGTTGCCTACAGCTCTTCTACTGTCACAAAAGGCCGTGCGACTGGTATTGTTTTCGCTACCGGCATGTATACTGAAATCGGATCTATCGCCGCTGCTCTCAGGAAGAAGAACAGCAAAATCAGACCTGTGAAGCGCAACGAACAAGGCAAGGCTAAGCCACACCGATACCTCCAAGCTGCTATTCTCACCTGCACTGATGCGATCGGTCACTTCCTTGGCGTCAGTGTTGGAACTCCGCTGCAGAAGAAACTCTCGCGATTAGCAGTGTTGCTTTTCTTCATCGCTGTCATCTGCGCGATCATTGTTCTTGGAGCCAACGAGTTCAGCAGTCAGCGAGAGATCATCATTTATGCCGTCGCAACTGGTCTCTCCATGATCCCCGCCTCTTTAGTCGTGGTCTTGACCATTACTATGGCCGCCGGTACTAATCGCATGGTCGAACGTCATGTCATTGTTCGCAACCTGAGGTCGCTTGAGGCACTTGGAGCTGTCACTGACATCTGCTCCGATAAGACTGGAACTCTGACTCAAGGCAAAATGGTTGCTAAGAAGGCATGGATTCCAGCTAAAGGTACTTACACAATCGAAGAGACCGATGAACCATTCAACCCCACCAAGGGTGCTATCTCATTCATCGAAAAGGAGCCCTCGAAGGTCGAGCTCAAAGACAAGGACACGCAGTCCAGCTACGCCGAACTCCTAAACAACAATGAGGCTCTGAAAGACTACCTTCGTGCCGCATCTCTCGCAAATCTTGCTACTGTCCACCAGACCGATGCTGGTAACTGGAATGCTCGAGGAGACCCTACCGAGATCGCTATCCAAGTGTTCGCTTCCCGCTTCCAATGGAACCGCCGTGCTTCTGTCTCCGGTGACAACCCGGCCATGAAGCTCCTTGTCGAGTTCCCCTTCGACTCTGATGTCAAGAAGATGAGCGTCATCTACCAGGATTTACAGAGCAAGAAGATGATTGCATACACCAAGGGGGCTGTTGAGCGTGTCATCGCCTCCTGCACATCTTACTTCGCCGAAAACGACAAAGAAGCTGTCGAAATGACTGAGGAATACCGTGAGCAGATCCTGGAGAACATGGAGGCCTTGGCTAAACATGGACTCCGTGTCCTCGCGCTCGCCAGCAGAGATTACGACGAAGAATATGTTGACGGCAAGGAGATCGATCGCGCGAGTGTTGAGAAAGATCTCATCTTCCGCGGCCTCATCGGTCTGTACGACCCGCCACGTCCCGAATCTGCACCTTCCGTCCGACGCTGCCACGAAGCTGGTATCGAGGTTCACATGCTTACGGGTGATCATCCTGGTACTGCTAGAGCCATCGCTGGCCAAGTTGGCATTTTGCCGTCCAAGATGTACGAGCTTAGCAAAGACGTCACCGACGCAATGGTCATGACCGCTGCTCAATTCGATGCTCTCAGCGACGACGAAATCGACGAACTGCCTGTCCTACCTTTGGTCATCGCTCGATGTGCGCCACAAACCAAAGTTCGCATGATCGAAGCCCTTCACCGACGCAAGAAGTTCTGCGCCATGACCGGCGACGGTGTCAACGATTCACCTTCTCTCAAGCGTGCTGATGTTGGTATCGCGATGGGTCAAGCCGGCTCAGACGTAGCAAAAGACGCATCAGATATCATCCTGACAGACGACAACTTCGCATCAATCCTCGCAGCTATTGAAGAAGGTCGCCGAACGTTCGATAACATCCAAAAGTTCGTACTGCACTTGCTCGCTCAAAACGTCTCACAAGCCCTCGTCCTCCTCATCGGTCTCGTCTTCAAAGACGGCGAAAACCTCTCCGTCTTCCCTATCTCACCAATCGAAATCCTCTGGATCATCATGATCACCTCCGGAATCCCAGACATGGGTCTAGGTTTCCAAGAAAAAGCCCCAGATGTCCTCTCCCGTCCACCAGTCAGCCTGAAACGCGGAATTTTCAGCTGGGAACTCATGATCGACATGGTCGTGCTAGGACTCTGGATCGCAGCTCTCTGTCTCACAGCTTTCGTCCTCGTTCTATACCCATGGGGTGGAGGAGATATCGGATACCGCTGCAACGACTCCATCGGTGACGGATGCGACACCATTTTCCGCGCTCGAGCCACTTGCTTCGCTTGTCTAACCTGGTTCTCACTCTTCCTGGCATGGGAAGTCATCGATATGCGCCGCTCATTCTTCCGCATGCAGCCTAACTCTGATCGATACTTCACTCAATGGATGTACGATGTCTGGAGAAACAAGTTCCTATTCTGGGCCATCATCGCAGGCTTCGTACTCATCTTCCCAATCATCTATATTCCGGTCATCAACAGGAATGTTTTCAGACACACGAATATTTCTTGGGAGTGGGGAATTGTGTTTGTTGCTTCTGCGTTGTTCTTTGCTGGTGTTGAGGGTTGGAAGTGGGCGAAGAGAATCTATTTCCGACGACGGGCGAAGAAGGATACTGCTGCGGTTGAGGATCTTGAGACTAGAGTCTTTGAGAGATACCTGACACAGTCGAGTATGGATGTTAATGAGAAGAAGGTATAGATGATGGAAGGAAGAAGATTTATACATTAGCAATGACGATTTGGAATGATTACTTTGGGTGGCAGCGCTGGTGCTTGTGACGGCTGTTATATACCAGAGTAACGGCGTTTAGAGTCATGATTGCATGGCATGACAGGATCAGGCGTGAAGGCCTGCTGGAATAGATACTTTGAAAGATCCAATTGAAAGATTTAAGCTCACTTCTTCTGTTCGCATATGGTCTCAAGACTTCCTTCACATTGCATGGTGCACTTACAAATGCCGTCAACGCTGGAGTTGTCGTTTTCTGAGGCTCTGCTGCCTGATTCGAACCGAAGTTGGAACCCATGCTTTTTCCAGAAGCTGCTCACGTGCTCCCTTATCTGGCTCATGTATGGAAGCTTCCGGAGAGCCATGGTTCAGCTTTCTCCGCTCACTTGTTCGCAGGGCCAGTGGTCCTACGTGGGTCACATTTCGGCCAGTGAAGTGGCATCTGTAGAGACAGTCTGTGGACCAGCCACATTTGATGTTTCTCGGCGACTGCAATGCTGTCAATGGCAACATCAGATCAGATCTGAACCTTGGGCTCGATTCTCGTCTCTGCTAGCAGACGTCGCGTTCGTCGCGAGTGCAGAGGCTCCTCAAGTCTCTTCTGCGCGGCTCTCTGTCACCGACCACATGCTGTGGCAAGCAAGAAGGTTGTGAAGTTGCTGTCGACAGTGTACCACGCAGGAAAGAGGTTCGTTGTGATAGCATTTCCGCCGCCTTCATACAATAGTATCTGAATCGAAGCGTTCCAAGCGAAATCCTAGTTGTTGGCAGAGACAGCACTTTCGAGCGGCATGATGCAGATGGCCAACCAGAGGGGAGGAACGATTGAGCTAAGTTATGCGCTCACTTTGGCAGAAGATCCATGACTCCAACGTCTCTCTGAACGACGGTAGCACCTTGGGGATCCAGTCGTCGGTAGTAGTTTGGTTCTCGTCCGACCTTGCGGAAGCCACGCTTGCGATACCATATAAGACCATCTGCGTTCGCTTCCCAGACATGAGCTCCAATACGGGAGACTCCATAGGCCTCTACTGCCCGCTTGGTCAAGGTCTGCAGCATATGACATGCGATACCATGAGTGCGGTAAGGACTGAGAACTGCAAGGGTGCTCAGGTAGAGCATGGGCTTGTCGTGATTCCTGGCAGACGGCTCGCCTTGTGGATGAGCCAGAAGACGACATCGAATGGCACCCACAAGCCTACCTTTCTGCTTGCCCACCATTGCTGGGTCATCGTGCCATATCGCAAGTAGCGTGATGTTGTTGGTCAGAGGATCTTCGACAATCTCCTTGTAGAACTTGTCCGGGTAGGGAATTGGCAGTAGAAGCGAAGTAAGACGCTTTAGACTTGAGATATCGTCCTGTGTACACGCTCGAAGCTCAACATTGACGGGCAGCGGTCTGGATGTAGTTTTGCCAAACAACTCCTCGACCGCTTCAGGCACCTTTTTGTACTCGCGTGATGAAGGTGGTGTTGGCAATTGCTCAGCCTGAGGTGTTTGAGGAGTAACAGATTCTGGCTCTGCAGGCGACTGCTTCACAGTCTGAGGCTTATTCAGCCAGGTCGTCAAGCTCGACTGCGGCATTGCTGTATCTGCTGCCCATGACACGTCCAGATAAGTGATGTGGAAGTTTGTCGAGAAGTTGAACGCGTCTGGTGGGAGTGGATTGCTCGGGGATTGCTCGGCATGACGGAGATCGGACGAGCCAGCAACAAGTTCGCCAGCAACTCAGCAAGCGTACTCAATGCCGCAGCAATTGCCCAGTGATGGGTAGCGGAGGCTCCAAACCGGAGCAGCAACACGTCTTTAATGCGTATGTACGACTCGATAGTAAGAATAAGGTCATTATGCTGACATGAAGCGCAGCGATGCGCCAGTGCGACTTTCTCAATCAGTTTTGAACTCCCTGCAAGAAAGTCCAGAGGTATGTTCAACGGAAGACATGCGCGAAGGAATATTAACATGCTGACATATGGCTGAAATGACAGACCGACTCTACGCGCGCACAAGTCCTCGAGCTCCGAGTGCAAGAACGGGTCAACGCCGAACTCCAGCGGATCCGCGACGCCCAGGCGAAGAAGCTCGAATCTCTCACTGCTTCTCTTACTGCCAATCCTCCGAAAGAGGGCGAAGGTCTGCCTTCAGAAGTCGCGCGCGATCCCAACAGCCTTGCTGCCCACTTGAGCTCGCCCTTCTACCACGACTGGAGTAAGAAGGAACCCCAGCCTGCGAAGTCTGTAGAGAGCGATCGATCACACGACAGTGTACAAAAAGAAATCATGGACTTGAAGCAGAAATTGGAGCAACGCAAGAAGCTGGAGAAGGTTCCTGACAGCGTGGAAAAGGCAAAAGGATCGCTTGTACAATGTCTACGCACGAATGACCGGAGGCCGCTTGATTGCTGGCAAGAAGTCGAGCAATTCAAGAAAGAGGTTGGCAAGCTGGAACAGGCTTTCATCCAGAAAGCTGGTCGGTGATCGCCTGAACTACAGCATATGTGAATCTGTATATACCCTACTGTATTCTGAAAAAGCAGGCACTGCTAGAGGAATTGAGGCTCTCGACAAATCCCTGGCAGCAAGAAAGGCGACTCGTTCCCACCCATGGCAACCTGGAGAAGTTTTCGCTCAGTGATGAATATTGTCAGCACCTCAATAATTGACGAATCGGCTTTACAAGCAAGCTCTAGGAAGCTGTCCTAACTCAGCCAGTACGAGGACCCTGTAACTACTCGGAACATCGAAGCCTGGTGTAACAAGCTTTCTACTCCTCACCTCAGTCGCTCAGTATGTGATGGGCAATACCGCACGTCTGGAATTTCGAGCGGGGCATGCAGGCGCAACATGTAGTCGGTACTCCGCTAACCTCCATCATTCACAATCAACAGATTTCTGAGAGAAAAGTGTCGACAATGGGAATTCCAACAGAAGTAGTCGGCAGTCTGCCACGTCCAGATGTCTTGCAACAAGCCTATGCCAATTACGATGCTGGCAAGATCTCGAAGCAAGATTTTGAGAAGGAGCAAGACAAAGCCGTAGAGGATTCTCTGCACCGAATGGCAAAGACTGGAGAGGTCTTGATCACGGACGGCGAGCAGCGTGCTAGCTCATTTGCAACATATCCTATTACAGACACCTTGAATGGGACAGGTTTGGCCGATTGTAAGAATTAACACGAAGATCTACGGCTTTGTCATGCCATTTATTTGGCGACAATATTGACAGCTTGAAACAGGTCTGGCGGCAGATGGGCAGTACTTCGCCATCTTTGATGACGGTCACCACCGCCAGCTCCCACGCTTGACGAGAGGCCCGTTCAAGTACAAGACTTATGCATACGACAACTTCCGGAAGTCCAAGCCATTCGCACCACGAGGACACCAATTGAAGACTGCTGTCATAGCACCTAGCATGCTGTATCTACTCTACCCTCTCAAAGGCAGCGTTGAAGGCGGATACACTAAAGCACAATTCGTAAACGACTTGGTCGACGAGTGTGAAAAAGACATCCGAGGCTGTTTCGAAGCCGGGGCCAAAAGAGTCAGCATTGATTTCACTGAAGGACGTACGTACAAAGTATTGAGGGGAGTCGAAGCTGTCATAGAGATGAGATTCTGACCTCCCACAGGCTTGACCGCAAAGAAGGACCCCCGTAATCCCTGGACGAACGAGAACCTGCTGCAAACTTTTGTCGATCTCAACAATCGTGTCCTCGAACGCTTTACTTCGGCCGAACGTACCAATATCGGCGTCCACACATGTCCGGGTGGAGACTGCGATAGCGTTCACTCAGCTGAAGTCCCGTATCATACCCTTCTCCCGAGCCTCTTCCAGATCAATGCTGGGTACTTCCTGATCCAGCTAGCTTCGGAGAAGGATAAGGTAGCTGTATATAAAGAGATTGGGCAGCACATCAGGAAAGATGCGAATGGTGTGAAGCAAGTGGCGTTTGTCGGTGTCACTGATCCTCAAGATCCCAGGGTTGAGACGCCGCAAGAGATTGCGGATGAGATTTGTGAGGCTGCTAAGTGGATTCCTGTTGATCAATTGGGTAAGCGTCACGGACTAAAGCGTGGACGGGAACTGATGTATCTCGTATAGGTGCTACGGATGACTGTGGTTTCAGTCCTTTCAGCATTGATCGAAAGCCGAAGCATGAGAAAGGACCGGACTTTGCAAGAGATGTTGCGTTTCAGAAGATCGCAAATCGGATTCAGGGTGCTCAGATTGCCAGTCAGAGACTTGGTGTCTGAGTATTGAGCAGATGCGCCTTCGCAATCGAGCGCGATACTCATGGGGAGTTTCTTAGCATTGAGATGGAGTGATAGCTGCTAGGATTGATACCTCAACGTCACATGGGATACTGCAGTCGTTATTAGTAGCTGCGAGTTCAACACCAGTCCTAGAGAATCAAAAGTCTTTTGTGTCGCTTAACAAGACCATGAAGTGAGGTCTGCTTAAGCCAGAACTACCATAACCTTGATGGTTCGAAGCTTGCGGCACAATCTGTGGTGTTGAGTTTGCACTTTCGTGTTCTGGTTCCGTGAGAGACCAAAAGCAATGCAGGACTTTCGAGATCATTTGATGGGTAGCATATCTGGTTCAGACCCCAATGCTAGACAGCATGGGTCCACTTTGACGGGCTCCTGTGCAAAATAAGACTTTGGAGCAAAGCAGAACTTTGCTACCTTCAATCTTCAAAAAGGTGATACCGCAATGGTGGACCAGAAAAAATATCTCAATGTGGGACCTGAACAGACCCGTTATAGACTTTGACTTGCTGGACGCGCTGGGAATTGAACCCAGGACCTCTTCCACGGCTACATTGGCATTGCCAAAGGCTGCTAAGGAAGAATCATACCACTGTAGCGATGTTAGAGGTGTTCAAAGCGGATGAGCTGGATGCTGTGAAGCTTACCTAGACCACGCGCCCTGATTGGATGATGATGCAGAAATCAGAATCGTCCTAGTACACTAGCTACAGGGGAGCTCGCATGAGCCTAGAAAGCAAGGAATGAAAAGCTCGAGCAAGGAGGTTGCAGTGTGGAATTTGGTCTCGAATCCGGTGTGCCAAGCCTCGCTTACTTAGCGCCGGACGAAATGAATGAATACTGTTCACTGGCAGGGCAAGTCTACCGATTGGCATACTAAAGGCTCTTATTTTGGGGAAGATCTTGTTTGCAGACAACCTGTCTTGTCAGCGGTCCATGAGCAATGGGCCCACGCTGCTGGTCTGATGAGATGGTTCCTAAATGACTTGAGACAAGTGCGAATTTGTTGATGTAAATATCATTACTTCCACTAATCATACAACCTCCAAAACATCAATGAGAGTCGTAAACTTATGTACAAAATCCGCAGATAAAGTCAAATGCAATGCACCTCGCTATGCAATCAAAAGTCCTTCCGGTCATCCAGCACGAGCTCTAGTTGTACTGCCACGCAGTCTTGACATTCTCGCCAAGTTCAGCAACGCGGAAAGAGAACCCGAGACAGCCTTCACCAGCATGGGATCCTTCCAGACGAGCCACGGACCAAATGCCATAGCCGCTATTGAAGTTATCGATCGGGCAAGCAAACCAGTCTTTCTTTTCGAATTGAAGGTTACCAGCATCAGAGATCGTGAAACCCTCGTAGAGTGCAGGACCCGAAGTCGAGGCAGAGTGGGCTTGAGTGAACTTCAGCTCACCAGCAAGCTGACCACTCTTCTCGTCACCCTTCGTGACGTAAACCTGCTGACCGCCAGGTACTGTCACATCCAGAGAGAGGGTAGTCGAGTCAACACCCTGAGTAAAGATAGTCTGGTTGCTGTTGAATGTCGAACAGTCAAGACCTTCAACACCAGATGGACAATACGTCGATGTGTTCTTGTTGAGAAAGAATTGAAGTTCGGCTGCATTCACACTGGCGAAATGGATAGGGCTGGCAGATCGCAACGCTATGCCGCCGAACACCTTGGGCTTCTTCTCGACGGGAACGGCGAGAGTCCATGAATCACTTGATCCTTCTTTGATAGTCTCTGTGGCATTCTTGGGAAATATTGTGCATGATCCTTTGGTCTGAGCCTCGTCGGTCGCGATGTATTGGACGACGCCGCATCCTCTGACAAGCATGTTAGCATACATTTGGTGTCGGCCATTGCTGGTTGAAGAGCACTTACACTGTTCCATCGCAAGCTGTGAGACAGCCTTTGTAGCCAATCTCGGTCTCGGTGATGCGTAGCACAGTGTCACTGTCGACCCATTTGTGGCAAGAAAGCTTGTATGCTTGCTTGTTGTTGCTGAGGACCTGTCCACCATTGAGGCCTGGACATGTTGTCGCTTCCTTGATTTCGGCGGCTTGCGGTGCTGGCAGAGCTGCCACCGCAACAGCGAGTGAGGAGAGAACGAATGAAGACTTCATGTTTGATTATTCAGTGTCGATGAGATCCGAAAGAGCCGCCTGTGATTCGTGAAATACTTCTATGGAGGGTTGAAGATGTGATGCTGAGTGAACTTATGGGACGATGCAAGGAGGCTCTTATATCTTTCTTTGGGATGTGATTCCCAGATCGTACTCGCCTAGGTTGCAATCAGCAATATGTGACGTGGGTATGGAGCATCAGTGCGACATCTCGTTACACGGGCACTACGCCGCATAGTGAGTACACCATACGGTGTCGTAGCCTTGGCAGACCTCACACCAGTGTCGATAGCAGCAAAGACTGACAGGCCGACGAGTCCAAGGGTTCTCGGCAGCGCCGGATTGCATTTCCGTGAGGCAAAATGGGTACAGACACCAGAGCAGTCTAGTTGGGTACCTGCTGCGCATCATTGCAACCTCGTATTGGAGGTTCATGGACAGCAGCATCTGAACTTTCGCGCGATGTCCCATGACGAAGAAGATCCAAGATGTGCGGCACTATTTTCCGAAGATCAATCGTGTCGCTATATTTGGCAACATTCTGTCGTACTGGCGGCCGTGGCCAATGAAAGTATAGCTTGGACTCGTCCGCCAGATAGACTTTGTCGCGGCTTGATCATCGGTGAGACCGCTGGACAGGGTCGTAAGGTCGCGGCTTGGCACCTTGTGCACTTCAGCAAGACAAGTCAACCGCGAGGTCCATTTTGTGTAAGTACGGACGGCGGACTTGAGGCGGAAGCTTTTAATAATCATCATCCTGGAATAGGCCATTTGCCATGCTATTTCCAGTGAGTTCTATCGGCGCACGTAGGATGGCCTGAAGAGTACAATGCAAAAATTATGCCAGCTCAAAGCCAGCGCTGTATGTTAACAAGGGAAAAGAGTCTTCACTCGCGTCTCTTCTTGCCTTCCTCAAGAATTCCGAGCCGTGCATCACCTTTTCCGCCTCCTATGAATGCGCCGAGCAACGGATCTTTCGTCACTTTCTCCAACGTGTCTTGATATGCTTCGATTGCCCATTGGGGTGTATTGAGTTTGGGCCAGTTGACCTAGCAGCTGTCAGCACATGCCCGAGAAGGGAAAGATGTGTACTCACGTATAATGTCCCGTAGTTCCACATGAAGCGACCTGCGTACCCTGCCACTGCCAGACTGAAGAACGTGAACAGTCTGAGAGGCCATACGGTCGAATCTGGTAGACGGCTTGTGCTAGCGCTAACGACAATGAAAAACACGCAGAATCCAAGTACATAAGGAACAGCCTGCACGACTAGCGGCCTGCGATCCGCAAATTGCTGCAGGGAGCCGATGCCTGCTGTGTCAGGTGAATAATATCCAAGGAAGAGGTCAAAAGCGTCCTGGCGGGGCCCATCGGCGAAGTTGTTGCGTACGTATCTCGTACAACTGTTGCTCAGGTCTTGAAGCATGCCAGCGCGCGTGCGATTTCCGGTCCTCGTGAAGTCTGTCTTGAGGGCGCCTGTGCCCGAGTAGGTCTTCGATACTACGTCGGCGTTGTCAGCCCAGACGTTGCGAAAGAGGTGCTCGAAAGTTTGGTCGTCTTGTGCTGTCTCTCCTGATCGTAGTAGGCCGAGGTCGATGAGCATCCTAGACAAAGCCCAGCGGCCTAACATGGACTGTACCACATTCGTGCGATCCAGGCAGTCCATACAATTTGTCCTCACCACCGCTGTCTGTCGCCGTCGTACATCAACGCCGCCTGAAGGCATATCAATGCCGTGAAAATAGCCACCCTCGGTCAGGCCATCCTTCAGCTGATCGAGCAGAAGCTGGGCTCGATACCACTTGAGGCCCTTGGTTTCGTTGTGAAAGTCGAAATAGATGTAGTGCAAGTGGTCGTACCAGCCCTGCTTGTTTCCTGGCTCAATCACGTCGAACTTCTCGCTCGTCTTACGATCCGCTTCAACGTGTTCCTGAGGTGTGGACTGAAGAATCTTGACCATCTGCTCGTATGCGTCCTTCACGCGCATTTCGCGCCCTTTCTGGTTGACCAGGTTAACCATGTAATTCTCGCCATACAGTCGAATCTGTTCGTCAAAATGCTTCCTTGCGGCATTGGCAGCAGCCTCCACACCGCGAATCTGCAGCTTGGGGGTGTAATGCAGAGTATTGACCTCAGCCCAGTAGACAGGTACGCTGCCCCGTGTTTGAACATAAGACAGGACCTGAGTCTCAGGTCCGCTTACTGGCTTTCCATTTGCGAAGCCGCGATCGCCAGCATAGCTCATCATGCCTGAGGAAGCATTGTCGTTGAGAATAATCGATTGCTCGGTCTCATTGTAATTCGATACATGGCCCTCTTCATCAATGCCTCTGGACAAATATCGTGTTCCTGTTCGGTGTCTCGATCTTCTGGTAATCAGGACGAAGGTGAGCCCATTGCCTTTGATGGATGTATTTGTGATGCTCATCATGCCATACATGACAGGTAGGATGTAAGGGTCCACAGCGGGCTGAGCGCCATGAGAAAGCCTGCCTGCGGCTTTTCCCAACCTGAAGTCGATAAGAGAAGAAGATATGTAGCGATTCCAGAAGAACCTGTCGTCCGCACGTTGCCACAGCGGCTCATCTGCATTGCTTCGCACCTGTCGTTGGAAGCTATTGGTCAGGTCGGATGAATACGAAAAGTACATAGGTCCGGTCTTCAGGAGTAGCTTCAAGTAATTGAGGTATGTATCTTCATCTTGGTCGTGGACTTGGCGCTCTCGCAGAGGCAGGAATTCTGTCGACACGACTTTGTAGATCTGATGCCCTTTCAGGCGGCCGACAGCTTGCGACTTGGTGATGATGATCACGTAGCTATCTGCACGTCTAGCCTTAGCAAACTACATTTATCCCGCAAACATTGAGGGAGTTTACCTAGCCGCAACTTGATAATGCCGAGAATGCCAGAGATGCTGGACACGCGGTGACCACCTGTGATCTTGCCATCATTGAGCCTGATGTCTCCGGAAGGCCGATCTACCACCAAGGTCGGCGCATTTGGTGATGATGGCGAGGAGAAGGCATAATATGTCGACGACGCGTGTACGTTGATGTCCCTGAAAGGGGGGGAAGCACTCATCGCGGATGAGCTGCAGGAAATGCTACTTTAACATCCAGTAGGGGAGTCGTCTCAAAGATTGGCGTTGCTGTGATGTTTGACTTGTGTCTATAGCTCGGATCGAGGAGTGTATCGGATCCAGACCAAGATGCAAGGGTTGAGGTGTGGCGGTTGTCATGCTGGCAACTGGCGATTGCACTTACGTCAATCTTGGGCACGTGCGTACGGCTTGAGCACGTCCACCCATGAACCTCTCTTTGGACAATCAAAGGTCACTCAACAACACCACCACCACCACGACCATCACGCTTTCCGCCCACGACTACACTTCGCCAGCGCACTTCTGCTCCTCGATAAATAGCGACTCCGAGCTGGGTCTTATCCGCGGCCTCTTCGACCCCTCATGGCGGCCAGACAAAGCGCCAGGCCTGGCGGCGCACGCTTTGCGCAGTTCAAGCTCGTCTTGCTTGGTTAGTAGATAAACTCGACGATGTGAGATCGCTGCAGGATGCTAATGTCCTCTTCAGGCGAATCCGCCGTCGGAAAGAGCTCTCTGGTGCTGCGATTCGTGAAGGTACGCTGCCGCCTACGACGAGCGAGTTGTCATAGCCTCGACAATTAACCCATCATGTATAGGACCAATTCGACGACTACAGAGAATCGACTATAGGCGCGGCATTCCTCACACAGACAATCGCATTGGACGAACAGACAACAGTGAAGTTCGAAATATGGGACACAGCAGGGCAGGAGCGATACAAGTCACTGGCGCCAATGTACTACCGAAATGCGAACTGCGCAGTAGTGGTCTACGATATAACGCAAGCGGTACGAGCTTGCGTTCACATTGCTTGAGCTGGGCGAGCCACTGACTGAGAAAGCAGGCATCCTTAGATAAGGCAAAAGCGTGGGTGAAGGAGCTTCAGCGACAAGCAAACGAGAACATCATCATTGCTCTGGCCGGCAATAAAGCAGATCTCGTGGCCGAGCAACCCGACAAACGTGCTGTCTCTACAGCCGATGCGGAGGCCTATGCAAAGGAGGCGGGGCTGCTATTTTTCGAGACTAGTGCCAAGACTGCAGAGAATGTCAAGGAGCTTTTCACAGCCATTGCGAAGAAGTTGCCAATTGAGCAAGCTACCCAGCGAGGGATGCGTGGAGCAGCGGGTAGGCCAGGAGGTGTCGATCTAGGATCACGGCAAGATCCAGGAACATCATCGGGAGGCCCGGGCGGATGCAACTGCTGACCGGACTGGAGGCCTTTGATCGCATATATTCCGATCAATACTTCTCTTGAAGCGATTTGATAAGACCATCGGATACCACGGCGAGGAGAGAGCGTCTTTTGTATTTGGCTAGGGCGTTCCGGCGCTTGCAGGCCAAGTGGATTTGATTCATCTTTATGACTCTGGCATGCATAGAACCTCTGTTCGCGCTCATAATTACGCTAGGACGTCCACTGAAGCGCACGTTCCAGAACACTATCTTTCCATGTGCCTGATGTTGATTATGCGCGTCTGTGGAGAAGCCCTTACGAACATTGCATCGTGTACCTGCTCGAACGTGTGGCATTATGAATTGAGCTATGAATCCGAGCAGTACAGCCAGAGCTCCCAATTTGGTTCACTGAATGGCTTGAGCGGTCACGAGGGAGGCATCCTCTTCATGGTTGCATACAAATTAGGATATCATGCAATAATCCAGCTGTGTCGTTGTTTCGAGGCACTTTCAAACACAATTTGTCCGAATCATATGTACACACCCCCCAGTAGTGCAGCACAGATTACATTGGCTGGGTGAATAAAGTTTGGGGAGCGGCGCCTACCGCGGTCGCGGCTAACTAGCGCAGGCGCGCTTCTGGCGGCATAGAACCTCACAGGAGTAGATGTGCTCTTCGCCCCACCGCGCCTCATCTTTCACATGCAGGCGACTGTTGACGGGACAATCCTCTTGGAGCTATATTGGTTTGGTATCTGAGAGACCGACTGCTCGGCACAGGAGCAGTTCCATGCTCTCTAGGAGAAACGACAAGGATTACTACTGCAATAGATTGCAGCACTTGGCACAGCAGCAATGGCACGCAGATCTCAACGCATATCAGACACATCTGCGCAGCTGGCGCGGCACAAGAGAGCGTCGTCGGGCTCCGGTCTAACGGGCTCAGCTAAACGCTCGAAGCATGCCTCGAAGGCTGCCAACGCCACACCCACAAAGAGCCAGTACTTTCAAGCGGATGACTTGCAGCATGACGACACCGATGAAGACAAAGCAGACAGTTCTTCAGATGCCCAGGACTCATCACAATCCGACTTCGAGGATGAGAAATCCGCTTCCGAGGATTCTCCGGACGATGAGGGCTCCGATATCGAGCACGAAGACGGTGCGAATGGTAGATATGCTAAGAATCGCAACTCTGTAGCATCAATTCGCACGAAGAATGGTGCTAGCTGGAAGCCTGATTCCACGACTGGTCTGGAACCCGGTGTCGAGGTCATTCAAAAGAAGCCAAAGGCTAGACCTGCCGGCAAAATCGCATATGCGAACGAGACCATTCACCCAAACACACTGTTGTTTCTCAAGGATCTCAAAGCCAACAACAGGCGAGAGTGGCTAAAAAGTGAGTGTTATTGTGCTACTTCGCTACCACGATACATTGCATTGGTTGTACTGCCGGCTTCCCGATATGCCTTCTACGTTATTCGGAGCTTGTTTAACCTTATAGCACTACCATGGACACGCGGCTGACGCGAGAGAGACCGAGAAGGCTCTGCCGATGCTCACACCACCATTCCATATCATGATATCACTGGTGTCGATATAAGCTGACCTATTCCCTTGCGATGGCCGCTCTGGCCAGGGCTCCAAAGGCACAAAGAGCAGCAATGACCGCAGCATCTCGTCTTCGAGCGGCATACTCAAGGACTTCATGTAGCCTCCAAGGATTGGGACATGACGCTTTCTCCCACAGCTAGTGCAAGTCAGGTCCGCAGCACAGTAAATAAGGTACCCACAAGCTTGTGAAATGTGCCGTTGAGCATGTTTGTTGTCAAGTGTGGAGTCCTGCAGCATCGCGCCAGGCCAGCCGCGAACGGAACACAAGACGGCAGCACTGGAGCGGGTCGCATGAGGTTCCATTGTCTTTTGCAAGGAAGAATGCAGGAGCCCTGCTACTTCCATTGGCGAGGTCCTGGGATCAGACCTGGTTCATTGATCCGCTGTGCTATCGGTAGTAGCCAAGCTCAAGAGACCTGCTAACCTTGAGACATTGCTGTAGTGAATGACCCAGAATTCAGGCAAGCGGAGAAGGACTTCCACTCCTTCGTCGAGGCAATGACAGAAAAGTTGACTGAAATTGACGAATCGATTCCTGAACTTCCTGTAAAAGACGTAAGCATTGCGGACAATGAACCTTTCTAGCGTCCTCTGAGGCAGTCGCTGACCAGGGTTGTTCGTGCACCTACAGGTAGTAAGTGATTCCAAAAGCTGCAGAACAGCTCCGAAGGTGGTTTGCTTATCAACGGGACCAGATCTTCCGCATATACCGAGGTGAGTACCTAGCATCCTCCACCAACTGCACTGGCCACGACATACTCACAAAGGTCTAATAGATGTGCGATTCTCCAAAGATCCCACCCCGTACAAGGCAAGTCAAAGTTTTGCGTGAGGGCCCGGAAGGCTTCTCCCCGCCCTGGCTGCAGCACAATGCATGAGGTTAATGTGGCTAACACGATAGTCTGACACAGCCATACTTCTCCGTCGCATGGTGGGCAACAACCCTGTCACTATGCGTTCAGAAGCTGAATGATCACAGGTCACGAGCTGGCCGTAAGGGCGACTACGCCCATTACTATATACAAATTGCTCCTGGCAATTCTCTCATAGGTGAGTACCAATGTGTCGTTTTGTCCAGTTGCTCTGCAATATGTGCTACGCGTGGCATCGCACATTGAGTTTACACGAGCTCGCTATTGGCTGCTACTTCGCAGCGAAGTGCTATTCCCAGGACAACGGACTGTGCACTAACCCTCTGGTCACCGCTCTTTTTTGTTTCGTCCAGGACTCCTGATCGATACCGTCTTGACAATCGCTGCCGTACAGGCAAAGAATTTGCAAGCTCCTGAGTGTGCGCACGATCTGCAGTCCGTGTATATATAGCCTCCCCAATGCTGCTAAGCTCAGCGCAGTCGAGTGTTCTTACTCTTGCGATGTCCGCTGTATCACAGAGACTCGTAGTCAACGCAGATGGTGGCATCGAGTCTTCAGGACATCTGGTAACTATCTGGCGCGAGCGAGGGCGAGCAGGCGTCTCGATCGGGCCGGATTTTCGGTCGGCGGCGCAGGAGGATCGGGTCTTCGAATCGCTCGATGATCGTGGCATGTCGCGATGCTGGCTGTGTCACCATGAAGCGCTGACCTTCGTGGCTTTGAGAGAAGAAGTCTCCCGTCTCGGTATCCACTGGAAAGTCCTGCTCCATGGACATCTCATTCAGCGCGCCATAACGGGTCGGCACGTTCATCGGTAACAATGCTCACGGCAACATCGGTGTAACCCTGTCTGTCTCGTAGAAGCTATCGCGAGCGCGACCTAAGGGAGGGAGACAACCACAGTCACTGATGCCTTTCTCGTGGTGACACGGCGGTGCACTCTCTTTGCTTTCAGAAAGCAGGTTCAGTCTCATCGAGCAGTGCCATCGATGTGGCAGCAGTCTCTGGTCTTTGGGCCTCTCTCTTGTTGCTCCTTCAATGCCGTGGTGTGAACAAGCTTCTGGCACCTCCTCCTGGCTGTATTGTTCTACAAGCGATGCGCACTGTTCAGTGCTCTTGCGAGAGCTTAGCGGGTCCGTTGCACGATATGAGCTTTCGAAAGGAAGACCATAGAGATCAATCAACGCCGAGGAGCGTGTATCAGTGTACCCAGCAGGATAGGAGCTGGGCAGGAGCTTCGTCGAGAGCTGCATTTGGGGGAAGCAGCATCGCAGCTCCATCGACATGGTGCCGCATGGTGGGTTACCGCGCCGATGCACATTGCGCCGCTGGTGACAGAGAGGTCGAGGCTATGGCAGTCACGCAGCCAACTGCGCTCTATTGTCGGAGTCCGGGGCTACCGGACGTGGTTCGATGGTGGTCTAAGATTGCCTCACTTGAGCATATCCGGTCCGCCGGGCTCTGTGTGCGTCACATACACAGAAGGCGCATTCTTCCTTTGAGCTAGAGGGTCAGCGCACGATTTTATGGGCCAGATTGTGGCTTTGGAGCAAGGGTTCTGGATCTCATCTTTCGATCATCAGCATTGGAGCAGTTGCTGGGTGTTGAAACAGAAATGAGCCTGCAATTCTGCCCAGACGCCATATACGAGAACAGCCGAGCGACCACGAATGTTCGACACTGCTGGGCCACTTCTATTCAGCTTGGAGGTGTTTTCCATGCCTCTATCGTGACAGACTGCCCCCTGTCGTGTTCTACTGACTTTGCTGATCGTGCTGATGCTAGCCTTTGATTGTGGATCAAGCATACTGATCGGTATTGCAGGAGGCGGCTTATGGTGTCCTGAAGCTGCGCCAACTCGACTGATGAGGAGAGCTATCGACCGTCATCCTAGACGACTAAAGGATGTCCTACTGCATGACAACATTCGCAGAGAATTCCTCGCTGGCGCGGCGAAGAGCGACAAGGTGGTCGTCAAGGAGTTTGTGAGAAGCAACGCCGAAAATGCGCTGAAAACAAGACCAAAAGGTGAGTGCTTGTTTTGTTTTCTCCTCACTGCACCTCCAATCAGTGTATCGATTTTCTTCCGCGCTCAGATGGTGTTGTGAATCGATTGTGCGATTGAAGTTCGATGGGCGGGCGCGTTTCGTCGACGTGCCATGACAATATCAAACGGCTCATAAGGTATTGCTTCCGACGAGGCATCATTGCGTGGCAGGGAACGAGGATCGGTTGCGCTTCGGTGAGGTGACATCTGTTTCTAAACAACCATTCGAAGGTGCAGCAAGGTCTACGACGTGCCTGAGCCATGGAACTGGTGGAAAGACTTGACCGCGGGAGCACATTGGGACCGACCCGATGCCGTCTTAGACGCCCTCCCGGGACCATCTCCATCGGCAGCTGCAATGGATCCTGCTTTTGTCACCTCATTATTTGCGTTCACCACGACAGCGCATTTTTGGAGGAACTGGAAGCCAGCTCAGGTGACCCTGATCATGAGCATGCTTTGAGGATTCTTGTCCCTGATCTCCCGATCGATGCTGTGCACCAAATTACCTGTGGCGCTTTGAAGCCCAGCATCATAGCCGAGACGACAGAGAGCTACTACTAGCCTCGTAGCCATGAACGGGCCTGCGGAGTCCATCACGAAATGGTCGCTGCAGCCCTGCATAATGGTCTCTGCTGTGCCTCTGGCATTAATTTCTGACTGCACAGTCAACATGCTCATCACACACTTGCCCCTGCTCGGCTTCGTTCATTGCATCCTTCTCGTCTTCTCCTTACATGGCTAATCTACATACTGATCCGCGTACACCAGATTACGATGCAGACCATCCCGATATCGCTCTTCTGCGCCTGAAGAACTACACGATGCTTCGCAAATTGACCGACGATGAGGTATTGGGCGAGACAGGCTTCCGCCGAATCGCACAGCTAATGGAGACATTGGCTCCTTGGGTAAGCGCATCCGTTTCCTTATCGTCGTGGCGCTCCCCGTGCTCTGGGTCACGGTTTTGGGCGAGCCATGGTTCTGCAGTGCCAAATTGGGGGCATTCAAACCGTGTTTTCCAACGGTCAAACTCTACGAGCTCTGTCTGTGAAGAACACGCCTCGACGCAAATCTCGGCTAGAGCAGAGCGGCTTCATCCTAATGACGATGGCGAGCCGACGCGTTCTTGTTCGCGCCTTGCCAGGTCGCCAGGCCGAGACACAACCGCGACGCTACCCTACGATAGCGTTGCTGAAGGTGCTGACTTTTCTTACGATGTATGACTTGCTGACCGTCACAACACGAACAGATCACATATTGCAACTCAGTAGTTATGCCTGACGAGGCTTCAGAGGAGGATGACGACGACGAAGCGGTCCACGAAAGCGAGGACGAAGACGAGGAGCTTGAAGATTCAGACGAATAGCACAGGTCTGACCAGCACTAGATACTCCGGCAGTTTGAGGGACAGGTTGACCGGCAACGATGTTACCTATGATCGCCATGACGAAAATTCGAAGTATGTCCTCACCAACAGCTGGAACCAGTGCCTCCCGTACTGACCGTCGTGATCGTCACAGACACTGAATCAGCGACAGCGGTCCCTCAGATCAAGCATGCTGCATTAACTTGCTAAACACCTGCTGACCTCTGTGCTACTGTTGCTCTTGAAGGCCACGAGGACAATGAACAGTCGAAAACATATGTGGAGCCACGTTTCGTGAACGCCAACATGCTGCTGTGCTTAATTCCTTTTCGTTCTTCTGTACATGTTTGTGCCAACCACAAACCAATGAGCTACAGCCATGTATCCTGTTGGCCGTGGCCGTCGGCATCTCATCTACTCGTGACTGGTTGGGTTCGCACCCATAAGGGTCCAAGCTCGAAAAGACAGCCCTTTCCCTGCTTCCCAGCCGGCCGCCACGGCTGCCCGCATGAAGAATTCAGCACGTGACTTCGGAGCGAGGGCCAGATCGGCGATTGGCCTTCTCCAAGGGAGCTCTGTGGATGACAAGCCTCATTTGGTGAGACTCCTTCGGTCAGCGGGCTCCGCGCCGCGCCGAAGGTGCCCTTGAAAGGTCGAACGACCTGCAAGCCACACGTAGTAAACGAGGTTCATCCTGGTGATCGGACAGCGAGCTCTGTTGAGAGTTTTACAGACTTACAGCTGAGCTGTGGGATCGCAGAGTGTTGAGAGGCCGGCGTGTCCAGGCTAAGGAAGTCGTCTGGGCGTCATGACGACTGTCATATCAGAATTTAGGTGGCAGACCAGCATGTCTAAATAGTATACCTGTACACTCCAGGTACCCTTGAACGGCAGCGCGCCGGCCCCTCTACCTTGCTGTGTGACTATCGCGTCTAAATATCCACTCCTTCTAGCAGGGCCCCAGTTCATGCGCGCGAGTGCTTCAGCTGTCTCTGAGCGAGTCTTCGGACTATCGCCAGCGATTCTCATCGCTAATGCTGTGTGAGCTCTCGTTTACAAGTGCCTTGTTCGGCTTGTTGCAGCTTGCAAGACTGGTCGAATTTACTCCACAGAAACTGCAAGCTGCCGTGGCGAGGGCCGCGCCGATGTAGGTGAGTGAATCTGCAGCACTACATCCCTTACCTCACGGTGTCGCAGCAGTCGTGCCGCCGAGTCTGTCAAGTTTGGTTCAGGTCGGTAGACTCGATGTCTGGCATGCGAGGTCTCTGCTCAGGCATGCCTCAGATCATGAATCTGGCATCATATCGGGTTGGGCAAATTTTCCATGCGAGGAGGAGATGAAGTCAAGAATGTCGATTCTGCGGCAAAAGTGCCCATGCACAAGCATCTAAGGCTGTTTCTGACCGCGCTTGAATGTACGGCCCGTTTCGTTGTGCATATGGGCTTCCGGGATAGGATCCTGAGCATGTCAGAGCATAACAGAGCAGGTCACAGTGTCAACCAGGTAGTCATCTGGGAGATGTGGAGAGATGCTGGTCGAAAAGCCGACGTATCGTAAGAAGTAGCTCTAACGCATGAATGGGGTCTTTCCGTTATGGGATTGGAGCCGCTCGTTCTGTTGATGCGGATGTGCATGCCTAGTCTTTTCGCTTCGCAAGGGCATATAAAACCGCCCGGTCTGCTGCGTTGTCCAGAGACCTGTCCCGTATAATCCTCTGGTCAGTGATTCGAATTTTTGGTGTGCTGCTAGGAATTGGGAGACTCATCGACGTTCTGAGACACAGCCAAAGTGAAGATTGCAGTGCTTCTGGCGCCAAATCTCTGAGCAACCAGGTTTACGTCTGCGTGGGTAGATCGGCTCTTTTCAAAGATGATCAGTATCGCTGAATCTGCATCCAGCCACTCTGCCTCTGCGTGTACTCATTCAAGTGCCCGAACGAGATCCTCTAGCAGTTGACCTACGACACAATCCCATCCACCACCACACGTCGCTGATGAACTCGACCCTGCTGGTTGTCAAGCACCGTTTTCAACAAACACGTCGGCCACCAACTCCTCTCAGAATTAAGGTTCCGGGGACTCGCCCATAAGGTTCATCACGGCCGTGCGGCAGACCGCATACCCAGCACAGCCTAGGATTTCATCCTGCGCAGAGTTTGAGCTCCCAGTCTGATCTGCAACGCACCGCCCTCGCCGTCGCGGCCCAGCCCTTTGCTCAGCCGGTGAGTCTGTCCCTTTGCCACCCCTTGTTGGAAGGAGACCAGATTACGTCAAGACGGTTCGCCTCGACCGCCTGTCATCCTGTCAGCTGCCCTTGCCCAATACATTTTTCCATAAATTACAATCGCTGATTGGGCGGTGCTGCCAGGACACCACCAACTTTTCTGCAGCTCCCACAGAGACACTACGGCACGCGCAGGCCCAGCATTCGCCATCTACACGAACGACACGAGCATTCGAGCGGCGCACTAAGCGATTCGTCGTCTCGAGTGAGCGAGACAGTCGTCCACATTCTCGCGCACTCGCGCATCAGGTAAGCACACACTTCTCTTCTGCCGGCGAAGCGTCGTTCTCCGTACAGGGATGCCACGCGACAGAAGGGAAAGGGCCGGCGGAGCGAGCGATCGACCGGGCTTGTGAGAGCGGTGATAGGTGTGCTTGGGGGTGTCTAGCGCAGTGCGCGGCACGGCCGTGCAGTATCATCATCTCGCTTGTCCGCGTTTGCCTCTGGCTCGCACCAGGCCAATCAGATGCGGCAGCTCGCGGCCGGCGGAGGGTGACCGACTGCTGGACCTCCCAGTTCCACAGCCTGGGTGCTCGAGCGGCTGATGTGGCCCAGTCGTGCTGCGACCTCGGCAAGCATCAGCGCTGCTACTGCAGTTAGACGAGACTAGCCTTGCTGTTCGCCCAGGAAGTTCGGGCGGCCAGTTGCTGCTGGGGCGGTCCGCATCACGCTGTGGCTGCACGCGAACGCATCTCGGGAGCTGATCGTGCACTCAATTCGACGCTACGTACCAGGATCATGGTCAGCAGCGCCGAAGGAGCAGTCCCGCAGTCGCCACGACCGCACGAGCACCAGCTTTGCCATTAGTCCCAGTCTCCCAGCGCAGATGTCGCCGAGCGTGCGGCGTGCGCTGCAGCTGGTGAGCGAAGGGAACGACTGTGTGTGTGCGTCGGCAGCTGAGGACTCGACCGCCTTCTTGTTGCGCCTGTGCGCCTGGTTCTGCGCTGCTCTGCCTTGCCTTGTCTGTCTAGCACTGCTACCTTAGTCGCCTCCTGTGTGCTCTGCTAACCACTCGTCTCGTCACAGCCCAGAGACATCGCCCATCACACACTCCCAACTCGGGAGCCCCACTTCAATCGCGCGCATTCCCAGACTTTCGGATTCACTCTGATCTTCTTTTACTTCTACGGCTTTTCTCGCGCGCGCGCCTCGCTTCAGCAACACTCATTTTGTGTCACCCAGCCCGCGTTTACAGGCATCTGCCGGAGACTCCTTGCAGCAACGCGCCTGCTGCTCCGGCCCGGACCTCTCTGGATTTACTTTGTGTAACGTTCACGCCAGCTGCTCCTCCCTTCGCAGTGCACTTGCGCGCCGCGCCGAACAGTGTTGCGAGAAGCGCGGCCTGGGGTTTGACATATCAACACTCGATACATTAATACAATCAATCTGCCCGACCAGCACGTCGCCGCGACGAAAACGCGTCACACGACTCGACCATGTACGGATCTCCGACGCAATCTGGAGGACAGTGGAATCCAAATCAAAACCCTCCAACATCGCAACCCAACCAGCAACCGCCTCAGCAGTGGTCGCCTCAACCACCGAATGGCCAATACCAACAGCCAAGGCAGCCGAATCAGGTAAGTTACACCAAAATTTTTGGGGTTTGTCGCTTGTCGCGAGCCTGCAGACTGCAGAATGCCAAGGGCCGTGACCAGCTCTACTGTTACGCAATCAGCATCGCGCGCTCGCTTCTCTTCGACCTTGATTTCTGAACCCTGCCTCGTCGATTCACATTCTCCCTCGCAGACTTCCAACACCTTCCATACATCATTATTATGGGCGCCCAGATTGATCCCGCACTTTCGGCGGAAAGCACTGACGAAGATGATTCAAAACAGTTGCCCGTGATCACGCAAGCTTCTTCGCAGCAGCCTCCAATGGCGACGTTGCAGCCAAACCATCCCGATCAGTACCGCGCAACGCTTCCGCCACCGCAAGCCATGTATCCTCCGCCTTACCAGCAGGCTCCTCAAATGGCTTATCCTCCAGCTCAACCTGCACCGCGCCAGAGGACTGCCATCGCATGCCGGTACTGCCGTAGACGCAAGGTCAGTCCAGTCGTGTGGTGATTTGACGTTGCGCATTTCTAATTTCGATACAGATTCGCTGCTCCGGGTTTGATCAATCCGAAGACGGCCGTTGTACCAACTGTGTGCGATTCTCGCAGGAGTGTGTCTTCACGCCTGTGAGCGCTCAGACGCAGGCATTCGTGCCCGCTCACACAGTCTACCGTGGTCAGAATCCACCACCGAACACGCAGCTGTACGGCGCGTACGGTCAGCCTCTGCATAACAATCGAGATCCGTATGCTCCTCAGCAACCAGGCCAGCAGCAGCAACCAGGCCAGTATCCACCTCCACCGCAGGGCTATCAGCAGCAGCAGATGTATCAGCAGCCACAGCAAGGCCAAGGACAGAACGCTGGCACGAAGCGTCCCAACGACGAGCCGCACACTCCGACGCTGCCCCCACCAAATCCTGGCGCCCAGTCGCAAGGACAGTACCCTTACCCGAATGCTTCTGGTGCGTTGCTTACTCCTTCTTATTATTTCACGCCACCTCCTGCCCAACCATTTTATGTGCAGCCGCAGAGTCCGTACGCTTACGAAGCCTCGCGCGCATCTTCCTCTCCGCATTCATCACATTATGGTGCACCTGTACAGGAGACTCGCGTGCCTCTCGCGACCACGCCCAATGGTCAACGGCCTGGCGCCAAGACTGATGAGCTTGCTGGTCAAGCGAAGAAGGACGAGCGCAGCTCAACTGACAGCAGCATGCTTTCAGCTTTCACCCGAGGACCAAAGTAATGAATGATGGTAGCTGACTGGTTCAGCAGAAAATGATGACCCTTCTAGTATCGCTGGCGCGAACGAGAGAAGAGAGGAGGCCCTTCGCAACGGCCACGTAAAGGATGTCGGCGTTCAGGTTGAGATTTTGAAGCCGGACGGCAAGGAGCAGGCTCCATAGTCGTGTTTCGGATGGTTTGTTCGGTGCATCTTCATTCTGCGATACCCAAGGCGTCGCGGACTGGCTGTGCGCGATACACGGATGTTCTCGTCGGGCGTTTTCTCTATTGTGGGAGGTTCTCGTGTTTCTTCTACGGCCGCATTTGAGCGCCTGTCATTACTGCGGCAGCATTGGGTGGCTATCGTCTTTTCCCTGCCGAGCGCACATGTTCGAACATCTGAGTTAGTGAATTCTTTCAGCGCTCCAGAAAGCGGACTTTGTGCATGCAAAGAAAGAGGGCGGATTCTGGCAACGGATACGATGAGGAGCGATTAGTGTGATTCATTAGTGGCTTTGTACGATGCAGAAAAGCTGTTGCTCGATTCCACCTCTTCTTGTTGTTGTTTCTCGCCCATGACTGGTCTCGAAGAATGAAGTGAGGTTCATTTGAGGTTCGTGTTCGGTCTTGAACTGTCGGTACGGACCTCTCCATGCGGACCGCCAGTGTCTCTCTCTATTTTGCGAGCAGCAGGAGCGCCTCTTCCCGCGCTTGCACAGACCCTCAACACAACACTGTCATCACAGGTGAAGGTCATTTACGCATCCCTGAGGCACCCGCATTTGTCACCGAGGATCTGAGCGTCTTTCTATCACGAACTGTGCTTAAAACTCCATTTGTGAAGCCTGATACTTCGAGTCTGTCGCAAATGGCGTCCGCTCTACACAACTGGGCTTTGCCACGGCTCCAGCAGCTTCTGCCAATTGATGATGAGTCTCTCAAACAGATCATCTCTTACTCCGAATCACTACCAAAAGATGCAGCTGCCGAGCATCTCAAGAACTTGCTTGGAGACGATGCGAAGAGCTTGGAGTTCGTCTCAAGCTTCAATCAGAGGCGTCAAAATGTGGTGGCTTCTGCAACACCTCGACCCAGCACTTTAGAAAGCCGCAACGAAGCAACCACAAGTGAAGTACCACGACGACCGAAGGCGCAGCCCAAGAAGAAGGGAAACATACATGCCTTGCCACCTCGACAATTGCAAACTCAAGGCAATGTTGATGGTGCGTACTTCAAGCGTACGGAAGACGATTACATGCCGGGGAGCTCGCGGCAGAAACACAAAGAGCATGTTGCAGACAGCCTTGCGCTCAGCGACAGCAGACCAGATGCCACGCAAATGCCGTTGATCACTGATGATGCCAGTGTGACCGCCAAGCCCATTACCTCGAAGCCGCCACCTTCTGCCTCAGGTCCTCTCATATCGGATTCTCTTTCGGCAACAAAGTCTTCCTTCACGCAGCCCTCTAAAGTGAAATCGCCAGCTCCGAAGACGAAGGTCAGTATATCCGGAGGTACCGCAATGCACGGTGCTTCTACTGCATTGTCAGACCTAGATTCCGCGATTCGGAGTCTCGAAGTGCAGACTAATCCCGCGCTACTCGCTTCGTCTGCCGTGGACGATGAGAAGCGTAAATGTAACTGTATGGCAACGAGGCATCCTCTTTTGGACATGGCCCCAAATTGCCTCAATTGTGGAAAGGTCATTTGTGTGAAAGAAGGTCTAGGACCATGCACATTCTGCAAGTCACCCTTGCTCACGCCGGATGAAATCCAAAAGGTCCTTAGAGTCCTGAAAGACGAACGAGGGGAGGAACGCATGAAAGCAAATAATTCAGCACACAAGAAGGCCGAAGTAGCGCATGGTAAGGCAAGAGCTTTCACGGGTCGTGATTTCCTTTCACAGGCTTCATCTGCCAGATCTTCTCCCCTATCTTCGGCACCAGGCACTCCGGACGGCTCAGATGATGAGGCTGGAAAGAAGGCAAAGGCGCATCGCGACAAATTGCTTGGATTTCAAGCCCAAAATGCTCGCAGAACGCAAATACATGACGAGGCCGCAGACTTTGATGTGCCGACATCCGGCACTAATATGTGGGCAAGTCCTCAAGAACGTGCCCAGCAACTCAAGAAACAGCAGCGTGTCCTCCGTGAGATGGAGTGGAGTGCAAAGCCGGAATATGAGAAGCGGCAGGTGGTCGCTAGTATTGATCTCAAAGGAGGCAAGGTTGTCAGACGGATGGCGGAGGTTGAGAAGCCCGACTTCAGCGCTGAGAACGATGATCATATAGTTGATGATAGTCAACCGACCGCTAGCACTGGAGGAGGCGCTTTCAGCAACAATCCTCTGGCTTCAGGTCTGATACGACCAGTTGCCCGGGAAGGCAAGGGCAAGGAAGTCGTTAGAGAAAAAAAGAACACCAACTGGCGCAGAGTACAAATGGACGAAGATGGTGAGCTAATCTGAATCCAATGAGCTCATCAGATGTGTGCTGACTTTCGTAGACAATGAGCAGTGGATCCTCGATGGGGGAGTCTACGGCGACTCTAATCGTCCTCTGGGCAACGAAGAACACGCAGTCGGTTCATGAGAAACAGTTCCCCCAGATCTCCAGCTTACGAACACTTACACAAGGTGGATCCGTGCCGCACGAGGCCGCGTCTCACAGTCCCTTACTTCGGCTCCAGACTGCGCTCTTCAACCTCCTTTCAAGTGGTTATACCACCTGCAATAGTCCACCATTACCTCGCTTTGTGAAGCATCAGATAGACTGGTCACCTTATGTATTTCACTGAGTGCTTCGTGGTGGGCACTCGGGCCGACCGGATTTCTGGCACTAATCGGCCATGTCGTCGAAGGGGTGTGAGTACTGAATGTGTGGAATGTGCGACTTCCGCTGTGCCGTCTAGCAATTGCGTGTTCGGAAATCGGGATGGCAGGAACGCGGCCCAACACAACAGCATCTCCGGGGCCACTCAAACAGACGATGTCTAGAGAAGGGATGAATTGTTGAGCATCTCTACGCTGATTTCAACTTTGTCCCAGCTCAAGCGAGTGATACAGTCATTACCGAATTCATCAAAGCTTGCCACTATGGCTCAACTACTCCTCATTAGTACACTGCTTCTGTCTGCCTTGGCTAGTGCGAACAGTATAGAAAAGCGACAGACACCTGGACCACTGTGTCCAGAAGTAGACGGTACGACATACACGGACGATCTTGGTGTTGGATACGTAATCAGATGTGGCTGGGATACCTCTGGTGCACTCGTTGGCCAACATGATGTGGAAACGACATTCTACGACTGCTTTTCGGAATGCGATGCAATTAGCACTTGCTTTGCCTTCACTTGGGCAGGCGTGAACGGCGCACAAAATGGTACTGGTACAGCGGTAAGCAAAGGGGCGTTGTCGTGAGAATGAGTGAAGCCGTGCTAACTCTGCGACTAGTGGTGTTACTTCAAAGGGATCGATACCGACGGCAACCAGCCAGGATTCTCAAACGAGACAGGTCTTGATAATGCCAAGGTCGGAGTCATACAACCCTGGGTGCTGGGATACACAACGACGTACACGACATCGACTAGTGAGTACATTCAGAATGGTTCCATACTAGATGCACCTTCTGACCTTTTTCATTTCGTCTACAGGCACCTCAACAACTTCGATTGCACCCGTAGTAACACCAACTGTCACAACAACGGTATGATCAAGCCAGCTGTACCTAGCGCTGAGGGCCGTCAAGCGCTTCTTTCGACTCCGATACTGATTCCGATAGACTACAACGAGTACAACGTCCACTACCACCACCAGTGTAGGTATCCGCAACTCCACGTGAAGACCGAGATCAAGCTGACATACCATAGACTCCCACTACTACGGTAGGCCGAGCCTCTACCTTGATTCAAGAAGGCAGATATACTAATTTCGTAGACGACAACAACGCCGTATCCCACTACCACTACCACTGTGAGTCCCAGTCGATTTCGAATCACGTATCACACTGATGTTGGAGTAGATAACGACATCTTCGACTGCTTCGTCATTCCCAACGAGCTGCTCGTACGGTGGGCAGATACGAACCGACGGTAACGGCGTACAATATCAAGTCGAGTGCGGCTCAGACACCACAGGTCAGGACGTCGGAAGCTACTACCCAACAAGCGACGTAGCAAATTCATTTGAGGAGTGCTATGCGCAGTGTGACGCTATCTCAGGCTGTCAAGGTAAACTTTGAATGGTCTGCAAGTGGCTCGTCGACTAGTATAACTGACTGAGAAAAGGCTTCACTTGGTTGTCGTCGGACGACACTTCTATCAATGGTAATGGAAACGGCAACTGTTATTTCAAAGCTATCGCAGTCGACGGAAACCCTATACAATTTTCATCGGGAAGCGATCCCACCAGAGTGGCTGCGATTAAAGTGGTTCAAGGAGTAGTTACGACGGTACGTGAAAATAAATGGAAGCATCACATGAGTTTTGCTAACCCGCTCACAAAGAGCACAACGTCGACTTCTGTGAGTTTCTTTTGCCGCATAATCATGTATACCTCGAATCAGTACTGATCCTCAGCTAGACTCCATTCACCACGACGACTGTACGTTCATCCGTCCCACAATACAACCATGCTCGAAATGGCATCTCCATCCATCTAGGCTGGTATCATAATTTACCACTCTTCTGACTTGTTGCCTTAGACGAGCACCACGAGCACCACGAGCACCACGAGCACCACGAGCACCACGAGCACCACTATCACCACCACTCCCACCAGCAGTAGCAGCAGCACAGCTTCGTCTTCGGAGACTAGTATATCGATCACTTCATCAGATACTTCGACATCTTCCGATCTCTCGTCGACAATTACATCGACAGGGCCAGCAATCCCAACCGATACCTCGCTTTGTCCCGGTGCCAACGGAACGATCTACACAGACACTGATGGAGTTCAGTATTCAGTTGGGTGTGGATCCGATACCACTGGAGATCTGGTAGGCTCTAATTATGCCACCACAAATTCTTACCAAGAGTGCTACGCCATCTGTGCCAACTACGCGTTATGCGAAGGGTAAGTCAATATTGGAGTGCATCCCATCACTCGATGCTTGCTGATTCTTTCCAGCTTCACCTGGTCCGGTGCCAACGGCGCTGTGTATGGGTCTGGCGCAGGAAACTGCTATTTCAAGGGCATCGCAGTGGATGGCAATCCAATCACCTATTCTGGTTCTGGTACCGACAACTCGCTTGTCTCGTCCGTCAAGCTTGTTCAGAACAGTGGTGGATCGTCCTCATCGAGCAGTCCAAGTGTGATGTCGTCCACTTCGACCGAAGTCACCAGCTCTACTACAACATCAAGCAGCATTTCTAGCAGTCTCTCCAGCAGCTCGTCCAGCAGTGCCTCCAGCAGTCAATCGAGTAGCTCATCGAGTAGTGCGTCTAGCAGCTCTTCCAGCAGTCTATCAAGCAGCTTGTCCAGTAGCAGTTCATCCTCACTGATTGGAACCACGACATCGTCTTCAACACAGACCGGCCCTTCTTCGACGGTCTCAGCCTGCGTGCAAGAAACCATCACTGCGTCGAGCGGCACGCAATACGCAATATCATGTAGCACCAACAGTGACGGAGGCCTCCTTGACACCGTCGCAGCCCCTAACTCTTACCTGGACTGCATCACGCCTTGCGAAAACAACTCCGCATGCATTGGCTTCACCTATTCTGGTGTTGCAGGTGGAGTCGGAGCTGGTAATTGTTACCTCAAGGAAGCCGTTAACGGAGCCACTACTTTGGACTTGACGCCTGACAGTCCGGATTCGGTGTCCGGACTTCGCATTGGTGCTCCAGGTGGCCAGTCATCCTCATCAAGCAGCAGCAGCTCGGCTACTGCGATATCCAGCTCAGCTACTGTGTCGTCCTCAAGCTCCTCTGCCGACATTTCTACCACCTCAGCAAGCTCAACCAGTGCAACGTCAGTCGAGAGCATCACAGTCACTCCGATTCCAAGCACTTCAACCGTTCTTCCACAAATCTCGGACCTCCCAGACTGCTCCCAGTCTTGTGTAACACCCGATTACGGAGGATGCGATGCCAATAACGTCACCTGCATCTGCTCCAACACGAATTTCCTCGCCCAACTGCCGTACTGCGTCCGAGAACAATGCGATACGCAGGGTCTAGCTGGTAAGTCGACAAGTGCAAAAGTTTTGTAGTTACAAGAACAACTGACATGACCACTGCAGACACCATCGCGGCCGCCACATCGATCTGTGATGCCGTGGGAGTAACTAGCCTTCCAACAGCGGCACCGACTACCAGCACTGCTAGTAGTACTAGCAGTAGTTCCACCTCGCTCCCTCAAATTTCAGATTTGCCAGACTGCTCCCAATCTTGCGTCACGCCGGACTATGGAGGATGCGACGCTAGCAATGTTACCTGTATCTGCTCTAACACAGCGTTCCTCACGCAACTGGCATACTGTGTCCGAGAGCAATGCGAGACCCAAGGTCTCGCAGACACTATCGCAGCAGCCACTTCCATCTGCGATGCTGCTGGCGTGACGAGCCTTCCAACAGCAGTACCGACGACAAGCATCGCCTCTACCGCTACCAGTTCTACTTCCCTTCCTCAAATCTCAGACCTACCGGATTGCTCCCAATCCTGTGTGACACCAGATTATGGTCAGTATATCGAAGATCATAAAATATCACCCTTGCTAACGCTCACACAGGTGGTTGTGACGCCTCAAACGTAACATGTATATGCTCAAACACAGCGCTGCTCCAGCAATTGGCATACTGCGTTCGCGAGCAATGCGATACCCAAGGTCTAGCAGATACGATCGCTTTCGCGAATAGAGTCTGCAACGCCGTTGGCGTCACAAGTCTCCCAACAGCGGTTCCGACTTCGAGCAGCGCCATCAGCAGCTTGTCCAGTGCCGCCAGCAGTCGATCTAGTGCCGCATCGTCCCTTTCTTCGGCTGCCAGCGCCAGCATTACTGCAAGTCCATCTTGGAATGCTACGACAGGTATGCCAGGAAGCACGTTTTGGAATCCCTCCCTCAGCGCTGTTTGTACCAGGAAGACGACCGTTATTCCGGTTTATGGGTAAGCTGTGGTGGGCGAGATTACCTAGGAAAGGTTCTTTTATGTGATGTTAATATCGAAAGTTGCAAAGTCGAAGGATGTGTAATGGTTTCCTGACATTCGACAGTTGAATAGCAAAGCGGTATCATTCAATGCACCTCTTCATGAGTTCGAAAATTGTTCCAGAAAAGACTGTGAACCTTGAACCCGTCTCATAAATGCATGCTTTCTTTCGTGAAGGACGCATATGCTCCAACCCATGATCATGTTATGCCAACTCCAACGCTGTCCTGCAGTTCCAAATGCACAATCAAACTGAACTCTCAAATTGCCGACCCCTCGCTAATCATCTGCCACACTACCATCCACAAAGCTGCCGTCCAAAGAATCCGTTCGCTCCATCTCTGGGGCAGTAGTGCTTTGCGAAAGAATGCTCGCCGTGCTGCCAACTCTCTGAAGCTTCTGCCTTTTCTTCACATGGACCTCGTCCTCGTCATCATCGCCCAGCTCGTCGCGATCTCGCTTGTCGCCACCAACGCTACTCGGCGCAGGCGAAGATCTCTGCGTGGCGGTAGCGCCGGTTGTGTTTGCTGACGAGATTGGAGGACGTTTCGCAGCCAGACTCTTAGGCAACTTCCCATTTGCCGACTTGTCCTTCTTGACTTTCTCTTTCAGACCTTTCTTGAGCAGCTTCTTCTTAAGACCGGGAGCCTTGACTACCAGCTCATCTTCATCCTCATCGGCTCCGCCCTCCTTACCGCCAGCACCATCCTGGCTTCCAGTAGGATTGGGTGTACCGCCTCTTGACCCAGTAGGTGTGCCGTTCATCTTGGCCATGGCGTTTCTACTAGCCGCACGGCCTGAGAGGCCCATACACTGTTCCAGATGTTTCGCAAAGCGCGTGATAAGCAGCGATCGTTTGCAGCTCGGACATGTGTGCCATGGGACGTACTCGCCCTTCCGCAGCTTCTCATCAATCTTACTCGCCTTCTTCTCGCCCTTTTCCAGCTTTCTGTTGTTGCCCTCATCACCGTCTCCGCTTGGCGAGGGTGGACCAGTGCCATCGCCATCATGATCCTGGCTGGCTGGAGTTCCATCGCCCTTGTCCTTGTCCTTCTTCTCTCGTGCCTGTGCTTCTCGCTCCTTCTTGGTCAACGGTCTGCCAGTGACGTCGCTCTTAAGGAATGGATTGCCGTAGATGTCGTGGCCTGGCCTCCGTGCCCACGGCTTCCGATCGCAGTAGTTGGTGTTAGATGGCGGGTCGGCCGCGGCGCCACGGACTTTGGGCGCGAGGGGAGGATCTAGTAGGCGAGGTAGCTTGCAAGTATCGCAGTGAGGTAGTCGGGAGGTAGGATCGAGCGAGTTGATCAAGGCTTTGTGTTCATGGTGCTTCGCAAGGACAATGTTGTGCACCACGTGCTGCAGAGCGTCTTCGAAAATCTTCTGCGCTATCTGGCCCAACGATGGCTCTTTGGACGCCATGGTGCTGTGCGTGCGATCCTCTGATTAGGTGCTCGGTAGTGCTGTCGTCGTTGTACGGGAAGTCGGAGTACATCGATCACCTCGCCTAGCTGGATGGTCTCAGGGACACGGACCCGAACTTTAAGCAGCATGCCTGCCGGCCGATCATGTTTCAGCCCTACCCGCACCCGCACCCGCGAACCATTCCGCTGTGGCTGAGATCCACCTTGATCGCAGTGAGAGCTGAGTCCTTCTCTAGGATCTTGGTCGTTGGCATTGGATTTGATACGCTATCACCATGAGCTTTCTGCTACGACTAAGTAATCATACACCACCCTGCTAAATTACATGCTTGCCGCATAGCCGCGATGCCGTTATTTCTCGCACCAAAGTATGACGGACCTCTCCTGCCACCAGTCTCTGCTAAGCGTGCGACAGTCTTCGATGCAAATCCTGTCCAAGATCTCCAAGGAACTCCAGGAATTTCTGTTGGCACAAATCAGCCTGATCGAGATAGATCTCATGCCCATGGCCTGGTATAATCTCCAGCTGACTCCCGGCAACGGGAACCAAGCTGGCGACAGGCTTCGGCCCAGCTCGTGTGTCCAAACGCTAGCATTTCCTGGGCGGCCTTAGGCATGTACAATGGCGAAGAACAGATTGTGAGACTGAGCAGACGCTCTGGATGACGAGCAGCAAGGAACTCTCCCCAGATACCTCCAGTCGACTCTCCCAAATAGTGCACTTTGTCGATCCTGAGTTGGTCGAGTGTATCGATAATCTCATCTAGGATTGTGTCAATGCTGTATTGGTAATCCTCCTTGGTGGGTGATGACGAATGGCCGTGACCACGAGCATCGCGGCGTATGACGCGGTATTTCTTTGACAGAATTGGAATCCATTTGTACCAGAAGTTCGAGTTTCGGCCAAAGCCATGCTGGATCAGAATGGTCTCGTGTGGCGTCCATGGATCTGCGAAGTCGTCAAGTAGATAATGGGTGATTTGTCCATTCGGGTGATTGATGAAAGGCATCTTCAGGTCGTACAGACGTTACACTTGCAGCGTGCCAATGTATAGAGCATGTCTGTGAGAAGAGGTCATTTCGGCAGAGCTACCTACTGTGCGTACGCTTCAAGCGGAGATGTCACGCAATGGTGGTGGTATGCTGTGCAACATCCGGAAGCTCGCGCCTGAGCTACCCTTGAACCGAGACGAGCTCCGTGGGTGCGAACACATCACATCATGTCACTCTGAAGTGCATATTAGCGTGCAGGTCGAGAGAGCAGTTGGCAGTAATGTTTTGGGGAGGCGTTCGTCTGCGGATGATGACAGTCGACCAATCGCCGGGCCTCCACAGCGTCATACAAATCGACGCGTGTGGCGTCGTTTACTCGTACGATACCTGGTCGTGTTTATTTCCCGTACTTCGTACGTGATGTGATGACCTCTCTTCCATGACCACATAACACACGACCACAATGCCTCCAAAACGTTCGACGCGGTCCACGAGGTCGCCGTCGAGCGCTGCGTCTACATCTGCGTCTACATCTGCGTCTACACATGAAACAGAAGAGCCCCATGGCTATGAGTTCGGCGGACCGTGAGTTGGTCCAACATCGGGACGCATGCCCATAGTAAGACTGACAGTATTGCAGTATCGGCGCGTCTTTGATTTCTTTCGGACTGCCAATGGGCTGCTACGCCTTCGCCTTCCTTTGCAACGATGTCTCCGGTTGTCCACCGCCTTCGCTTCTGACGCCCAGCAAGCTGTTTTCTGCGCCATTGCTCTCGAACAAGGCTCCTTGGCAGCATGCACTCGACACACTCGCAGCTGAAGTCGGATGGCCGGGTTGGACTGGCCTGATCAACGTTGAGGCCATCCTCGGCACGCTGTTCTGGTACTTCCTGTCTCTGCTCCTCTATGTCCTGCTTCCAGCGCAAGAGATTGAAGGAACAGAGTTGCGGAGCGGAGGCCGACTGAAGTATCGATTCAATTGTGAGCAGATCTGCAGAAGAATGCGCTACGCGCCGCTGACAATCTCGCAGCCTTCCTGTCAGCCGTCACCATCATGATCGTATGCGCCGCTGGCACATGGGTGCGAGGACCTGATTTCCAGGTTTGGACTTTCATCAACCGCAACTATATCCAGCTTCTTACCTGCAACATCATAATCTCCTATGCGCTCGCGACCTTCGTCTACGCCAAGTCATTCCAGGTCAAGGCTGGTAACCAAGACAAGAGAGAGTTGGCGGCTGGTGGACACAGTGGAAACCTCATATATGATTGGTATATTGGACGCGAGCTCAACCCTCGCGTGGAGCTTCCGTTCTTTGGCGAGATCGATGTCAAGAGCTTCATGGAGCTACGCCCCGGAATGCTGGGCTGGATTATGCTCAACCTGGCGTTTATGGCGAAGCAGTACAAGACCTACGGCTATGTCACGGATTCTATGCGTAAGTTTGAAAAGTTTGGTTGCACACTCAATGCTAATGCTCATCAGTGGTCGTCAACTTTGCGCAAGCTTTCTATGTCTTCGATGCACTTTACATGGAGCCAGCAATTCTCACAACCATCGACCTGATTCAGGACGGCTTTGGCTTCATGTTGGCCTTCGGCGATCTCGCTTGGCTTCCGTTCGTCTACAGCATCCCGGCGAAGTATCTCAGTGTCCACCCGGTTGTTCTTGGGCCCTTCTACTTGGTCCTCATCCTCGCTATTCAAGGATTCGGATACTACATCTTCCGCGCAGCCAACAGTGAGAAAAACCGCTTTCGGACGAATCCCAATGACCCCAGTGTTGCACACTTGGAATACATTGAGACCAAGACCGGATCCAGGCTCCTCACAACCGGTTGGTGGGGAACAGCTAGGCATATCAACTATCTTGGTGACTGGGTCATGAGCTGGGCATACTGCTTGCCTACTCTCGCAGCAGGGTATAAGCTCACTCCAACCGTCTTGTTCGAAGGATCGAGACTGGTGACAACGGACGGCATGAAGGGCTATGCAATTCCCATCACCTACTTCTACATGCTGTACTTCGCCATCTTGCTCATTCATCGTGAGCGCAGGGATGAGGCGAAATGCAAGCGAAAGTATGGCGCAGATTGGGACAGGTACTGTGAGAAAGTGAGGTGGAGAATAGTGCCAGGTGTATACTAGTTTGTTTGTGTCCGTCTTGGGTGTACAGAGGTTGATCAGATTCGTGATTGGCTTAGAAATGGCAGACGCTAATGGATGTTCCTGACCACCTGGTTGTTTTGTGCGTCCTATGTCATGGCGGGTGGTCTTGTGATCTATATTGCACTCTCGGTGCAGACCATCTCTCACCGCAGTGTCTGTCACGACGATCGCTAGGCACGTTGGAGATCCATGAATGCTTAAGTGGGAGCACCCGGTGGCCTTTGCAGGAGACTTTCGCATCTCAAGCCATTAGCCGGAGACATTTGCCATGTCGTCTGATGCTTCCATCTCAGGCTGTCACCATTATGAAGTCTCCGAACCAGGACGTAAGGTGTAGACAACAAGGCGAAGTCAACTTCTTAAGCTCGCGGAAAGTACTCTGTTCACTGTTTCTCACTTCACCACCCACCAGCCACTATCTCGAGACCAGACGAGAATTAGGCGATTCTAGCATTCGAGTGCCTAAGGTATGAAATTTGTAATTTTACTTTCGCGGAAGATAATAGTCCGCTTCGCGTACTATAGCTAAGCCGCTATAGGATTAGATTCGAACTCTACGGAGCTAAGGAATACTCTCTATTAATTAACGCGGGGAATATAAGAATTATTATTCTTATTTAAGCCGTTTCTATTAGGTTTTAAATACTTTATATATAACTTTTATATAAGAGAATATATTATCCTTAGTTCTATTAATATAACGACTATTTCTTATAGTAAAAACTTCCCTCTATAATAGAAAGGACTTTCTCCGTATCGCTATTTTTTTACGAAGTTTTACGAGTACGAAATTAGGTATAAATATATCCTTATCGTATCGTACGCGTCGCGTTACCTATTAGGTCGAAGTAATAAACTAATCGCGTATATTAATAATACTTTCTACCTCCGTAATAAGCTATTCTCTATCTATAGTAGAATTATCTTTAACCGCTATAGTAAGATATATATCCGAACGCTCCTATAGTCGCTAGTCTAGATTATC
>JAASFE010003608.1:347106-475403 GCA_013365205.1 Pseudocercospora cruenta
ACGAGGTATTATAAAGGATAGCTAAGGATATTCTATAGATATTTACGGCATCGTATTACCCCGCTACAAATTTAATCTAGGTCGTTACGGACGTAGTTTAGTAGACTACGGTCGAGGTAGGTATTACGCGTTAGACTTATATATATAGAGCGATATACGATTTTTATATAAATATAGGGCTATAGTATCGACGAATAGGTTAGGATACGTTAAATTTAGTATATAATTAATTTCCGTAATTGCGTAGCGACGTACTATAGCGGATTTCGCGATTTCCGACGTATAATAGTATAGTATCTATTACTATCTACTTACTCCTATTGTTTTAAATATATACGTACTAAATTCCGATAGAAATAGATTAGACTAGTAATAAAGAGTATTATATAGTCTATACGGGAGTTTATTTAATAGGTAGCGGGGTTTGTAAAGTTAGTTGCGGGATTAGCAAAGTCTATTACGGAACACATGAGTCTTAATTACGTGCAACATAAAAACTCTTTGTCACTGGTCTGAGTAGGAGATAGCACCAGCCACCGCAACTACCCCCGCAGACTGAGCTTACGTACGCCACAGTCCGCCTTCTCATGAAAACATACTATCGTTGCACAAAGAACCATGTCGGCGTTCACAGAAGCGAATCGCAAAGCATTCGACGATTTGTCCGCTGCTAAAAAACAGCCCTGGCAGCATGCTCTAGCAAACCAAGTAGCAGAGGCTCTGCAGCAGCGGAAAGACTGGATCGGCGCACAATGGATCGATGCTGAAGAGAATCCTGAAAGGCGCGATGTCCGTCTTCTCGACTATGCATGTGGAACAGGCGCAATCACAAAGGCTCTTGGTACATATGTCAAGACTATCAGAGGCATTGACATTAGCGAGAACATGGTTACCAAGTACAATGAAACAGCTCGATCCTCTGGCCTCAGCGAGGAACAAGCTCATGCAGTAGTCGGTGACCTCTGTGCACAGAAAGCAACTCAAGATTCCCAACTTAAAGATCAGGAATGGTATGAATTTGACATAGCAGTCATTGGTCTCGGCTTTCATCATTTCGAGTATCCGGACGTGGCCATGAAGCGTTTGGCCGAGCGCTTGAAGGCAGAAACTGGTGTGAGTCTCCAGACATTGTGTCTTGCACGACAATGTACATCAAAGCTAACCTGTCGGCCCTAATAGATCTTGGTCATTGTCGACTTCTTGCCTTTTGATGAGAAGCACAACCACGACCACGGCGGCAACAAGGGCGATTTTCCGGAGATGAAGCACACAATCAAACACAATGGCTTCAAGCCGGAAACTCTGCGAGATATGTATGTCGAGGCTGGATTTGAGGATTTCGACATCGTAGCCTTGAAACAACCGGCGATCATGGAGCTCAAGACGGGTACTGTGCAGAGGACTTTGTTCGTTGCAAAGGGCAGGAAATCAGCAACTTGGTGGCAGAAGTTCTCGGGCTGGGTAGGAGGAATCCAGGACGCTGCTAGTGGCCAATTTAAAATCGACAAGAAGGATGCCCAGCGCTGGGAGCCGGGCTTTGCCAAAGGCGGTGAGGTATGGAATACCTCGAAGCAAAAAGACGAGACCTGGAATGCCGTTCCTGAAGAGCAGAATGGGCCAAAGAAGCCCTGGAACATGGGCTTTTGAGGATTCAATGTCGAAGTATTCGCGCCTGAGGCATGCACAAATCGATATGCCAACTTACCTCCTTTGCAATGGACGCAGAACTTCGACTATCGCGGTTGCCATCATCGGATGATGGTACCTTGTCAGTCCATCAGAATACAAATTGTGGAGTGTGCTAAAGATCAGAAATGCTCAAGTTTCGGTACTCGGACGCTTTAGCCTCAAAATTGGATCAAGCGGTCATGATGACTACACTTCATAGTAGCAATCCCGCATCTGTGACCGCAACACATCTCACAGTGTTTCACCGACACGACGGTGCCTGAACTCAATCTCACGACATTCAGGGATAGTCCAATAGGAATACTGCCAGGGACCCAAGCGAGCTTCTCTCCACGATCTCGTCCATGCTGCATCGGCCTGGGACCTCACGTTCCCCAGGTCATGAACACGCTATCAATATGCACTATACCGAGACTAAGCTCTTGTCGGACTGGCAAAGACAGCATCATGAGGCATTTCGCACGACACTCCAACGTCAGGTTCACGTCAAGTGATCGATCACAGCCCGAATCGTCTTGTCGTTTGGCTTTCAGACTTCGATCGTTCCTGTTGGCGGATGTCCGTGAGGCTGGCGTGTGACCACTTGATGGTGGATCGATGCATCGACCCAATGTGCATCTGTTTCTGTGTTCCTGCATGAGCAATGCCGTGCGAGAGCACAATCGATGACCGCAGAAGTGGTCATGATCTTGACCAACTGAACAGCATAAGTAGCAGCCATCGACCACCTTCAAAGCATTTTTTACAGCACCAGCAACTCCAACAATCTCAACAAACATACAACACTACCAAAAGAACAACCTTCCTCACAAACATCACCATGTCTGACTACAAGCCAACTGAGCACGACGGTCTCCGCAAGGACGGCCAGCCAGACCAGAGAGTCGGCACTGGCGAGTTCGCTGGCGGCAAGGTATGCTATCTCTTTCGATTTCAATCCATCGAAACCGATACTAAATCCACTTCCTTACAGGTCGACCCAGTCGAGGCAGGAAAGAAGGGAGGAAACTCCTCTGGTGGTTCGTCGGACGACTCTGGTGACAGCGGCAGCGGCGGCAAGGGTCAGTTCGCTGGTGGAAAGGTTGACCCAGTTGAGGCTGGCAAGAAGGGAGGAAACTCTTAGATGCCACGACGAAGTTACGATGTGACGATCATAGCTCGCTCGTAGAACGCAGCGTAGCTCAATAGGCTTGACGCCTTTTATCTTGGATTGACTCCCTCTCGAATTGGTCATCTTGCCAGAGTCATCGTTGTTTCAGGAAGATATTAATCTCATGATGTGTACTCGAGAATTACATGTGACGGGATGTAGTGCAAGCTGCGTTAACCCACCTTTTTGGGGGAGAAACTAGAAGCTGTCTCGTCAGCCTCGATCGTTCGTACTCTGCAGCCACCGCTACCGATGAAAGAGGGCGTGATCAGGTAGTGGTATCCACAAGTATCCATATTAAGACTATCTACAAGGTCTGCGTTCCCCTTTGTGATCTGTGCTCATCACATCCGTAGAATAGCCATGCCGCTCGAAATATGCTCATTAAGTCCAACGAAAGTAAACATAATTATTGTCCGCAATGTCTTTGACTTGCATAATTTACAAGTTGATGAGGTTGCATGGGCTGCCGATGTTGATGACAGTGAAACCCTCGTTCTATCAATCAGGCTTGTCAGCACGAAAGTCTTATGAAAAGCATTGATGAAGTGTGACTTACGTTCTGTGTGGTTGGGCAGCAAGCAACGTTGCCCTGAGAGCATGTGCTGCCGAGGACATCGAGAGCGCAGGAGCCGCCGAGGACTTGGTCGAGGAGAGAGAGCTTGCTGTCAGAGCCAGCAGCTCCGTTGCAGCAGGCGACCTTCTCCTGCTTGTTACCGCATGAGGAACCGATCTCTGGAGAAGATGGGCTGGAGGACTCTGGCTTGGATGCACCAGATGGCTCGGAGGAGCTCTCGTCGTATGATGGGACGGCAGCACCCATGGCAATGGCAGCGGTGGCGAAGATGGTGAAGACGGTGGTGAACTGCATTTTGATTGATTGTTGGTTGTTTTGATTAGACCTTGAGTGGATCGAATTGAAAGTGTAGTAAAGAGTGACTGTGGTTGGTTGAGTGCTGTTGATTGTTTGCTGGTGGATGATCGATGAAGTTGAGAATGAAGCTGATCTTTATACGTCGTTCGCCAACCGACTCCTCGTTGTTCTCAAGCCATCGTCGACAGCACGGCTCCTTTCTCAAGCGTGTACTTTGATTGCGATCCATCCTGCATGCAGTCCTCGCTTGCATGTGGACTCATGCTGTCTCTCGCCCGTTGATGCCGCCGAGTCACGGAGACAGTAATCTTGATGAGCAGGTGAAATCTTGTAGATCCTCTGCTAAGCTGTAAAGATGAATTCAGATCCATACTTACCGCTTTGGGCTATACGGGCTGGAACCGACTTCGTAAAAGAAAGAGGGCTGAGCTTACACGACAGGAGTATATTACGCACAGATTGTCAGACGCCTTGAGCGTGCCCATCAATAGGGACAAATCTGGGGCTAACTGTCTCAGAGTGAGTAGTGACGTTCTCGGCGCCCCGACTTGGCCTCCCAGCTATGAGCAGGAGGCGAGGCAGGTACTTGACAAAGGGCGTTGTTGCCGGGTACCGACCAACGTGCCTGTATCTATTGTCGTTTGGCGCATCACACGTGCATAGAGACCAGTTCTCTAAATCCTTCCGGCGCGCGGTAATGTGGTATTGCCTCATGAGTTTCTGCGAAGGGTTCCTGCAACGCTGGCCGGCTCAGACGGTGTTGTGATTCTATCGCCTCGGGCTAGAGTGACTCTGCTGGTCTTTATGGCGTTCTCGATCATGTCCCATTGATGCTTCTCGCGTATTTTTTAGACGTTTTCCTGAGCAGGTCAGCGCGCAGCAACTTTTACCCTGTCATCCATTGCAAGAAAGCTTAAGATAGAAGGTTGAAGCCGACGGATGCGGGAGCAATGTCGATCGCAGCTCCAAGTGGTCGGAAAGCTCCTTGCACCCTTGTCTGCGCCGACGACACATCAAGCTCAGCATTACTCGACAGCTGTATCACCACTTGAGTCTAATATAAGGCTCCTTTTACTTGGCTGTGTGCCAAAGAGTCAAACACGCAACCTTTGTTGATCCTTGCTGGGTCATATTAATTTGCAAGAAGCCTGCAAAGTGCCCAACGCTCAGCATCACGGACGCGCTGTCTCCTGGAGACAGCTTCACTCAAAGGCAGGGCAAATTCTCAGGATACGAACTCTCCAGGAAAGCGTAGGAAGTCGCCGTTGAACAGTGAGCGCCCCACAATAAGAAATTGACTTAATCGGTAATGCAGAGAGGTTTTACACGCTCCGGGCGCAGGTCTCGGGACTCTGAGGTTTGTTCGTTTCCCCAATGTTGGTTGACTTCGACCTTCAGGAAAGACCCACGATACATCCCGGATGGAGATGATTGTGAACGCTTCGTGGCGTTGTGGATGCTCCCTTCCAATACCCAGAGCTCGCCCTGGTCCCATTCCAGAAAGCTTGAAAGAAGTTGTTATGTAAACGTGTTTCAAGGTTGCTGCTGATCATGATTCGAAGACTGCGAGAGGCACAATGTGGGCCACGCAACATGAGGGCTTGGTGCTGCAGACAACGCTCACTCTCTAGCAATTTCACGCTTTACAGCTTGGAATAGTGCTTATGTGATCTCGGTCTTCGGAGCAGAGGCCTGAAACCAATGTTGCTTTGAACTCGTGACTCTGGACTGGAGTTTGAGACGTTGAAGTGATCAGGGCAGTGGGTCCCTCGACAAGCAACCATGATAGCCACGCAGCCATCTTGATCTTCAAGCACTGGCCATTGAACTGATGCATCATTTTGAGATACCCTCATATGTGGCCAGTAATGATATCTGTCAAGATCAATATCTGACCATACTTTAGCGGAGTCGTTCGGCCGTTGTTTCGCGGGTCATTGGCACTCAAAGGACTCGTGATCGAAGCAACACCTGCTCTGGGCTGATTTGAGTACCTCGCCGATATGAGCCTGCTTGTGATGGAACTGTGGAATAACGGCACAGGGGCCGCGGAGCTCAAGTTTCGGAGACCGGCTCATGGTCCTCGTGTGCGCTCCTGATGGATTCCTGCCCATGCTGGCCTTGAGTCGACAGATACAGTATAGAACGACATGTATTTTTGTCAGTTTCCCAACCGCACATGTCTCGTGACGGGGCCGAGATGGATCTCTCCGCGGCCGCTTTGGGGCGAGATTTGCAGTCAGCACAAGCTGCAGTCAGCGCGTTGGCAATTGTATGGAGCATAAGAACTCCTTGCGAAGATCGTGATATATTCCTGCCAATGTTGCGTCGTAATTGTGGATGTGTCCGATCGCGGAGCAAACCGGCAGTCGAAATATCGTACGGCTTGTAGGCAGTCTCCTTAATGCTCGTCTCTTTTCACTCGCGCTGGGCAAGAGACGAAAGATGGCGACTTCATACGCTCATTACCAATCTATTCCAGATACAGCAGCATCGTCGCCGGACACCGAGACCACAACGCGCAATGCATTTCTCCCAATGGCTCCATGAGGTCTGATAAGAAGAGCTTCAGCACAATGTTGACACCTGTCGAGTTCGTATGGCAGCTCCAACTACCAGCAAAGGTTCAAGGAAAAATTACGGCGAGGGAAGTTTGCTGCTGTCAGGTCCGCGAGAAAGAGATGTCGGGCGGGAAGAGAAAGCTGAGAACTCGGCAATGTCCCTAACGAGAACGAGGGATGGGATGCGAAGCTTGCTTACTCCCTCGGCGGGGTTTAGTTGAGCATTGGGGTGGATACCTGCGAACTTTCTTTTGACCGCCATTGGCACCTGGTAAGTTGCTCAACTACAATCCTTCCTGACTCTATAGCAGTGTCTGGTGGTAGGCTCGCTCATGTCGCTCACAATTCTCTCCAGACGGGCTGCTGCTCGCTCTTTCCAGCCTGCTTCGACCGTCCTCAATCGGCAGTTCAGCACGCCCGTCAACGACAGCTTCTCACCCTTGTCGAGCTCGAGTACTCCTCCCCCACCTCCAGAAGCCCAGAGTGCACTATGGAACGCGGTCAATGCCCGGGCTCCTCGCTACGACTGGACGAAAGATGAGATTCGAGACATCTACAACACGCCGCTTATGGAGCTGGCACATCAATCAGTACGTTGAGGACAGCTTCAGGCATCGAGATGCCACATGTGGATAAGTGGAGAAATAGGCGTTGATATTAATCGCTTTGTAGGGTGTCTTGCATCGACGATTCCATTCCCCTTCAGCTGTGCAAATGTGCACGTTAATGAATATCAAGACGGGAGGTTGCAGTGAAGATTGCTCGTACTGTGCTCAGTCGTCCCGCTACAACACCGGCCTTAAGGCCACCAAGATGTCGCCAGTAGATGATGTTCTCAATGCAGCTCGGATAGCAAAGAGCAATGGTAGCACACGTTTCTGTATGGGGGCTGCTTGGCGAGACATGCGAGGACGCAAGACAAGCCTCAAGAACGTCAAGGCTATGGTTGAGGGAATTCGTGCTATGGACATGGAAGTCTGCGTCACCCTTGGCATGATTGATCAGAACCAAGCGGACGAATTGAAGGAAGCTGGACTCACGGCGTACAACCACAACGTTGATACATCCCGAGAGCACTACCCATCCGTCATCACCACGCGATCTTACGATGAACGTCTTCAAACTTTGTCGAACGTTCGGAACGCTGGCATCAATGTGTGTTCGGGCGGTATTCTAGGTCTTGGTGAGAAACCAGAGGATCACGTCGGCCTGATCTACACAGTCTCGACTCTCCCAGCTCATCCGGAGTCATTCCCAGTTAATGCTCTCGTTCCGATCAAAGGCACACCGCTTGGCGACAGCAACAAGAAACGCATTTCCTTCGATGCCATTCTGCGGACCATTGCTACTGCTCGACTCGTCATGCCGGCCACCATTATTCGAATCGCTGCAGGACGAACAACCATGAGTGAGGCCGAGCAGATCCTGTGCTTTTCCGCCGGCGCCAATGCTGTATTCACTGGAGAAAAGATGTTGACCACCGAGGCAGTTGGCTGGGACACTGACAAGGTCATGTTTGAGAAGTATGGGCTGGTCCCAATGAAGCCATTTGAGCGTGGAGCCTATCGCGAGACGAGTTGGTCGTCAATAAAGGCCGAGACTGCTGCTGTCGACCCAGCAGCGTCGAAATCCTCCACAGCCGAGATTCCAGCTGCTGTATAGTGATAGCTTCAACAAAGACATGATTCAACAGTACATGGAATGCACAACCCGACCAAATCGCTTGCGTTCAGGAGCAAAGGCTTCGCTTTCAACTCCAGCATACCTCCAGTACCAGCACCACCAGCGAAGCTGCCCCAGCTGGTCAATACTTCGATAAGAAGCACAGCTGGTACTAGCGGCCAGCACTCATCTCTCATGCTGTTCGTATTCTTGCTCACTGAGATGCAATGACGTTCATCGATCTCGCGCTCTTGACTAGAGGCGGAGAGGCACTGCCACCTGAGAGACGGACTTTGACAACGTCACATCCCGATAATGAACATCTGCCGTATCGGGAAGCGAAATGTAAACAAAGGTTTTGAGCCGCTTCTGGAAACATCGGATAAACTTCGTCGTCGAACCACGAGTGTCTGTCCAGGCACATATAGAACGAGCTCTAACAATATAGTACCGACTGACTGGTAGTACCGAGATTGGCGCTGTCGATGCGACAGTCTTGTGGTTTCACGGTCAAAGCGATGTGCACTGAATGCATTCTTACACCGCAAGCACCGGCATTACAGAACATTTGTCTCGCCATGGCGCAGACTGTGTTTTTGCTTTCGGTGTGAGTAATCAATGTCCTTTCGCTACGTTCTTGTATTGACTTACGAGAAGCATGTGCAGTGCAGTGCAGCTGCTTCATCAGACTTAGTGCGGCAACAGCGGGCTGATGTCTAACTAGAGTCATTACGCTATTTCTGCGCTGCGTCCTGCATGTCAGCATTCGACAAAAGTTCAACCACGCGTGCACCAAGAGCGATCCACAGGACATCGCTGTGCTGGCCCAATCGTTTTGTGATCGTCAGTGTTGGGTGAAAAGGCCCGAACCTCAAATTGTTACCGACCACCTGGTTCCACGTGTAGCGAGTCAGTACCTGCAGCGACGTGCGCTGCGCTGTCCTGGTCATTGACAATGATGAGCAGGCACACCGCCTCCGCCAAGTGAGGCCCCAACACATGAATGAATTGTTACACGCATCATCTACGCTTTCACTGAAGCCTGCCTTCACTGGTGATGGGACGATTGAGAGTGGTGATGTTGCGCAACAACTCGCTTCGAGCTCGTTCTATCGCTGTATCACGGTCCATTTATCAATGATACAACTAATACCGAAGGTCCTTATAGACCTGGACCAAAGCAAGGTGTATCCTCCTGGTGCGCCATGCTTCGCTCAATAAACCTCCAAATCCTCATGTCGTTTTGCGTCGTATTCATATTAGGTCAAGATAATTCTGTTGGTGGTCTTACCAAGCTGCAAAGTCGGGTGCGGGAACCGCGATGGCGGCTGTACACATCGTTCCTGGATCAAGCGGATTCCAGCTCCAACTTGTATTCGAAGTGCGGTGAGCATCCATCGCAGGGAGCTCGCCGATCTTTGAGGGCTGCACTCCTGTGACGGGATATGCATTCATGAAAGGTTCCAAAGACGGCGGCATCTGTAGTAGTTAGTTCCGACGGGTTAGACTAGGTCGGATGACATACCCAGCAGTTCAACGCAGCATCATCAAACGTTTCAATAGTTCGAGGCGTCTCAGCAGAGTGAGTGGTCGACTGGAGAGCAGAGAAGCTGTTGGACGCGTGCATATTCATCCAGAGATGTTCGAACTTCTTCGACTGGCATTGAAGGTCAGGATTGGGCGACTGTTCGCATGAGTGTTTGACAGCGTGTCGAAGGGGGAAAACATCCTCCTCTCGTGCTTCGCTGGCATCGATCGTCGGAACTTCGCTGAATATGGCCTTATCGCTTTCTTGATGCACTCGAGGAGCGGTCAGTCGTGGCTCGATGTCTACCCTTTGCTTTTCGAGCTTAGATGTCAATGCGCATGCTGGAGTTCCATGATGTATAACGGTCCAATAAGTGATCTGGTAGTTCAAACGATGTTGCATGCAACTTCGCATGCCGCCATCTTGGAGATGACGCTCGATACTGCCAGGCGAGTCATGAGCAATCAGCGAAAGACTTTGGTGGCCTCTGATGTTGAAAAAGGAGCCATCGAGATCAGGCCAGGCCTCTAGCATGTCAACAAACATTGGAATTGCCCCGATGACAGCAGATACCTGCGGTGGTATGCTGAATGCCCATGTTCAGCGATGTTGACTAGCCAGAACCTGACAGCAAAGTGTAGTTGCAGAAGAAGGTTGGCGATCGATGTCATCAAGAAAGGAACAACAGCAGTCTGTCGGGGCCACCTTCCTAGATCGAAGCCGATCGGAAAGATTCGTCTCGGACCGTGGACCCACTTTTGCGCCACACACGGCTGGGCTTCATCTGCTCGACCAAACTGAGTTTCCAACACGACCCGGCAAGCCATCTACCACCCAGGATGAGAAAACTTGACGATGCCAAAACCAGTTGGCAGGAACTTGCGCAGTACAAGACTCTGAGGGAACTCAAGGATGGCGTGCGACTTGATGAACACAGCTCGGCCGCCACCAGCGGACTCAGATCCATCTGCTGGAAAGCATTTCTTCTCTTTGACAGCTTGGACGTGGAAGATTGGCAGCGAACGCTTGCTTCCTCACGATCGGCGTACAACTCACTACGTGCACATTTCTTTCGCTACATAGACAATCCTGAAGAGATAGGATCTGGCTTCGACCCCCTCACTCAAGATGCAGAGGTATGAGAATCTATTTGCAGGGTGGACTGCTGTTCTGGCTATGATACAAGCTAAGTCCTGAAAGACCTCTCCCTGGCAGCAACTGAAAAAAGATGAAGAGCTTCGAGCAGAAATCGTGCAAGATGTTGAGCGCCAATCCATCCTGCAGCTGCCTAATCACAGGCGTATGCTTACGGATATGCTGTTCACATATTGCAAACTGAACCCAGATGTCGGCTACAGACAGGGCATGCACGAGATAGCTGCGCCGATCTTGTGGGTGGTAGAGGGCGATGCAGTGGACGTGGGTGAAGCAAGCAAGATCCTTGGCGAAGAGGCCATAATCAAGGATGTGTTCGATCCCGAATTCATAGAGCACGATTCGTTTGCCATTTTTGGCCAAGTCATGCAGAGTGCGAAGACATTCGTAAGTTGTTTGGACCCTTCGCTGGCTTAAGGTCTGAGTCTCCGTTTCTAACCCTAGGACTCCAGTACATCTCCGAAGGCCCAGTGTCTATTGCAACGAGGAGCAAACACATATTCAATGAGCTAATGGTTCAGATCGACCCAGACCTGGTCAAGCATCTCGAGAGCCTCGATGTGCTGCCTCAGGTATTCCTCATACGATGGATAAGGCTTTTATTTGGCAGGGAATTCGAGTTTGAAAGTGTGCTTGCACTTTGGGATGTCATCTTCGCTGAAGATGCCTCCCTTGAACTTGTCGACCACATTTGTCTTGCCATGCTACTACGTATCCGATGGCACCTGCTAGATGCAGATTACAACAATGCTCTTGGACTGCTGCTGCGATATCCTGATCTTGATAAAGATCTGCCCGCGCAGACTTTGGGACTTGATGCACTGTATCTGCGAGATCACATGAATGCTGAAGGTAGTAGCTACTTGGTGCTCAAGTACACTGGCAGACCTTTGACCAGCTCAAACCGACCGACCACGCCTCCTGCCCTTCAGAGGAACATCACGCAGTTCTCAGGCCTGAATGCTGTTCGGCACTCGAAGCCCTCTCGGAACAACATCGAGGCGGTCTTGCAGAGCACAGCTAAGAACTTGTTCGCCCAAAGCGAAAGGCTGGGAATTGGTAAAGCAGTAAGAAGTACGATAGACGATATCCACAAGAAAGCTCAGGAGATCAGAGACTCGCAAGCACCATCGCCTCCACCTTGGAGACGCTCTGGACCCCCACGCGTATTGGAGAGATTGAAAGAGATAGAAGAGCGAAATCAGAGGCTTGCCGCCCTGCTGGGACAAGCTGTCAGTGAACTCTGGGAGTGTCAAGGGCTTGTCAGTGGAGACCGGAACGTAAGTGAGGGTTCGACTCAAGAGGCAAATGTGGAGAAGCTCAGTGCTGCTATTGCGCGTGTGCAATTCGTCCACGTGTACCTTGATCAACCAACCTTGATCCTCCCTGCCGAGGAACATACTACGCAAGAGTCCGAAAAAGGCACCACAATGAGTGTCGCAGGCCCGCGGCAAGAACCCGAACTAGATCCGGATGATTCGACGGCAGAGTCTATGGTGTTGCCTTCTACGAACAACTCAGAGCACGAGAAAGGAGAGGCTGCCTTGCACAGACCGGTCCTCGCTGATCCTTCAACATTTGAAGACTTTGACGATTCCGAAACGCAAACGGATGTCAAGCTACAGCCGCCAGCCTCTGGTTCAAAAGCTGATCTTGATGATACGCCAAAGACGGTTGTCGCCGAACAGCAGAGCACGCCGGTCAAAACTTCAACTCCACGCCCTTCACTTGAGCAGAGTCCCTTCTCATTCATGCTCGGTCAGGACACGACTTTGAAAGAAGGGCAAGACGGGAAGAGAATGCCTCCTTCCCAAGAAAGGGGAAATGCGTCCTTGTTTGGTGACACGAAAGTTACACACAGAACTCCAACTCATACTCCTACAGGAAGCGTCAACAAGTTCCTTGCAGATGACGGAGGCAAAGATGAATTCGACTTCGGCAGTTTAAGAAGAGGTAAAGGTCCCAAGAGGTAAATGGTGATGCGTTCAGCAACGCAGTCCAGTTCTAATGATCATGGGATGAATTCTGTTCGCCACGAAGCGACTCTCGAATTGTACCAGAAAAATGCTCCCAATCATCGAGGGCCTCTCTCTCTATCATGCAGTACCGAGGTCTTCGTATTACAGAAAAGCAGGATACCACAATGGTATTGCGCATACCATCTACAGCTTCGACTTCTGCAGAGCAGGATCCTGCTCACTGCCCTTCAATAACGGCAGAAGTTCTTTCCTGACATGAGGCGGTACACCTTCTCCCTTGACTTTGTTCGACTTGCGTTCGACCCAAATCTGTATAAAGCCGCCAACAGCTTTGATATCTTCCTCGCCTTCCTGGAAGATTCCAACTTCATACCTGCCATACGATGTTAGAATCTGTCAGATGGATTCTTGTTTACGACTCACATGACACTACTCTTTCCCAATTTCACGACTCGCAGGCCAATGTTGACTACTCCAGGATATTGCGTGGCACCGAAATAGTCGCAGTAACTTGATCCCACAAGCCCGATGAACTCAGAGTTGTGGTCGCCATAACCAGGGCTGTAGCCAGTCTTCTGAATCAGGTATGAGTTGATGATGGAGTCGATTAGGACACCATAGATGGGATTGTTCATGTGATGGAACATGTCATTGTCGTTCCTGGCGAATTCCAATCAGCAAGTGAAGGGTAGGTTCGTGCGGCACGCGTACCATCTTGTCCTGTAATCTTCAAGATAGACATAGTCGCTGCGCTTCCGCGCCTTTTTCGACTTTAGATCTAGTCCTAATGGTGCAGCCATTTTGCGAATGCAAATGGCAATGCGCAAGCAGAAGTGGTAGTAGACAAGGATGTCATTATTCCCGGGAGCCGAGGTACGAAGATGAATGCAGTGCTCAATTGATTGAACTTTGATTAACCAAATTTTCCTCAGCAATACTGCACTGCAGTGCACTCTAGGCTCAGATGTCTCTTCCTCTCTTTGTGCAGCTGGTCCTGCTTCCTCAACGCTGTTTCGCTGGTGCTACTATAGCGCCGTATAGTCTATCAATGCTGGCGTGTCTATATGCAAAGCTGTGGTGCACGAAAGGGCCGCCGCGAGCCTTTGCGCTCGAAATGCAAAGCTGTCAAGAAATGCCCAAAGGCATGCAAGATCTGTACCGGAATAGTGAAACCCGAATGTGATCTCTGATGTTGTTTCACTCGAACGACAGGCGTAATATCAACCGACGAGAATTCGGGGGAAAGGGGGGTGCCTGTACTGTCCGAAGACGGCTACACTGAGGCGTTCTAGTCCAGATCGTCGTTTCCGCTGGCGGCTGCCTCCTTCTCGACGTCTTCGACCTTCAAACTTCCGTCATCGTTTCCTGATCCGTGTTCCTCCTTTGGCAGAAGAGTGAAGATCATGACAAGAAGCGGCTCGTCAGTCTTACGATTTTTGAGGACGTATCTGAGCGCATGTGAGCTTGCAGTCTGAGTGTTAGTCGAGACCACCAATAGCACAAGCAAAGCATCCTCCTCACTATGCATACTGTTTACTGCAAGCACTAGGATCTGTAACTTACCGAAGTGGCTGACCATCCCAGTACGATATGATGGGTATCGTGATCCCCGGAATCAAGCTGTAGCCTGGCAGGCGAAGTGCGAAATCTGAGAACGTCTTGTCAGACCTGCACCTTTCTTGAAAGCAGTGGGCTTACCATTGAAGTCTAGGTATGGGTTGAAGAAATCGCAAGAGTACTCCCTGTTTTTCTCTAATGTGATGTCCTTGAGGTGCTTCTCTGTCAAGAAGAACTTCTGTCTCGCTGGACCCTCTGCTGGAAGGCCCAAGCTATCTCGCACCTCTTGCCCATCGCCGTCTGCACCCTCTTGAAAGACTATTACGTCCTCATTTGCACGGACCTCTTCCACCTTTTCCTGTTCCTTGTCGTCTTTCGGTCCTATCCTGAAGGTATTTATTGAGCTGAGAAGCGGTCCGTACAGGTAAGGCTCGTCTGCGTAGACATCTCCGTACAGTCCAGGATCTATGAACCATGTTGCGATTTTGAAGGCTTGATTGAATCCGGGAGGAAGCTTATCCCTGATAGGATGGTCGAAGTCATTGCCAAAAACGAGATCGTGACCATTGAAGTCTTCTTTGGGCGTGAATGTGAAAGCCAGTGAGTATAAATCGGATTTGTGCTTTTCGTGCTCGAAATATGGTGATGTTTTCGGCGAGCCTTCAGGTAGACCACGGTAGTTCTGAACTCGTATTCGTAGGTCGGCAGTAAGATGCTCGTTAGATATGCGTATCGATTCTTCGGTGTTGACGGGAACTGGTTGCTGGTCTTCGTAATTAGGTCCTGCTGTGACCTTGAGAATGTACTTGTCCGCCATGACTGCAGCTTTGAGTATGGTTTGAAGTCTCAGGTGGTATCTGCTTGCCTAAGGTGTAGGTGAGGGGCAAAGACAGAAATGCAGAGTGATGCGGCATGTCGTGCATGTGAACGCGATTTTTGGTCGAGGGCAAGCTTTGATGTCGTCACCGCACTCGACCTTCATGCGAGCCGCTTTCGGAACGAATGGCATCGGATAAGATACATCTACTTTTCACACACAATTCACTAGGTAACACGTGTTACAGCTAAGACGAGGCAAGGCGAGGAAGGAGCCCGATTGTGCGCGACCCAAGGGTTCGCAAGGCCATGACCTCGTGATGCCTGGACGGATCTTACAAAGCTCGCTCTATACATTTTTACAAACGTCTGATCACGTCGTTCAGAACTTCTCCGGTGGTGGCCTTGCCGCCCATATCAGGACTGAGCAGCTTTCCGTCAGCGAGATTTCCATCCACCGCCTGGTAAATCCTTGCAGCAGCCTCCTCATGGTTCATGAACTCAAGCATGAGCGCAACGCTTCGTAAAGTTGCGATTGGGTTTGCAATGCCTTTGCCTTGGATGTCAGGAGCAGACCCGTGGCAAGGCTCTCCGATAGCGAAGCCGTCGCCGACATTGGCCGATGGCACAAGTCCCAAAGATCCAACCAGAGCTGCCGCACCATCTGACAAGATGTCGCCGTACAGGTTTGGTGCTACAATGACATCGTACGTACTTGGCTCGCGGAAGAGCTTGTAAACCATGGAGTCCACGATCTGCTCATCGATTGCGATACCAGCGTCCTTGAATCGAGGCTGTTCCAGTGCCTTTCGTGCGGTTTGACGGAAAAGACCATCGGTCTGCGAGAGGACGTTGCTCTTGTGCGTGATGGTGACCATCGACTTTTGCCCTGTTTGTCCAGTTGTCTCCCTCACTCTCTGCCTCCGTACAGCAATTTCTCCTGCCATTGTTGCGATTCGAGAGGAGGCATGTTCAGAAATTCGTTTGATAGCTTCCGCTACCTTGCCCTTTTCACCATCGTACGTCTTCTCTTCCTTGACATAGAGATCTTCTGTGTTCTCGCGAACAATTACCAAATCGATAGGGTCCGGGAAAGCAGGCGTGGGCGCGACTGATTTAACAGGGCGAACATTGGCATAGAGATCGAGCTTTTTGCGCAGGGCGACAATTGGACTGCTGTAACCTTTTGTCGGTGTGGTTGGTGAGCTGCAGAACAAGGTCAGCATGTGAATGTGCTGCGAGAATACAGCACGCAATCGCTCACCTCACTGCACCGAATAACGCGCCATCACATTCCTTCTTCAAAGTCTCGACAGTTTTGTCAGGGAGCGCAACACCCGTCTGCTTAAAGGTCTCAAATCCAGCATCGAGGTCCACGAATGAGAACTTGAGGCCGAGAGAGGCTGGAAGAGCTTCTAACAGCCGTCGACCAGCTGGAATAACCTGAAAGGAAAGGTCAGCAATCCCCTCAAAATTATAAATTCTTAGCTGCAATCTGGCACCTTGCAAACATAGCTCCTGTTCACAGGGAGTGTGCTCTATGACTGGGATCGACCTACCTCGCGGCCAATACCATCGCCGGCTATCAGTCTGCAAAAAAGCAGAGAGCCAAAGTCAGCAACTATTCATAAGACACTCAATACACGAAGTAGTGTCTGTCGACGGGTGTTTGTCGAAGATGGGGAATGCATTGGCATTGCTCCGGGGCAGAATCGTTTACGCGAGACGTGTACATACCCTAGGCGTCGGTCAGTGTGAGTCAGTATTTCGAGTAGCAGACATGTCCAAACCTATTCTTATTGCCTTTTGCGACGCCATTGTAGCGATGATATGTCTGGTTGTACGCCAGGCACAGAAGGTTCAATACAGCCTCCAGAAATTCGTCGTACCTGGCAGCGAGCTTGGACAATATTTCGCCGAGGTCGGATTCAAACGCGCATTAGCGAAACCTTATAGCGGCTCTTACCGCTACATCAACGGACCGCTGCTTCGCCATCATGTTTCTTCGAGGCGCAGCTGCTATCTCGTATGGCACATACACGGCCTTCGACTTGCCGCCTAGATGACGCTCAGCAAAGGTAGAGAAGCTTAATACATGAGCCCTCTCAACGGCAATAAATGTCCGGCGGCAGTCGCTGCAAGCTAAACCATCATTAAGAATTCGTCAATAGCCTAGAGCCTGGTCCGCGGATTTGCACCACAGCGCGGGAAAATGTGCAACTCAAGGCAGCATGGCTCCGCGGTTTGCTGCCGTCAAGATGCAGCCTGTCACCTCGTGTTTGACCAAAAGGTGCGCCACGTTAGGAGGTCACTGGTGCAAGGCTGTCATTTCCTAGCGCTCCTGATGAGAGTGATACGAGGAAGCTATCTAGCTTCTACTCTATTCGTGGCAGGTATAATGAGATCGCTCGCTGCCATCTCCATCAAAGCTCCTGCTTGTTCATCCAGGGAGAAGGTACTTTTGTTCGTCAGTCAAGAATTGTTCCATTCCTCTATAGCCAAGCTTTCTCTTGGACAGCTGACCATATGCACGGCGGATGACGAGCGCGGCACGTCCAATTGCACCATTGATACGACTGATATTATATAAACAACAACACGAGCTTAGCCTGATTCTGCGTGTACAGCTTCTGGACACAAGATTTCTGCTGAAGGTCGACCAATAAGACTGCACAAGTTCACACTAGTCGGCCCCAGGAACGTCAACAATGCTGCCGTTTGAGGTCCTCCTCCTAGTAGCCAGCTCTGGAGCCCTGGCGTTTAATCACGATATCCAGCACTACGCGCAACAGGATATACTCTCGGACAGTAGCCGAACATCAAAGCCTCTCCACACCTACCAATGCTTCGAAAGGAACATTGCAAACTATCCACCACCTGCGCACTGGCTGTCCTTTTCAGACATGTGGAACATCAACCGCGAACAAATTTTGTCCAGCAATGGAGGCAACACATATCTCCAACACTACATCCACCAAGCCATTCTCAAAGTGTCGAAAGAATCGAATCTCGATGCCCGCCTGATCCTAGCCTTGATCATGGGCGAATCTCAAGGCAAAGCTTCATCACCATGTGTTGGCAGCCATGTGCCCAGATGCGGGATCCTACACGCGGTGAAAGGATCTTCGCTGGATGAAACACAGAGCAGTGATTCAGTTGAGAGGTTGATCAGAGAAGGCATTATTGGTTCTCCTGAGCGTGGTCTGGGCTATGCTCAGCTTGTGCAAGGCAAGCCCCGAGTAGCGAATGTGACTCCAGGTTGTCCTTTCACAGCAGCAAGTGCGTATCACTCGGGAGGCCTGCGTCGGCATGCGGATGAGGTGGAGGTAAATGGTCGTGATCTAGAAGACGTTAGGTTTGTGAATGATTTCGCAAATCGTTTGCTTGGGTGGAACGGGCGAGGAGAAGGCTTCAATAAGTGCTGAGCAGGAGATTCCATGGTCCGGCATGATGTCTAGCGAAGATACCCCTTTGACCAGCGTTCAGTAGGATAATTGTTGAAGAGTTGCGATTTGCTCGCTATTTCGGCCTTTATTGGAAGGCAACTTCTCGCTTTCTATCCCACTATGCATCTGAAGTCTATGTGGCGCTCTGTGTCGCTCTAAACTTGCACTCTGCTTTTGTTTCATGACTTTGCCTTTCCCAATGCTACGCTGGACGCTCACATAATGACTTCGTTGGCGACGTCGCGCTTGAGCTCCTTGTATGGCAAGCATACACAGTTCTGCACGCGCACCTCGTCACCAACAGCACATTCCTTGCCAAGAATAGTAATGCTTTGCACCTTAACTCCATTCTTGACGATCGATGTGCTGTGCTCCCGGACAGGAGTCGGAGTGCCCTCGACACGCGCCCATGCACCAACCCTGCTGCTCCAGCCAATGATGGCATATAGGACGCAAGCATCGTGCCTGATTTCGGCGCCCTCGAGAACGATGGCCTCCTTGATTCTGGCTCCTGCACCCACGACAGCATTGGCGCCAATGGATACATTTGGACCAAGCTTCGCGGTCGGATCTACCTGTGCCGTTGGGTGGATGAAGACGGGTGGGAGAATGTTTGCCGAGGGTTTGGCGAGCTCCTCCGACTGTTGCTGGAAAGCTTTCATCAGATACAAGGCGTTGGCTGGCACGGCAGAGCCAGCAGTCTTGATCTGACGCCAGAAGTCCTTGGTCTCCAAGACGTAGAACTGTCTGCTGTCTGCAAGATCCGACAGAATGTCCTGCTCGAGTCGAATGACCTGGTTCTCCTTATCATCATCATCGGCTGGGTTTGGAATGTACTGAGAATCCAGGGCGTCCGAAGAAGGATATGACACCAAGCGAGGTCGGTCTGTCCGCCGCTTAATGGCAGTCTTGATGCTGGGGAAGATTGCTTCTGTGGAGAATAGGTAGACACCACAGTTGATCAAGTTGCTGATGTGTGACTCCGGCTTCTCGACATAATGCAGTACTCTCTTGCTGTGCGCGTCGCTGACTATGCAACCGAAGTTGGCTGCCGCGTCATTTGGCACCCGAGTTCCCAAGATCACAGCCTCGGCATCCTTCTCTTCAAACAGTCTCAACATCTGTTCTAGCGGGAACGAGCAGCAAATGTCGGCATTGAGTACGAAAAAGCGGTCTGGCCTGCCCTTGAGGATTGCATCGCGGAAGTGGTAGAGACCGCCTGCAGTACCCAAAGCCTGGTATTCGCGCAAGTACTGAATCTTGATCTGTGGATGTGTGCGCGAGCTGTCTTTTATAAAGTCGCGGAAGACGGACTCGTCGTAGTATCCGACGATGAAGACCTCGCGAATTTCAGGTACTCGAGTAATTGCTGCGAAGCAGTGCGAGATGATCGGATGGCCGGCGACTTCGAAGAGAGGCTACTTGCGATCGTCAGTGGGTGAGTAGAAGGAAGAGGTCTATGCCTGTTCCTGATTTCCGTACCTTGGGCAAGTCCAGCGAGAGCGGTCTGAATCTGGTGCCTCGAGAAGGACCACCAACCTGCCGAGATCTTAGCCGTCGTCTCTTCAACTCATGCTAGAGAATCGAGTCTCAATCTCTTCCAAGTTCGTACCAGAATTACTGCCTTGGTGACAGGAGCATTGCCTGCCTTCCCTCGAACGGGCACCTGCAGCGTGGACGCCATGGTGATAGAAGCAGACGAGCTGGAGGTTTTGAGGGTGTGATTCGCAGAGGGTGAACGTAGGTCGCGTTGAAGAGTTTGACAGCCGAATTCTCTCAGGTAGTCTTCGTATTCGTGGCGCGACCGCAACTGTGCGATCAAATGGTTGTTCGATTCGAAACGTTTCCCCTACTTTAGCTCCAGCACGCACATGACACCCCACAAGCTAGTTCTAGCGTGACTGCCGACGATCTCGGCTTCTCTTCGCCAGCAGTTCGTTACTTTCACTGAACATTGACGACTTTCCTAACAGATCTTGATCCACAGCAATGGCCGTACGGCGTTGATCAAACACCCACGAGAGGTGTCTCGAACTGGAAACTAAGTCTATTCAAGCCGAAAACTCTTCTTGTCGAAGCACTGGCACTTGGCAGCGACTTCCACCACGTGGAAACAGCTAAGAACCGGAGCAATGAAGGAAGAAATATTGTTTGATCATTCGCTAAAGATATATGCTCAATGCTATTTTCTTGATGCTCAGGGTTTCACAAATGCTCTCTACTGTCCCAACTTCGACATAGTGATCGCAAAGTACACATCATCCGGAACCGAGCACACCTCATCGGTCGCGCTGCTGCCACCAGCATGGCAGATTGGGTCATCTGTGAAAGCTCTGCCACCGAGTGTCTCAGTCTCGCTCACATCCTGCCAGAGAAACAGCTCATTTGTCTGAGTGTCGTGCTTTGGAACGTAGCTGAAGCTGAAGAAGCTGTTCTCGCCGCAGGAGTACACATGGCCTCCCTCAAAGTTCTCGGTTGCGCCCTTAGTTACTGGGTCGTATGGTACGCATTCAAAGTCGAGTGTGCCTCCATTTGTTGCGAGAATGCGGAAAGACATTGTGCTAATAGTGTTCCCGTCGTACTCCCGGGTCGCTGGAATGAGATCAGCTTCTGCACTAATATCTGGAACTCGAGTCACTTACTGAAGTCTTTGATCTGGTAGGTCGTCTCGTCTGTTCTAGCTGCTGGCGCTGCTACAGCAGCTGCGCCGAAAAGTGTAGCTGCGGCTGCAATGGTGAACTTCATGTTGTATAGAGCTTTAGGAACTTCGTGTCTGGATGATAAGAGTGAATGAACAATGAGAGGCTTGTCGAGGTCGTTGTTGTTGTTGATGCTGTTCAGAGTACTTGATGAATGAAATCTGACAAACGGGACGCCAATGATCTTAAGTATTGCCCATTCCCTGTTAGTATCATATTTGTATCTCGAGAGTAAGGTACGTCACAGAATGTTCTATGCTGTGCGACATGCTCGTGTTGCAAGTTCACAATGCAACTCTTCAAATGCCGTACGAAGCCGCTTGAGGATCATAGTGGCGATTGCTGGGCAGAAAGCCATTAGCACCGATTAGTGTGCTTTCTTTAGTGTCCTCGAATACAACTGCGAAGGAAAGTGTAGATCACATTCGCCCGGTTGAAAGTCTTGTCGTCTCGGCAGCCGGCAAAATGCCTGCCGCTGGACCCTAGTGTGGATCTAGAGTTAAATTTGGAAGCGACTATGAGACATTGCAGTGGTGCGTTGGACCTTCTGACGTACGTTGCCTTCGTGTACGGTCGATACGAGCTGTGCAAAGGTTTCCATCTTGATGATGTGCAATATCAAAACGAAGAGGTTGTGCAAAAGAGGGAGCTTGCCGTCCTTTGCCGTGCAATCCTGACCCTCTGCCTGTCAAGCACTTGGTCGATCATACTCTGGTCGTCAACGCCTCGAAATGTCTCAGTGTTCGCATGCCGCAAAAAGTTGGCATGCACTGGATGTATGCTGTTGGCCGAAGTAGTGTCACGTACGGGCCAGTATGCTCTCGGGATATGTTTTGCTTGTCCACAGACGGCCGTCTGGTCTGCCGAAGCTGTAGAATATGTAGCTATATCTGCGCGCTACTAGGTATGATGGTTTACCATTCAATGACTTGACCAAAGCGATCATAGAACCTGCCGCTGTCAAGGGGTGACCACTTCTCTATCAACGGCAGAGTAGCAGCAACGCTTTCCTCGGCAGTGATCGCACCAAGCTCCACGCATTTCACCAGATTCGTTTCCACACGGCCACTATGTCTTGTTAGGTAGGCTTTGAACATATGTAGAGCGCATCAATCTTGACTCACGGATGGCAAAGGATGAAAACTACTTCTGGCACGTCAGCAGCGAACGAGCGGACGACCATGTTCAAAGCCGCTTTAGAAGCTCGGTAGGCGTATGCTGATCCAGCGTCCTTATTCGGATGCTGATTGTTGCCAATGCTGCCCATTCGGCTGCTCATGATTATGACTTTGCACTGCCCGCGACGTAATTGCAGCATGAGTGCTTTTAGAAGCATGAAGGTGCCTGTTGTGTTGACTGTGAATGCTCTCATCATCGTTTCGAAGTCCATGACTTGCAAAGTCTCGCAAGCGTGAACGTCATCCAGATGTTCAGCTTCAACAGCAGGGACAAGTCCTCGTATTCCAGCACTGTGAATGAGGACGTCTATTGACTCGTGTTCGATGGCCTTTGCAAAATGATCAATCGAATCCTGTCTGGCTATGTCAACGACATATGTGCGAACGTTGTCCTTAGCCGGCTCGAATTGCTCTCGATCGATGGCGATGATGTTGACGTCCCGCTGCTGGGCATACGCAGCAACGAATGCTGCTCCAAGGCCACTGGCAGCGCCAGAAATCAGTATGGTCCGCATGTCTATGCTAAAGCATCGCGAAGAAATGCTGGGGCTTTGGAGTCGATTTTACACCCTTCGAAAGTGGGCCCTGGCGCTAAGTGTATGAGGCAAATGCCCTCGGGGCCATGCTGTTCGCAGCAAGGAAGCGCCCCTTAACATGAAGGGTGCAGCGCGACCGCTGCAAGTATGCAGCCGATGACATGACACTTGATTCGCCCTGACGAAGTGTTGTAGCGGAGCAAATCATCTGCGCAACTTGTCGGTTGGGCAATCAAGGTTGCCGGCCTTGGCGTGGACCTCTCTCCACTCCGTCTCATCAATATTCCATTCCGCGACTTCTCACTGCGAACAACAACCATGCTGGACACAGCTGTGCTTGCGTCCGCTGACCACGACACACTGCCGGTGCCTCTTCGAACAGCATGATCACCTTCTGCTCCGGCGGCAAAAGCGCTGCCTGACCAGCAAGCAAAGCAAAGCAATGCGCCTGGCAGTCCATATCACATGAGTCGTCTCTTCACCCGCCGCAACACATGAAAGCAATGGCGGACACGGACACGGTGCGGCTTCCTCTCACTCTTGCTTCACTCTTCCAGCGTATTCTTCTCAAAGCTCATTAGCTTCACACCAATGCCGAAGCTACGCTCTCACATGCACTATCGCTTGAGCACATACTTTAGGCGTACCCGTCTCATCTAAAGCCTCGCAGCAACCTCCACCGGCGGCCATTCCTACTGCTACTACAACCACAACCGCCAAAACCAAGATGCGACCACGACCTCGCGCGCGACCTACCTCGTCCCATGGCGCTCAGACACATACGCAGACCCCGGGCGCCTCCCGCCCAGCCTTCCGACCGGCTCGCCGAGTGTTCAATTGCATTGTCGATGACTCGGCGCTAGTGGCCGGAGTTAAGAGAAGCACAAGAAATGGCATTCGACAGTGGGTCAAGCATGGTCAGATCCGTCTGTTCGTGCCTCTTCATGGTGTGTTGCCGCAAGCCGCAGTCTGAATTTAACAGCGGGGCTAACACATTACAGCGCTGGAAGAGCTGAGCCGCCAGAAAAATGGCAAGAACAAGCACTCCGAGGATGTTCGCGAAACTCTTCAATGGCTTGACGAAGCCACTACCAACTCGCCCGATGTGGTCACTTTACAAGGTGCCGATGAGACTTACGAGCGCTGGGCTGAAGTTGAAAGATTCGCTGTACCGAGGACGCTGTTTTCGGAAAATAATCACGAGCATGAACTGGATTTGGTCGAATCTAATACATCCTATGAGGAACATGCCGGAACCGCAGACAAGTCCGAACAGGCTGTCAAAGAATCTGCGAGCTCCGTGGCTTCGGATCTCACGCGCTCGCTTTCGCCGTCTTCGCTACGAAGCATGCACTCCAGTGCAAGTCCCGTGTCCCCGCCCACGAGCCCACAGAAGGCAAGCATATCTCCTGTCCAGCAAATGGCCTCCCTGTCTCTTAGCGGCACCAGGCCTACCTCATCAAGCGCTAGCGTCCCACAGCCTCTGCAGCCACTTTTCAATTACATCCTCTGGCGAGTCCATCAGGAGGTAGATCCGGTCGCTGCTCTTGAATCATTCATCTTTCTATGCAACGATCCCAGGAAAGTCAGTTTTGCTAAAGGATTCGACATCAAGACGAAAAGACTAGAGCAGCTTCGTGAGGCGATCGGCCGAGAGGATCGCGACTACAAAAATAGGATGGCTTTGCAGAACAAGGAGGGCCAGAACCTCGAAGCACAATCTCAACCCCCGGCACAGGGCAAGGCGACTGACGTTGAGCTTAATGAGGAAGGGGAGGAACCACTCTTCAAACCGCCAAAGGCCCCTGCTGCCATGCTCCAGAAGCATCAAGCAAATATCATCGACCCGAACGATTTCAGCCGCGGTGGTCAGGCACAGCAGACCCAAAACACAGCCCAGGCAGATCTACCACCTACATCGCCTCGTGCGAGCCACGTGAATCACCGTGGTTCACCTCGAGGCCACCAAGCCCTGCCATTCGCGCCTCGAGGCAACTTTCGAGGTCGTGGGAATTTCCGTGGCGCTCCACGGGCTCGTGGCGGAGGTCAATTTCAAGGACGTAGAGGCTTCAACAATGGACCTGTGGCCTCCGCCAAGATCGCTACTGCAGCTGGCCAAATCGATCCAAACAGCTTCACCCGACCAGTCTCGCGTGGAGCTCTCAACAGTACCCGTGGCTCTAGGAAGCTATGGGTTCCAACGTGAGTTCCCTTGACTTCCGGATGAACGGATTACAAGAACACAAGTCACGCACAGAAACGAATCCGTCTAAGAACGGAAACAGACTGAGCAGAAGTCATACCAGGCTCATCAGTTCTCCATTACGGCATCACTGCTGTCGATGTTCAGTTTGGCATGCCTCGCCAATCACACATCAAAGCCAATTGGAGCTGATTCTACTGTCTCTTTGAAGGTGGAAAGCGTGCTAATACGTAGTCGAACCCGACCGTTGCATTGCTGAGACGGAGGAGGGGATGGAAACAAGGAATGAAAGGAGGGCAATGAGGCGTGTCGAGCAGGAGGCTCTTCTCAAAGACTGTCATTGAAGTTGTCAATTCGTTGGAGTTTGATTATTTGACTCATAGTGAACTATTACGATCAAGAACGCAAGAGCGCGCGACTCTCAAACTGGCTTCTCGGAATTCTCTTTCAGTGCCCGCTTCTCCATCAAATCAAAGCCCTTGACGGCTTCGCCATATTTCTCAAACACGCCTTTCTTGTACCCATCGGCAACTCGCTTGACAAAGCTTGCCTCATCCCATCGACTTCCGATCAGATCTTCAAATGTCTGTCCCTTCTCCCGTTCACAACCCCAGACTGCTTTGTATGCCGCTCCCAGTGCGCACGCATTGCCTCCGATGTCGAGCTTGTAGACACCTTCGACAGAACCCAGGACTTCGCCACAGATCTTGGCTATAGCCTCGTTTGCAGAACCTCCTCCGACTAGGTACACGCGTCGTGGTTGCGGTGGCAAAGTGTCACCTGTCTTCAGATCTTTCTCAGCCTTGACGAGGTTTTGTGATCTTAGTCGACATGACAGCATTTGCGACTCAATGATGTTGCGAGCATCATCTGGTGCGATTCCTGACGAGACCTCTTTCAACTCTTCCGTCTTCGGATTGTACATGTAACGCCATTGGCCGGCTGGGAGGTTGGGTACGATCTCAGGCCGTGGAAAATACAGGCCGATTCTCATCTCTCCATCTCCCTGTTGAGAAAGTGGTGGAGTGGAGAGCGCGATGGAGTTGTACTTATCCCAGCTGCTGGACTCGCCAATCTGGTCGCGAACCTTTTCGCGGGCTAGACCGCCGTTCTTGTAGCACAACATGAACATGTATAAGCCTGGCGTCGTTGGATGGTTCATGAAGTGATATGCTGGATCGGGCTTGTATTCAGACGTGGACATCAGAAACGTTGTGCTTGTCCCGAGTGAGACCATCGCGTCGGAGGCTCGCAATGGCAATGCTAAGATAGTTGATGGATTGTCGCCGGTGTGTGGGATGACTTGACAATCCGAAGGAAATCCGTAGCTGGATTGCACGAAGGTCAGCATTTGTCTGGAGAGCTGCTGAAGAATGAGGAATTTTACCGTGAAACAAAGTACTTGCTAATCGACCCGAAACTGTCGAAGCCGCTTTCTGGAACCTCTCCGAGCTTCCTCTTTAGCTCCGGTACGTGGTCACTACCTCCTGCAGCGAGGGCAAGTAGTTTCTCATGCCATGCCCCTGCATTGATGTCCCAGAGGTTCATGCCGGTGACATCGCTGATGTCGATGGGAGCGATCTAGACTTTAGCGTCAGCTTGAGAGATGGCGTTTGTATTAGACGACAGTCTCACCTTTCCAAGGAGTGTCGACGCAAGAAATGATGAGACAAGGGAGATTCGCGCGGTTTGTTCATAATGTTGAGGATATTTCGATCGATATCGAAGAATCTGTGGTCCACTGAAACGGTGATGTGCTTTGCTGCCAGTCGTCATCGCCAATTCATCAGGATCGCCAAGTTCGGAGTCGAATGCGTCGCATTGTCTTTGCGTACTGGCATCCTGCCAGTTCGGGCTCATTTCATGAGCGAAGGCGCCTCCCTTTCCATTTTCGGAACCAAGCTGCGAAACCAAAGAAATATTCGAGTCCAGCCTCTCCAATAGCTGCTCCGCGTCTTTCGACCAAAATACTGTGCCGTGTTGCATACCTGCACCTGAGACACCTTTGATCCTACTGAAGTCAAGCTTTGCCGCTTTGAGCCGGTCCAAGACGAGATCCAAGGCCTCGAGCCACATTGCTGGAGGGGCAAAGACTTCTCCTTCGGCTGGATTCGTAAGAACACCCTTTTGGATGCCATACTTACTTAGATCCGCATCAAAATCGACTTTCGCTTCATGTGTGAGTTTGAGTTTGGAGTTAACGACAATGCCTGTTTCCAATCAGCAGGACTCGAGATGTATCGAAGTATGCGAGTATGCACCTTTCAACTGCTGTGTTGAGAGATCGAAGCCCTGTAACAAGTTAGCTCTGATGTAACAATCGGTTCAGTGCTCTACAAACCATGTACAAAGGGCCACTGTCAGCCATTGTGTATGAAGATGCAGTATTATGGTTTGACGTTGGATTGGCCAAAGTGTGGTTCTAGGATCAGATCGACAAGCTTTGTCTCTTCAGTTCCTCACAACATGTGATGGACTTCGTTAACAACGTGAGCTTGGGTCGATTTGTGAATTTCAAAATCCGATTGAGCAACGAGCAGGTACGTTGATCTGGCGTCAGGTAAAAGTGGGGCCTCAGGACAGTCAGCCGCGACCCTGGCAAAAATCTAAAGCCGTCGGCTAATATGAAATCTGAGGAAACTTCACGGCGGAAGAATTCATAGTCTTTCATGTGGCTGTTTTCCAACTCACTGTCGTCTATTAATCATAAGAACATTACGGTAGTCGTTTTTCGCATCGCATGTTGGCCAAGTCTATCGCGCCGGAAGACCAGTATCCATTCTCTTGTCAATGCCCTGCGGAACCGACTCCGAGCTTCCCGACGTGGTACTCTTGATGCTTCCTGTTCTTCGATGGCTGAACTCATCTGAGATGCTTTTAAGAGCCTCCTGGCCACCGAGTTTCCCAAGTTCCATGGATATCTTGGTGTTCTGCGCTTGCAGCTCCGCGACTTGCTCTCGCAGAAGGCTGTTCTCCCTCCTTAATAAGTCTGCTTGGCTTCGGAACTCGTCACGTTCTCGCGAGACTAGAGATAACTTGTTCTGCTCATCCTTCTTGCGGCGCTTCTCTTCAGCTTTGCGGGCCTCTTTCGCCTTCTTTGCCTCGAGCTTCTCAATCTCCTTCCGATGCCGTTCTTCCGTCTTCTTCAAGTCCTTCTGGAGCTTCTCTTTGGATTTGTCGGCTTCGGTTTGCTCTTTCTCCTGCGCCTGTCTTATCTTTTGTTCCTCTGCCATCCGTTTCTTAGCCAGTTGTTGGTCCAACTTTTCACGCTTCTTTGTCAGCTTCTTTACTTCTTTCTCATGATGCGAGAGAGGTCTGCCCGAACTCTCCGAATGATCGCCACTTGCAATGCTCAAAGTGTCGACGGAGTCCTCCGGACGAGTCTCTGGCGCCGTTGTGACTCGGCGTATCTCTTCCGCAGATAGAAAAGAATCTACAGAAGACGTGTCCGAAGAATCGTCAGATAAATCCTCTTCCGGGCGAAGCTGTGAATGAACCATGTTTGAGACTGCTGCCGGCGCATACGCATCAAAGCCAGCACCAATCGCGTTCGTAAGGTTGGAGAAGATGCCGCCTTGTTGTGTAGCCTGCGAACCTGTCGTCGTGGATGAAGTCGCAACCCCATTCGCTGCGGTCTCTGTTCGATCGGTTACAGAACCACCCGTCGTTGTCCTTGACTTTGTCTGCTCATTCGCGTTCCCGTTAGTCTCTTCGAAGGGAGCCAGAGGAGCACCATCCGTTCCTGCCTGGCCGACTGACACTTCGCCTTGCTTGTCTAAATCGTCATCTGGATGAGGGATGTGATCCTGAGCGCAGGCCCAATTAAAGAATTTGTGGACATCTTCCAGCATAGTCTCTGGGGTGCCTCTCTCGACCAGGAAGCGCGGAATGCCGCCTCCAGGATCAGACCTTGTAATCATCACCCATTCCACAGGGTTGAGCTCAGGATCACCGGAAGAAGACGAAGCATCTGCACTCGGGGTACTCGCTTGTCCCACAATCGCATCCGTGCTCTCCGAAGCGGTTGGTCCAACGGTATGACCCCGATCCCGACCTTTGGCTTCAGTATTCGGTTTTGTGAATAAATCTGATGTAGACTTGGCCTTGGCAGTGCTTATAGGTACTTCACGGATCAGCTCTACCGATTCGTAGTGACCTCGAACATAACCAGCGCGGATTGGAGCGTCTGGGTGTTCGACCGGCTTCGATACTACCATGAAGTGCCTTGGCACGTGGCCTTTGGTTCCGTCAACAGCTGCTGCGCTCTTGTCCGAGAGAACGTCATCCCCGCTGAGCAGGAGAGTCATAAAATCCCTAGGAGTGACAGGACCTGGGAATTGAGCACTGAGCTGAAACACCTCCAGCTTGCCTGTCCCAGGTACCTCGACCCTCTCAAGGCGACGGTCTGCTGCGAGTCCGCGAATTGCTCCAGCACCTGGACCTCCTGAGACTGTCATTGTCTCTGCGAACTCGCGCATCATGGCCGCTTTGAACTTCGCAAAGCCAAGACCCTCGGTCACACATCTTCGTGCGAACCAAGCGCCATGTCTATCGTGCCCAGCCATCTTGTACAGCGAGATCTTCAGCGGGTTTTGCTTCTGATTGAACTTCATGGGCTTTCCCCAATTCTTCTGGAGAGCCTCATGGTCGGAATGTGGTGCGGACGATCGTGCGGCGGACGGGTGTATGTCTTTGTGCGATGTTGCTGAGTTCGGCGTGTCGTGGTGAGGCTTCGAGGCATTGAATGGCGTTCCATCAGGCAATGAAGGGATCGAGTTACAGATCAGCTCGCCGGCAGCGAAGCAATCGGTCATATATTGCTCGAGGGCCGCTCGGTCTTTGGGCACATCGCTCCAATCCACGGGACCCAGATACTTGAGGGCATCGTGAAGCTCGGCCATGGTGAGCAGGTGAGTGTTGCGCGGATGCAGCTACACTGGCGAACAGCCCAATGCTAGTCTACTTGATCTTCGTGCACGCTGGCGAGGTCATCTGCTGCGTTGCCCGGAACTGTGACCGTGTTGGCAAACAAGGCAACGACCCTGCTACCGTTCTGAGCTCAATTGCTGCATCGATGTGTCAAGTCAAGAGCAATTGAGAAACAGTTCACATGCGGCGAACTCCAGACAATGCAATGCAATGCAATGCAGTAATATGCAATGGATACCACGGATGTGGATGTGGATGCTGTCACTGGCGGACCGCTCGGCGTAACAGGGGATCGTGGTGATGTAACGCACCTTGCTCGTCACTGGCCTACGCGCTACGCTCTCGCACGAACTTATGCAGCTTGCATAGCTTCCATGTTTTCGCTCAGATATCCAAGGCATGATGCACGAATCAGTTGTCACGATCAGATCCTCCACATTGCGGCGACGCCATGTCAAATGCGCTCGGCACCGGAATCAGCTCCGTTCGTCTCTATTCCATTCAACCGAGGCCAAGTTGCTGGACACAGCCAGAGTAGGTAATGAACCTAGAATGCATTCGAAACGCTGCACAACTCTGCCGGACCTTGCTATTTAGTCATTCCATCCGGCCGCTAATCAGTGCGGTCGAGCATACTTGGAAGCAGTAGCACTGCTTTGACCCTATCTGACAGTGCATAAGCAACCACATCCTGGCACAGGACACGTCTCGTGCTTCTTGAACCACAGCACCGCATGGTCTGCATGGAAGCCATGCTCACAGCTTACACAAAAGGTCAAAAACTTTGCCATAATATCATTGAGCTTCTGCAATTCCTTCGCTCCTCCGCGACGATTTGGGTCTGGAGTACCAAGCCATTTCTTGCATATCCCACAACGAGGCATATGTCTTCCACACTTCGGACACACGATGCCTGCTGCAATTGCAGCAGTACCCCTAGTATTCGATGGAGGTGCTGAGATTCGGGGTGCGCTATTCCGGCCATCATATTTGGCAAGGGAGAGCTGACAATGTCCGCATTGCAGACTGACGCTTGCTCGTGGAGCTTGGAGTAGGCTCCTCCCGTCTGGAGCCTTTGCCATGTGACTATGTTGCACGATGAATCGACTTCGGTGCGTGAAGGCTTGCCACTATTGCGGACAATCGCGCGAGTCAGCAAAAGTTCTTGATGGATACGCACGAGCCAGAACTTACGCTTTGCATTTGCATCCAATATGTTTCTTTCCACATGTCCCAACGTACATCGTCGACATATGCAGGGTTGGTGAACGCGGTCGCCAAGGCAGCTGTCTGCAGGTCATTCGTTCGCGTCAAGTAGGCTTGGAATAAATCCATAGCTTGCTCGCCGAGCCCGGTCAATAGCACTCCCTCCAGGTCTCCATTCTTGATAGCCCTGGCAGTCTCACTTTGAATGAATCCTCGAAGCTCCGTGTCATTGAGATACTTTAATCCAAGTGCTACACGATAGCCAAGATGCAAATAATTTGTCTTCATCACATCGCGCCAGTTGCCTGTCAGAAGGAAAGTCAACAGGGCTTTCAAGGCTGGGTCGTCAGTGTCTGCAGCCATCCACTGGCACATCTCTCTCTGAGCATCGTTGATAGTATCGGAGGCAAGAAGCGCGCCGAGGCCGATATTTGGCACAGTCTTGCTCCGAATCAACGAACGAAGCATGTTGAGGGCCAGATGCTTGTAGTCATGTAATACGGCCTGTACAATGGCTTGATAGTGAAGACCCCTGTCGATGAGTTCTTGGCATTCTTCTTCCAAGGTCTCCATTGTGTACTTCCAGCCGCACATCTCAAGGCAGAGCTGTCGATGATCTGGAAAATTCGTTCTCTCGCCACTGAACTGTGGTAGATTCCGTGACGCTGCAAGGTCTGCTATCGCATCCTCGACCTTGCCAGACAAGGGCGAAAGGGAGCGATTGGCGTTCTTTCCAATTTTCTCAGTGCACACGGCCGCTACACCTACGAAACTAAGGTCCAGTCTCTGGTGCTCAGCAACCATGCCACCGTTGGCAGCTTGCAAACGGAAGCGATCAACGATGTCCCACAGCTGCTCGAGTTGCCAGTTACCGCTCACAATACTCTTGTTCAGGTGGCAGTCAAATAGGTAGCCACGGCGACACCGTTCACGCTGGATGCTTGACGTCGAAAGTATGCTCGCGAGCTGCGGTGAGCCCAAGTCACCGGTAAACTTTCCATCTTCGCCTTTGCCGTTCTGGAGTTCGCCATTGTAATCGAGAGGACCAAAGTCTTCTGCAGTACGCTGGTGTTCATACGGCGCTTGCGGTCTTGAGTAGTCTACAGGCGGCTTTGCTTCCAGAATCGACACGCTGTCAAAGGCCAAGCTCAAATCATGTCTCGGCGTCACGACTGCGTGCTGCACCGTGAAGGGCACTCGCAGCTGCGCGACGCCTCTGTTCGGACGCAGTGCAAGCACCTTCTGCTCTGAGTCTTCTGCGTTCCCGATAATCCAATCAAAGGCTATCAAGCGAGCGCTGTCCTCGGCATCTTTTGCATCTTGCGATGGCCGTTGCACAGTTCTTGACTGTGTTACGTACCTATTCTGCGTCCACAGCGTGCTTGCATGCTGAGTTGTGGGAAAGTACTCTGATCCTTGAAGCAAAGAACTATGGCCCTCAACCATGTCTACGACCTTTAATTCACCACGACTCGAGCAGATTGCAAGACGACCTCGCCTTTGGCCGGAGTAGCGTAGGCTCCATATCGTGGTCGTCAGGGAGTTATCCACAGCAGGCTGAAATTCGAAAAGAGCTCCTCCGCCGCCCGAGCTACTTTGGGAGATCCAGCGCTTATCCCACACGGTCACGGTAGGGTCGCCTGTGGATCCAGCAGTAGCGAAGCAGTTCTCGTCCAAAGGATCAATAGCGATGTTGTTTACATTTCGCGTGCCGACTTGTGCAGTGCTGTTGCTTCCAAAATAGCCATCCCGTAGATCATAAAGCCGGATGTATGATCGCTGAGCAGCCACGATGAGCTCTTGCGGCTGCCTCGGGAAAAATCGAACACTTGATACGACTTCAGCGGGACACAGCCTTCTGACAGGATCCTGGCTTGAGGAGTCGATAGTGCCATCGTAGATATTCAGGCAATTGTCGGAGCGAGTCTTGTCCAATGCCACCGCCAGCCAATTCTGTGTGCTGAGTGCAATCGAGTTACATTTCCGCTGCTGCTTCAACTTGAAGTTGGCGACAGTTTCGGAGGGCCTCCCATCTTCGCTCAGCCGAATCAAACACGCACTGCCAGAGACTAAACCCAAGGCTACGATCTCCTCGTCTGTTTTCGACCAGTCAAAAGCGCCAAAGTTTGGCAGTCTACCATACTTGGCTACTGCGTGAAATTTGATGGCTTCATTCTTCCGATGATCGACCTCATTCAAGGTGATGCTTTGATCAGTGACATCTACCAGGAGAAATTTCTCTCTATCGCTCGTCGAGAACGGCGACCATCGCACCGCCGCTTCCATCAGCGTGCTGTTCTCGCGACGTACATGCGGACATCGTCCACGAAGGTGCGAGTTAGGGGTCGAGCAATCGGAAGTGGACAAAAAAAGGGCGAGCAGATGATGTTGAACGTGAACGCGCGCTTGACCACGAAGGCGGGCCTGGCCTGTACATAAAGTCTTGGCAACGGTCGGTCGGCTTGAACCGTCATCGTGCAGCAAGGCAGGCATGTTCGCCAAGTTTCAAGATTGGGGCGACATCTCCTTCACCACGACCGCATTCACGCGATGGGGATGTCCAAATGTCATAATTAAGCCATGGCTCGCATGAGTCCTGCTTTGCGACAAGCACATGCAGCGGGTCAGTCAGTGGAAATTTCTTCTCAGGGCCGATTCGAAGCGTGAGGGAAGCTTTATTTGCACTCGGTAGGCACACGCAGCGACCTACAAGCACATCTCAAGTTGTGTAAATGGCGTCTCTAAATGACGGCCGGCCGCCACCTCTGCCGCCTCGGGCATCGCAGGCCTCGGTGAGCACCAGCATGGACGAGCCGCCGTCATACGATGCGATCCAGCAACAACGAGAAGCCTACGCGAAGGCAAGCAATCCTGGCGGCTTGCTGCATAATGACCCACGTTCTTCTTCACAGCAGTCGCTCCTGCCAGCGTACGAAGAAACAGATCAACGAAGGAAGCTACTCCTAGTCTACATTCATGGCTTTATGGGTGCTGAAACAAGTTTCCGTAGTTTTCCTGCTCATGTGCACAATCTGTTGGCCATTCTTCTCTCCGACACGCATGTGGTGCACTCTAAGATCTATCCGCGCTACAAATCTAAAGGAAGAATAACCAATGCTAGGGACGATTTTAGCAGGTGGCTGGAACCGCACGAGGACAACACTACCGATACTGTCCTGCTCGGACATAGCATGGGAGGCTTGCTATCTGCTGAAGTGGCACTCATGCCTCCTGCACCGCCAGCATCTCGATCCCTAAAGCATCGCATCATAGGCACTATCAACTTCGATGTTCCTTTCCTGGGTATGCATCCTGGTGTCGTAAAGAGTGGACTGTCAAGCATATTCAATCCAGCTGAAGAAACTAATGACAAGTATTTTGAATCAATCGGTGCTGGAGACAGTGAACAGCAGGGCGCATCACCATCGCCATCACCGAAACCAAATCGAACAGACACATTATGGTCACCTGAGTCAGCGGATCCAAATTACAATCCTTCTTTCCAGAACGATGTGGTGCTTCCGGTGAGGAAAGGCTGGCGTAGTGCGTGGCACTTCATCAACAAGCATTCTGACGACCTTACTAAAGCGACGAAGAAGCTAGTTTCGTCGCATTTAGAATTTGGCGGAGCAATGGCGGACTACCATGAATTGAAGAACAGATATGCTAGGCTGAGAGCACTTGAGGAAGCGGACGAACGAGTACGGCGATCCGTCGTGCAAGGTGGAACGCCTCCAAGAGTCCGATTCATCAATTACTACACCGCAAGCACGGGCAGGCCTAAGAAGCCCAAGTCGGCTCAAGGAGATTCTTCAGACAGTCCACAACTATCGCGCCAGCCCTCACACACAGGCTCGTCGATATCTGGAACAGCGGCTGAAGGCGCAGCGGTTAAGGACATGCCAATCGTGAGGATTGATAATGAGCCGCACGGCGAAGGCTTCCAGAAGGACAGTACTTCGAAAGGCTCTCTAATCGAGGATGATAAAATGTCGGACACGACGAAAATTCCAGCTAAGCCAGCTCCTTTGGACGTAAGCTACATTCAAGACCCTGCAACAAGAGCACTTGTAGAGCAGGAACACAATAAAGCTGTTCAGGCCTATGAGGCAGCCATAAAAGCACGCGGCGGGAGAACGAGCAGCGATTTCGGGCCTGAGCGGGATTCGGATTCACGTGGAAAGCAGCAGTCGATAGATTTGACAGTAAGAGGGAGGCAGCCATTGGCAGCAAAGCCAGAATCGAAAATGTCTCACAGCGAGAAAGAGGAGCTTCGACTGGAACGCGAGAGGCAGCGCATGGACCGCGAAGCAAGAAGGCTCCGTGGTGAGCCTGAGCCCGAACCGTCACAATTGCAAGCCCCCTCTAACGCCAGTCTTCCGGCACACAAGTCGCATTCTTCCAGCATAGCATCTAGGTCCGGGTCCTGCGCCCAGGATACAGATTCTTTAGCGCCATCGGAGAGCAGAGGACATGAGGATCAGAAACCAAAGAAGGATCGAATGTTCTGTAGTCTGCCACCAAAGGACTCACATGGGGAGCGAGATCCAACGTGGGTACGCGTCTTCATGGAGAATGTCGATGAAGTAGGAGCTCATTGCGGCCTTTTCTTCGTCGATGAGAGGTACGAGCGATTGGTCGGAGATGTAGCATCGCGGATAGAGAGTTGGGTAAACGATGAGAATGGGCATCGTGCTCCGCAAGGATGGGATAGTAAGATGTGATGTCTAAGCTGTAGCAGTCGAAGTGAAGCTCGTGGTTACGCGATGCATGAAGCTAGAATGATCGAGGCTTAATAGGATCAACCATTTTTCAGTCGTCTCCGAAGAATCCTCTGCCAGTCTCGTCTGCGCTGTCGTCCTCCTTGTCACTGTCTTCCTCCCGAGACTTCTGCGACTCCGACTTGCCGTCCTTACGAATTTGCTTTCCTTGGTTCCGTTTTGCTGAAATTTCGGATGCGCTCTCCTCCTGATCAACCTCTACTCCTGGTGCTCGCACCCTGCCTTCTCTCAGGTCTTGTAGAGTACCTTCCGCCATGCACTTCCTCACGGTCTCCCACATTCCCTGATCGCCCTCTCTCGCGACAGCTTTGTCATCTGCCTCCGCAGTTTCTGTCTCTTCACCGTCCTTTTTGCGCTTGGATGGAAACAGCGGCACGTAGTCCACCTCCAGCGGGTAGTACATGGCATAATTGACATCCACTTCACAATCCTCTACCTTCTTTTGCAACTCCGCATCCTGTCCAGCTCCCTCCAGTGCTTTCCTAGCCTTCTTCAAACGCCGCTCTGCCTTTTGCCGGTCAAAGAACCGCACTTTATGCCACCTTCCAATAATGTCGCTTTTCTTCTTCGCCTTCTCAGAATCTTCCAGCTCCTTTGTCACCGTCTGCAGTGCTCGCTCCTTCTCCACGCGTACATTAGCAGGCAAATCGCGCTCAAGCAACCGCTTCAGAGACCGGATTTGAGACTTCAGTTCGTTCACCGGATGTGCTTTTTTGAACGACTTCCCGCTCAAATTTGCGGGCTTATTCGGGTTGGTGTTGTATCGAGGTCGCTTTGGACGCACGCCATGGTCGTCGGGTGCCTGTCTTTTGGTTGCCATTTTGCGTTGTTGAAGATCCGTCTTGAAAGAATTGTTCGAAGTTGAAGGTGGTGGATTCAGGGTTCATCTCAAGATCCGCGCTTTCCCGCTTTGGTGTTGCTGGTAAAATAATTATTACAGCAGAGACGTCTGTGTCTCCTGTACAAACTAATAGTTATATTTTAGGTACAATCACGATCGGGTATCATTCGCTAATCATTGTCTCGTTTGTTTCGTCCTTCTTGCAGGTCAAGCCTTGCGCTTCGTGCTTTTGCCTTTCCCTTCAGCTAGTGCAACGATCTCGATTATGCCATCGACCAGCGTAAGGATAGCGTCCACGACCATGCCATAGTCTTCCAGCGCTTGCTAAACCTTTGCTTGCTCCTATACAACGACATCTTGCTTGACCTTCGCTTCCAGTTGATGCACACTGGCCTCTTCTGTCCTCGCGTGCTGTAGAGCGGACGCAGTCTCTCCAGCATCTTGGTCAACACCGACCGCGTCTTGTGCAGCCAGTGAAGGGACCATGCCCTCGACTCTTCTTACCAAGCGGCCCTCTTTGAAAGACATAAAGCCGCCCGCGCCAGCGATCCCGCAAGCAAGCGCAACAAACAGACCAGTCGACCAACTTGGTCTCTCATATCTGTTCATTCCCCACATGAAGCCACATAAACATATCTGGAAGAATGTGTTCCATACCTGACACCAGACGAACCAGTCCACTTTCCACATCTTGGTTGGTGGTGCACGCACTCCCGAGAGAGGTTCGTCGGGCGCTCTGGCTGCCGGTATGGGTATCCTGACGTCTGACATCGCTTCAGTATCGATCTTACATTGATTTGAGACGGATCTCAAGTAGACATTGGCCGTGACTTGGTCTATGGTATCCGAGCCAGGCAATCTGAACCAATTTCGGTGATGGCCAGCAAGTTTGCGAATCCAGAACAGCTTCTTGTCCAGGCCATGCTTCCGCTCGGAGGTCAATCGGTATCTCATCAAATAGTACAGGTCGCGAAATCGCCACGGAGCCAAACCAAATCCCGTCACGCAGAAAAGCGCGTTAAGAATCTGCGAGTCGATCTCGATCCAAATGCGGCGAGGGCTCTCAATATCGTTACAGTCGTGGATCCAAACGCCATTTCTTCGGACATGGCACATAGCTGGACTTGCGTTGCACAGAAGCAGGAATAGCATACCGCCCCATGCTACTACGTTGAGTCCGTAGATCGTCACTAGAAACCCGAACGGCGTCAGGAACCACTTGAAGAATGCTCTGAAGGCATTCAAGGTGGTCGTAGTCCATGGCAGCTTTGGCGGCGGAACGCATCCTGGTGTGTAGACTCTTTGCACTGAGCCGGTGTTTTGAATGGCCTCAGTCTGATTCGGCACGCTCTGGTGAGTCGAAAGTCGCTCTATGATCTCTTTCCCCTCATTTTTGTAGAGCGGCTCTGGGTGAATCTGTTCATAGGAATGGGTGCTTATGCGTGTACGCTCCTCCTCCAAAGGCGGAAATGGCACAAGGCCTCCTTCGTGTATTGTTCCCACAGCCTCAACATCGCCTGACTTCCTTCTCTCACGAGCAGGCCTTCGGATAGAGCTTCTTTCTCTCCCTTCGCTGTGCACAGCATCCTGTTGTCTTATGCTCCCTCTTCTGATCTCGCTAATAGTTGGAATGCTGCTTGTTGCCTGCGCTGTCGCCGCGATGAAGCCTCGTGGAAGGTCGCTCTCTAAGACACGCTCTGTCGCGGACACAACGCTCTGCGCGACGCTGGAGACTGAAGTGCCTCTCCTTCTGCCTATTGTTGGACTTGTCGGGGAGACTGGAGTCGAAGGATCCATGCCGCTTTGTGGCCTTGAGCGTAGCTTTCCTCGGGAATAATTGCTTCGATGCTCCCTGTCCGTGAAGGTGTGACGACCGGTACGGCATTCACTGGCATTGGACGTGATGGTCAATCGCCAAAGCACAGATCAACAAATCGACACCGCCGGTCCTGGATTACTGATATATAGGAATGCAGAAGCCTGCGGTACTGAATGGCACAGCATGTTGATATATGCGATGGCATTCTCGTGTATCAGTCGCGTATACTCGTATTCGCAAGTCAATGCTTGAGAGAAGTCGCAGCCTGGCTGCGCCCCAGGCTCTCGCATTCGGTAGTTCTACGCCGTACGCGCAATCCGTTCAGGTACCGTACCTTCAGGAACATCTTGTTGCCTACCTACCAAAACAGTGCCAATGGCAGGGATGGAGCTCATCATTTTCATGTTGATATTGCTCTGCTATTTGCAAGGGGTACATTCTGCATACAATGCCAATCATCCAAAATCTTGTACAGTTGCGACGCCGCGCAGCGCGCTGTTAGTCGCTGCCATTAATTCATACTGCACATCATCGTCATCATCATTTGGGCTCTCCGTGGCGCTCCGATCAAGTGTACGCCGACGTGAGCTTGGCCAATTCCTCCAGACTCTCATTGCTGGCGCTGCTGTGTGCCGAATCTACTCTCCTTCCACCAAGCTCTGCAAGCTTGATCCGTTCACGCAGCGCCGTCATGCCGCGCTCTGCAAAATCCTTTCTACAGAACTTGCACATCCGAAGCGCACACCAACTGCAGCTGAAGTGTTCGCTATCGTCATCCATATGGCATACGGCGCACTCAACTGGCGCGTGCTTGTTTCTACTAAGCAAGAGTCGACCGTGACCACGATAACATTTGATTTGGTTCAGCGTGACAGGACGTGTGTAGGCAAAGCCGGAGGACTTGAAGTTATGCCCTTTGCGTCGTCCTTCGGAATCCTGGTGCGCCGTAGAGGGTCGTGAAGATGGCCGAGTAGAGGGAGGTCTCGATGTTCCATTGCTAGACCCAGTCACTCTTTCCCAGGAGCCATCTGTTGACTCTGCGTTATGCATGGCGGCGGCCGATTCAGCCCGTCGTCGCGCTGTGCTCAATCCGTTCAAGAAGGACGAAGCAGACTGCAGATTCTTAGCTTCCTAAGCAGCGTGTCAGTATTCGACCCAAGTCAATCACTCATCTCGACAATGGCATACGTTGAACAGTTCAGGTCCACTACTTTTCCGTCTAGCTTTTGGCAGCTCGATATTCTCCGGCACATCGGGCACCTCGGGTGTGTCGATCTCGTCTCTCAGTCCGTACTTGTGAGGACTGTCTTCTGGAAGAGGTGAAGGTGCTGGTATTGTCGGCGAGAGGGTGGAAAGGATGTCGGCATCATCCCGATTTGCATCAGGCTCATTGATCTGAGGCGTGCCGGCAATAGGGTCGTCCTCGCCGGCCTCGGTTGTTCTGAAGTCGCGAATGGTAGTCGATGCACTGAGTGGCAGGTGGGCCCGACTCTCTGTCATGGTGATGGTTGATGCTGAGTGCACCTTGGGACTGCGCGGATACTGTCCGTCACAGTCCTCAGGCTGATCAAAGAAAGGGTCTGTTGGGACACTGACAAGACCGTCACTGTCAGGGACACCATCGTCTTTGCTGGGCCCGTCCCGATGAAGTATCGACATGACACTGGCAGTGACATCCCGAGGCAGTGGGCTGCGGCTGTCAATTCGCTTGAAGACATTGAACGAGCTTTTCCTAGATATTGGCTTCGAGCTGCGCCGGACATGAACAACGCTGCGCATCGACTTGTCATCGGCGCCGTGATCCGTTGGATGACTGGAATGAGCGTTTCCCATGGCAAAAACAGCAGGAGGCGTTGTCGGCGTCGGCGGTGTCGGTTCTCGATTGTCTGTTGGTACCTGTATGATCGCAGCGATGCCGTTTATGCGAGTGTCACATATTCGCTGCTTCAATTCTGGTGTAGGAAGTGCTGTACAGCCATTTGTATTTCTCAGGCTGAGAGATGCTGGACGATGTCTCGTTGGAGCCGAAGAACGTGGCAAACCTGTGGTTGGTGACTGAACTGTTGTGCTTGCCGCCATGAAGTGTGGCCGTTCTTGCTGCATTGGCTTTGCATCGTTGCTCCATGCATGAAGTGCTCTTGCATCGCCTGCGAGTTGGCAATTAGTTCCTTCCATCTCAGCAGTGATAGGCCAAGCCTTCCAACCAGGACAAGCTCGAGAATGCTTCCTTTACTTATGTTTCTTGCGGTGGAGCGATGCTTGTTCGGAAGGAGCTTGGGTGACCTCTACATACCTGCAATTGCATGGATCTGATGGGACTTCGGTCGTGATTCCGAAGTGACAGTTGCAAAAATTGTGGTCTTCGCCGTGGCTTTACATCGGCGTTTATATCTGTCGCCAGATGTGGGGACCAAGAAGCTGGCTGGAGAGTGTCCTGACGATAATTCGCGATGTCCTGATGTTTCTCCCATCATCATTGCATACACATCAAGACGAGTGCTGGATGCATGCTTAGCCCTGCAGTGTGTGCTGGAAGCCATCGACCACATGTATAATAAGGACTGCTTCGGAACGGAGTTACCACTGGCGTGATTGAAAAGGGTCAATAGATGGCGACAATATAATATCGCGGAGAACCTTTGCGCCTACCTGCTGCCCGAGATAGCTAGCCATGTCGAGTACCTTTACATGACACCCAGTCCTTGAGCAACAATGGACGAAATTTGCGTCTCCGAGACCTTGTCCAATCGCGGAACACTCAAACGGTGGCACTGCGCATTTGAAGAAGCTGCAGCAAGCATCACGGACTCACAGCGCAGAGTGGGAGTCGGTGTGAGACCTCTCGCTGCTTGCTTCGCGCTCTGCCCCCGATCTGCTCTCCATCCTGCTCGAGGACTGGTACTAAGCCTTACGCGACAGGATCCCTGTCCATATCCCATTAACTCAAATTCATGCGGCTTGCATTCAGCTTCGCCTCGCCGTGCTCGCGTGCCAGGAAAGGCGACAGCATGCCCGGTTCAGCGAGCAACGTGGAAGGGGAGTGGGCAGAGGTTGGTCTCTTCTATCTGAGTTTCGCCATTTGCACCAAAGCAGATTGCATTGTAGGAACGGCCCGCAGCATGACACGAATCGGAGCTCATTCCAAGGACATCTCGCTTGATCACCGCCCGGGTTCAATTCATGCGTTTTCCAAGTTCCCTGATTCACACACATGGTGTGATAGAGGCGACTGTGCGTCGGCAATCGCTATACAGGCGCACAGATACCGATATGATCAGCTTGCACAGTTGCCACATCCAGCCTCAACGCTGAAGCTGGGCGTCCTCGCTTGCAGTGTTCAGGAACCAGCAGACCGGCATAGATCTCCTTCGGGACGGCGAGGAGCTCAAAATAGACCCGGCAGAGATCGTGACGACATCCGCAGCCTTCGACACTGGCTTTCTGCTGCGCGCAGAAAGCCTCAAATCTGATGAGCATGCGTCGCCGCAAGGCATGCCGCTGATGCGTATACCTTACACGGCGCCTCTGCCCAGTCCTACAATCTTCCCTGCGAGTGCATCGTCAATTGATGGCGCGGCGGAAGCGCTTCAAAATTTCCTCTCACGCAACGTGAACAGAAACGCCGGTGGCAAGACATTGATTCTTTCTGGAGCTGGAATTTCAGTCGCTTCTGGACTAGCAGACTATCGAGGCAGCCAGGGAACATACAGACTGAATAAGACCTACAGGTAAGTGAGGCACGCGGCACCCTGCATTTGAAACACACCAAGGTCAGAGCTCATTGAACGCTTAGGCCAATCTACTTCCACGAATTCACAGCCAGCCACGAGGCACGAAAGCGGTACTGGGCACGTTCTTTTCTAGGCTGGACGACTTTACATCGGAGCAGACCCAATGCCGCACACTATGCCGTTGGACAGCTAGGAAGCCTTGGCTATGCTGGAAAAGTAATAACACAGAACGTTGACTCCTTCCACCGAAAGGCACACCCTAACCTATCCAGTCTCGAACTGCACGGATATCTTCGGAGTACCGTCTGTTTGACATGTCGGACCGAGTATGATCGGGATCGCTTCCAAGAAGACCTGTCTCGTATGAATCCGCAATGGGCATCATTTCTCGCAGAAATGCTGGAGAGCGGTGCTCTGACCACCGAAGATCCGTCCGAGAGGCGGCGTCTCGGTCTCAAGACGAACCCGGATGGTGACGTGGATGTTCCTGGTATTGAATACAGCAGCTTCAGATATCCGCCTTGCCCAAAGTGTCTACACGATCCAGCTTTGGCCAAAGCAGGCAAGAAAGTTACCACGGATGATGACGGTGCTTGGGCGACAGGAAGCGATGCAGGTGTTCTCAAACCGGCTGTGATCATGTTTGGTGAATCCATCTCGAATCCTGTCAAGGTGGCGGTTGAATCTGCTATCGATGATTCTAGCAGTATGCTCATCCTCGGCTCGTCCTTGGCAACATATTCAGCCTGGAGATTAGTGAAGAGGGCGAAAGAGCAGGGCAAAGCAATTGCTGCTGTGAACATAGGCGGAGTGAGAGGCGAGGAGCAGTTCTTCGTCGACGTGGCAGCAGATGGTAACGGGTCTGAGGGCGTCAGATGCAGCTTGCCACTGGAAAAGGTCCTACCAGCACTCGTAGATCACGTTGGACGTCTCGATCCAATTCAGAGGCCTTTCCAGCCGGCTCCTTGGCGATGATAAAGAGGAAGTAATAAACAGACTTGATCATCCAAATACAGAGCATACGATCTGTAATCCTATGCGATATGTATTCTATGCCACGACCTCTCCTGTCCCATGGGTTGTGCCGCTCACACCCGCCATAAAGTCCCGATATCTGAAGACGTCTCCTTTCATCTTGCCAGAGCTGAGACCCTTGGTACCAAAGGCTCTTCGACCAGTGAACTCTCCCAGGATGTTGTCCACCTCCCTCTCACTAAGCCGGACATTGTCTTCTCCAGGCTGAGGTGCTGTGTGCATCAAAGCATCGCGAAGCACGGCAACGTCGATCTGGCCACTATCATCTACATCGAAAGCCTCAAAAGCTGCCCTGAGCTCTTCGGGATGCGACAAGTCAGACAGCGGACCAGAGAGCACTTCCAGGTATCGTGCCAAATTGAGCTGGGCCGGGCCAGTGGGTGGAAAAAAGTCCTTCAGTGCCTTGGTGTTGTTGTCTAGACCGAGCTGTGATAGCATCTCTGACACCGCGGCAGAGTTTACTGTGCCAGTGTTGTTGCTGTCCAACACCTCAAATGATTCTCTCATACTGTGCAGCAAAGGCTGAGGTATGTGATTATACGCCCCTCCTCCCACAGCATTTAGCTTCGGCGGGGCAATCTTGGGCTGCGTATTGCTAAAAGCTGGAGGTTTTATCGTTGCTGTTGTTGAAGAGGTGATGTTTCGTTTGGCTGTGGGCCTTAAGTTGGCTTGGCTTGGAGGCACATAATAATCGGACTCTTCAGGGTCGGCTTCCACGGAAGGCTTCGCGCCGTCATATGGAGAACTGGCGCCATCGAACACAGCGGGAGAAGAAGGAGTGAGTACGGGCGTGACTGTCTCTTCCGGAGCGGGTGTCACGCTTGCCTTTCGCACGGGTGAGGAGGGAGCTGCGATCGCATCGGGAGTCGAGTCGCGCTGACTTGCGGCACTGGGCTGACGTGAAGGCGAAGAAAACACGCTCAAGCTGCTTGTTGGTCTCGCGAAGGGACTTGCTGGTCGGTCGGAAGCATTGCTGATCTGGCTCGGTCGTCGCACAAACGGACTGGTCTTCTCAGGCGACAGCGACGAGCCTGCCTTCGTTGGGGAGAGCGAGGGCGGGAATGAGGTCTTGGCGGGTGAAGTTGTTGGAGTTCCGGCGCGGACTGTCGTGGTCGTTGCGGGCGACTGGCTGTTCTGTCGTCGGAAGGGGGATTGTCTGCCTTCGAATGGCGACAGTTGTGCAGACAGGCGATTTGGGTTCTGCGAGGCCTGACAGAGTCTGTAAGCGACCATACGATACAAGTGAAAAATTTCGAGTTCTCTTACCATATTGTGCTAGAATTGATGGTCTGAAGCAATTGGTGCTATGCTGCGTACAGACTTGGAGTTATGCCGTGCAGTTGACGCGATCGATCTTTCCACGCGGAGAACCCTGGCGTCAACAACCCGAGGTTGACGTGGTGATGAGAGATAAGCTTTCGGACCCTGCATGGCTCGATCCAGGAACGGTGGGGACTTGGGCCTCCACAAGAGAGCAGCCCTGTACTGCCTCGACTGCTTTCATTATCACGCTGCTGTGCTGCTGGAGTGTTTCTAGGAGGGGAGAAGGGCACACATCACAATGGCAACCGTACTGCCCATCAGGCCAAATACCAATTCAACCGGCTCCTCGACCTCGCGACGCCATCCTTCTCTGAATTCCTTCCCCTCGCAAACAACCTCAGACCCAAGTAACAACTTGCAAGTCAACCACCGGCACACGCATTCGAACACCTCTCACCAATCCAGCGGCAACAGCTATCACTCCTCGCTCTCTGCCACAAATTCCCAGCCGCCACATGTCCGCCCTCTGCTCAAGCAGCCGCCGCGGCGCAAGGCAAAACCGGTCAAGTCGCAATATCCTCCTGACAGTAGTGAGAAACATGTCGAATACATTCTCGTTGCCTCCTTTGACATTGATCGGGGTAGTATAATGGAGCATCAGTATCCTGGCCCTGTAGGTGGAGATGAGCACATGCTGGCAGAACTCATGTTACCCGACCAGGCGCATTCCAGAGCTCAGGATTGGACGATCTTCTTTCTGCATAAGGACGCAGGTCTAGATGATGGGGAACAAGAGGCAAAGCATAGACGTCGAAGACGCAGACGGAAGGGTCTTATTGAAGACGAGGAGGGGGATGAGGAGGAAGACGCCGTGAGTGGGCCGGAGCTCGACGAGGACGAATCCGAATCAGGCGAAGAAGACGACGACGATGAATCCGACGACGTGGCACTTGACGGTCCACCTCTGGTCTATGTTCTCAACTTGGTCAACACGAAGCATGACACCTCAGTCAAGCGTGGCGCAGTTGTGAAGGCTATGGCAATCTGCACAAGACATTCCTTCTTGCACATCTACAAGCCTTTGCTGCTTCTCGCGCTGGAGCAGTATTTCGCAAATCCGCAGATCGAGACTCTGGCCAGTCTCTATGACGCCGTGAACAGCATGGACCTGTCTCTCCTGCCAAAGTTGAACTTCCTGGAGAAGTACATTTTGCAGGCTACTGATGCCAAAGACCTCTTCCTCGAAAAGTTCGAAGCAATAATTGCCCAGAAGATGGCTGAGAATATGGTCAAAGAAGGTGCTCTGCCACCCCTCGAGCAAGCTACCAGCGCTGCTCAATTGCAGTCCAAGACTCGTTATGGCTTGCCTCGTGACACGCATGAATTCGAAAGCATCGTCCATTACGCCAACATCCCTGTGCCAGTCAAGATTCCAACGGCAGTCAGCCCGGAGACAGTTGGAGACTTCAGCTTGATCAAGTTGATCACCACCTTCAGCACTCCTCATTCGGCACAAGCGGTGCCATTTACGCCAACGCATCCGCACCTGACAACCTCTGGCGCCTCGACTCACCCTATCATCGTCCTTTTGAACGCGCTCTTGACTCAAAAGCGTGTCATATTCCTCGGCCATGGATTGCCTAGTTCTGAAGTGGCAGAAGCAGTTCTTGGCGCATGTGCACTTGCATCTGGCGGTCTGCTACGAGGCTTCACCCGGCATGCCTTTCCATATACGGACCTGACCAAGATTGACGATTTATTGAAAGTGCCAGGCTTCATCGCAGGCGTGACCAATCCTGCGTTTGCCTTGAAAACCGAGTGGTGGGATCTCATGTGTAATCTCAGCACGGGACGAATGACGATTTCCAATCGCATCGAGCAAGCACCTTTGACGGAAGGCGTTGCGTTCTTTCATCAGAACACACATCAACCAGGCACTATAGCCGCAAGTGGTGGAGGTGGCATTGCATCTCTAGTCTCTGCTGGTGCAAGCTTGTCGGCAGGTCTGGGAGGTAATGCCGTCCCAACTGGAAGCATGGCAGGCGATGCAACCGGCGATGGTGCTTTTATGCAAAGTGTTCTGTCGGCAATCAACGAACGACATGGCGAGCATGCGATCCGCAGCAAGTTTCGCAAGTGGGTTGTCAAATTCACCCGGCTGGCGTCCAGCTTCGAGGAGACTGTGTATGGAGCAAGTGCGCTGCACATCCATAACCCTGACAGTCCCAAGACCAACTATCCGCCTTCAGAGATGTCGCCCATCAGTCCTGGAGAGCAGCGGGGCGAGCAGCTTCCTCCGGAGGTTACTGGTCATGGGTACGTATGGCCAACACCGCAGAGCAAGAACAACGAGCTGGCAGCAAACTCAACACGCATCGAGGGGTGGAGAAATACTCGCAGCTACTATAATTTTGTCCAGGATCTGGCTGCGCATTACGTGCATCGACCGATCAAGCACTTGGACCTGCAACATCTGCATGACAAGCTGGCCAAACTACGGTTAGGTCATGAGCAGAGTGCCAACATCTACCTTGCGATATGTGCTGCTGTGCATACAGAGCAAGAGATCAGCCAACTCCTGTCAGTAGTTGCCATTGGAGTGTGGGAGAATAAGGCGACCACGTCCGGGAGTGGACAAAACTCAGGGCTCCTATACATCGGCATGGGCCTCTTCCATCCCAGGCAGGATGTTAGAGAGGAGGTCGCTGAAATGATGGGAAGAATCCGCGAGCACGAAGCTGGCCGACACTTCTGGTCGACAATGGGCAGATACATTCGCGTTGGTTTCGAGAGAGTGATGAACTCCAGAGTTGATCGGATCGAAAAGACAGGTGTGGAGCATGACGGCTGAAAGGCGTGCTTGAGATGTCGATAATGATCTTGCACCCAAGATACCCACGATATGAATGACCATTTCGACGAACGATTGATGAACGACACCGGACAGTGATTGTGAAGTGACTGAATGTTCGGGGAGCGGTAGTGGAGTGCAGCGGGCAATTCCAGCCGTGAACACCCGACACATTAGCGCAGTGCAAGCCGAGCTTAAGAAAAGTTTGGGAGCTGCAACTCCCTTCTCTATGATGATGATACAAGTGCTTCTTCCAATCCATCAATGTGTACAATAGTGTTGGGTGCGGTCCTTCTGTAACTTTAATTCCTTTCGTCTTTCGGCTTCAGTGCGCTCCCTTCGACCAGATTGCCTATCACTTTGCCAAAGCAGCAGAGAGAGCATGGCCGCCAGCGATGCTTTGACAAACGGTATGTATGCATCCAAGCATTGTCCATCTCAGGCCAGCAACGGACCAAGAGCGTTTCCTGGAGACGAATCATTAAGCTGACAAGACGCCTACGCAAAGCCTCCGACTCGACGCAGACATCGACGAAAGCCGACACGAACAGCGCTCACGCGACCACTGAGGCCAATGCTCAATCCAATGCCAATGGCGCTCTGACCAACGGCACTTCCGAACATGCATCGAAAGAGCAAGACGATGAAGATGGAGATGGCCCAGGTGCGGTAGCGGACAACGTCTTCCAATTGACCATCAAGTTGCCGCATGCGCCGGGTCAAACACAGATCATGGTGTCGAGCCAGGAACAGGTACAGGATATCCGGCAGTCCATCGTCGAAACGCCGCACACCTTTCAGTACTCGTGCTTTCATCTCGAGCATCAAGGCAAGCGCATCAATGATTTCGTTGAGTTGTCCGAGGTCGCTGGCATCGTGGAAGATCCGACTTGCCAGCTCGTCGAGGACCCTTACACCGAGGCACAGGCACGCATGCACGTTGTCCGTGTCCGGGAATTGATCGGTGCTGCTGGTGACAGACCAGACCTGGTCGCAGGCGTTGATGCAGGTGTGAGTCTTTGTGACAGCGTGGAGATTCCGGCCGCTAGCAACGAGCGAGATCCAAGCCCTGTTGCCGATTACGACCTCGATGCACCAGCTCCCATAGCCACGCTTCTTGCACGAAGTCGCGACCCAGCACCGAAAACCATCAAAAGCATTGCACTGTCCTCATGGAACCCTCCGCCATACCATCTTCGAATGCGTGGTCACCTCATCTATCTTCAAGTGGTCACCAATGAGGGCGAGCAATTCTACATCACCTCACACGTCTCCGGGTTTTACGTGAACAGATCCACAAACCACAAGTTTGATCCTGCGCCTCGAAGCCAACCAAAGAGCGCATCTGCACATTCTCTGATCAACCTGCTTTCCCAGATTTCTCCATCATTCGAGGAATCATTCAAGCAACTCCAGGAATACAATGGTCAACGAGATCCACTTGCCAGCTACGCCTTGTCCAACAGCATTCCGGCCGCTCCGTGGCTTGTGGCTCCTTCCTCCATCCATCAGCATCAGTCTGATCTTACGCGTACCCAAGAAGCGTTCCTTTTGTCTGGCGCTGAGAACGCTGACACACTACGCGACTGGAATGAGGAATTTCAATCCACCCGTGAACTGCCTAAGGAAACTGTCCAGGATCGTGTATTCCGTGAGAGACTTACTAGCAAACTGTTTGCCGAGTATAACGAGGCGGCCGTCCGCGGTGCATGCTTAGTGGCTCGAGGCGAAGTCCAACCGTTGAACCCAACGGAGGCCAAAGATGCCCAGATCTTTGTCTACAATAACGTGTTTTACTCATTCGGTGCAGATGGCGTTGGCACTTTCGCGAGCGATGGAGGTGATGAGGCGGCAAGGATCGCAACTGGCAAGGACGTCCAGGGAGTCAAAGTGGTGAACCAGCTGGATATCAATGGTCTATTCACACCTGGTACTGTTGTGGTGGACTACTTGGGCAAGCGTGTTGTTGGGCAGAGCATCGTGCCAGGCATTTTCAAGCAGCGCGAGCCCGGCGAGCACCAGATCGACTATGGTGGCGTCGAGGGCAAGGACGTTATCGCGACTCATGAAGAGTTCGCGCAACCATTCAGCGAGCTTAGCAAGGCAATGCGTGTCAAGAAGCACGCTGTGTGGGACAAGGAAGGTAAAAAGCATGAGCTTGAGGCCAGTGTTGAGACCAAAGGTCTTATGGGTACCGACGGCAGGAAATACGTACTCGATCTCTACCGAATCACGCCTCTCGACATTGCCTGGCTAGAGAAGCACCGAGGTGAGGACCAGACTGAGGAAGGTCGTTATCCTCACCGCATGACTGTTCTCCGACCTGAATTGGTGGACTCTTTCAGGATCATGAAAATGCGAGAATACATCACCAATCAATTGGAGCAGAAGCGAAGCGAGCGTGAGCAAGCCGCTGCGGGTGCTTCAGAAGACAAGACAGAAGAATCTGGCAAGGGCGAGGAGTCAGAGGCAAATGGTGAGCTCGTCCCCAAAGAAGAGGAGGGCGCAAAGCCGCAACAGCAGCAGGAAGCCGTCGATATGTCTGGATTCTCATTCTCTCTCAATCCCGATGTGTTCAGTGGCCAATTGCCACAAACAGACGAGGAGAAAGAGGAGTGGGCCCAGGATGAACTTCAGGTCCGCGCTGTCGGCGAGTATCTCACCTCTGATGTTATTCCACGACTTGTTCGCGATTTGCAAGAAGGTGATGTCGGCTTCCCAATGGATGGGCATAGCTTGGTCCGCGAGATGCACAGACGTGGTGTCAATGTGCGCTACATCGGCGATGTGGCAAGACTTGCTTCCGAGAAGGCAGACAAGCGACTGCAAGCATTGACGCAGCTGTGCCACCAAGAGATGGTGAGCAGAGCCTTCAAGCACATCAGCAACGGCTACCTTCGAGTGCTTCCACCCTGCTTCATGCAAAGCGCGGTTGCACACCTGCTGAACTGCCTTCTCGGCACGCAACTCAATGCTAAACCGCACCCAGACGTTGACGAAGAACTCAAGGCGTTGTATCCGGAAGTGTCGTTTGACTACGAGAAGGAAACTCCCGAAGGTCTGAGCACAAGCATTCGTCGCCAGATTCAGTTGCGTTACAGGTACGAGTTGCAAGATGAGCTCGTGCCGCATGGCCGAGAGCTGCAGGCACTTCGCGAGGTATCAAAGAAGCTCGGTCTGCAGCTCGAGGCGAAAGACTATGTCTTCACCAAAGAAGCAGTTGCCGCATCCACCAACTTGGCGGAGAAGAAGTCGTCTGATTCTCTCGCCGAACCTCAGGCGAACGGCACTCACTCTACGGGCAGCAAGAAGAACAAGAAGAAGAACAAGCAAGCTGAGAACTCGCCGAGCCGGCAGGCATCCTCCCCAGTCGGTTCTCCGTTGACCTTCCGTGCGGATGACATCCTGAACATAGTGCCTCTAGTGAAGGAAGCATCGCCTAAGAGCATACTTGCCGAAGAGGCACTCGACGCAGGCAGAATGAGTATTCAACAGGACCAAAAGGAGCTCGGCCAGGAGCTACTCCTGGAAAGCTTAAGCTTACACGAGCAGATCTATGGCATTCTGCATCCCGAAGTGGCCAGAGTGTATTACGCCCTCTCAACCCTCTATTACAGCCTCGACGAGAAGTCGGCCGCCGTCGAACTCGCCAAGAAGGCTGTCATTGTGTCGGAGCGGACACTGGGTATTGATGACGCCGAGACAATCCTTGCATACCTCAACTTGAGCTTGTTCGAGCATGCCACTGGCAACACCAGGGGCGCACTTGCGTACGTGCGACACGCCTTGAATCTATGGAAGATTGTCTACGGTACCAGGCATCCAGACTCGATCACAACTATCAACAACGCAGCTGTCATGCTCCAGAGCCTTAAGCAGTTCCACGAATCTCGGCTGTGGTTTGAAGCTTCGCTCACCATTTGTGAGGAAGTGGCTGGTAAGCAGTCTATCAACACTGCCACGCTCTTGTTCCAGCTCGCGCAAGCTTTGGCTCTCGATCAAGACTCCAAGCAGGCTGTGTCCAGAATGCGAGAGAGCTATAGCATTTTCAAGAGCGAGCTGGGACCAGATAACCAGAACACGAAGGAGGCAGAGAACTGGCTAGAGACTTTGACGCACAATGCAGTAAGCCAAGCAAAGCAGGCCAGTATAATGCAGAACCGCCGGATCCTGCTGCGCAACGGTAGGACGTCGCGTGTGCAGATGGGCACCCGTCCTCAGCCTCCTGTGGGACAGTCGGAGGTGGTGCAGCCGAGCACGCCAGTGAGAGCACGAGCTGGAGTCGACCAGCGCAACGTTGACGAGTTGATCAAATATATCAACGGTGAGGGTAGCAGCAAGCAAACAACGCCAAAGAAGCAGCATGCCAATCCTAAGCGGAGGCAGCAGAAGGCGTGATGAGTGATGTGGCATCTATACATTGATTGTTTAGCGGTTTTGCATGGACCGGTGTATGTATATAAACCGGCAAGGAGGGCTCTCAGGAGCTCTTCACGAGCACGAGGGTCTACCTCAGCGGCATGGGAGCTGGACGGGTGGCATTTCAAAAGGACTGGCTGGGGCTTTGCAGATTACTTGTTCGATTACCTCCACTCTTGTACAAATGCTAGATATGTAAAGATGTATGCCATCGTGCGTAATTGATGCTGCTGAATTGGTTGCCAAAGGAAGCTCACAGGAGGTCTTCATGAGCATCAAGGTCTAAGTGACATGGAAGGTGAATGGATGGCGTTTGCAAGGACCGACTAGAGTAATTGCGGATTGTCTTCATATTTTTGCACGTGCAAAATGTGGAAAGAACTATGCCACCATGCAGGCTAGATGCAGCTGCAGCGAAATGGTGGCCATAGTCGCTCCGTTTGGTGGGTTGTGATGCAGCAATGCGATGCTCGACCAGGATGAATTGGCACGTACTCTCCTCCCTCTCAGGCCACGCAACCTTCGTCAGCACTCCTCACTCTCTCCATCTCCCACATTGCTGTTCACCTATGTGTGCTTCTCGACAACCCTTCGGCTCACTATCAGCGGCTCATATCGTCGAAGCACGTGAGGTCAAATCGGCTAGAAGATTCTCAGGGCAATCTGATTCGCCATACTGAGACGGCTTGCTGCAGCCTCTGGCGGCCCGTTCACACTTTGAACCAGTTTTCTGTACGACGCAAGCTTATCCCGGTGTGTGAGCGCCATCGGAAGGCGTGAGACTTTGCATTGTCCCGCTAGCGTAAGAAACATCTGCTGCTGATCTGCGAGGAGTCTGAGTCGATGCCGTCGTTTTTCTCCAAGACCAAGAGTCACTCCAAATCCACCACCACCAACATCAATTCCCCCGCCGAGCCGGCAGACGACAGCAGCACTTTCAGCGACAGGAGCGGTGAGGCGGTGCGGACCCCGTCTCCGGAGAAAAAGTCCAAGTCGTATTTTGCGCGCGAGCGGGACAGGAAGGAGCGGCCGACCTCTAAGTCTAGGAAGTCCTTTCAGCGAGACAAGAAGGCTCCCGACGTAGACACACACCCGCTGAACCTGCCACCGGACGAATTGCGCCGTTTGAGCGCGCTGTCCGTCATGAGTTCGCCGCGCGAGAGGGACAGCGGAGGAGTGCCCGTTACATCAGAGCCCATGGAGACTACGCCAGCTCCAGAGACACCGCCTGCCTCAGCCTCGACTTCTACGCCTGGTGCCTTTCCGACCAGCAGTGCCACCAACGGCGTGAACGGCGAGAACCATAAGGACGACAACGACCACGATCAGAGACCGACCCCGCCTCCCCACCGCACGCCCGCCAGTCCGCCGCCACAGCCTGAAATTCGACCAGAGGAGGCCGAGAAGTTCAAGGCAGAAGGCAACAAGTTCTACAAGGCCGGCAAGTATGCTGCTGCCATTGACGAGTACAGCAAGGGTTTGTGACCATCACTCACTGACACTGTGTCTTTATGCTGACTTGCCGCGTTTGCAGCCATTGATGCCAATCCGACCTCAGCAACTTACCTTTCGAATCGAGCCGCCGCATACATGGCTGCGAACAAATTTCCCGAAGCGTTAGAGGATTGCAAGCGAGCGGACGAGCTAGAGCCAGATAACCCAAAAATCTTGCACAGATTAGCAAAGGTGTACACCGCGCTGGGTCGCCCGCAAGAAGCTCTCGATACCTACGACCGCATTCAGCCTGCAGCTACAGCCAAGGATAAGGCTCCTGCGTTGAGCATGAAGAAGCACCTGGAAGAAGCGCAAGACAGTATCAAGAATAGCACGAGTGGGTCCATGGTAAATTTCGCGCTGGATCAGGCTGAGAAGGGTCTTGGCTCCAGCGTCCAGCCTCCGCGGAAGTGGAGACTGATGAGAGGTGAGGCATATTTGAAGATGGGCACCGTGAACAGCCTTGGAGATGCTCAAAACGTGGCGATGTCTCTGTTACGGCAGAACAGCGCTGATCCGGAAGCTCTTGTGCTCAGAGGACGCGCCCTGTATGGACAAGGAGACAACGAGAAAGCCATTCAGCACTTCCGACAGGCCATATCCTGCGACCCTGACTACAAGGAGGCTGTGAAGTGGCTACGGACGGTGCAAAAGCTGGACAAGATGAAGGAGGAAGGTAATACCAATTTCAAGACCGGCAGGTTCCAGCAGGCGGTGGATGTCTACACGAATGCCCTCGAAGTTGATCCATCGAACAAGGGCACGAATTCGAAAATTCTCAACAACAGAGCTATGTGCTACAGCAGGCTAAAGCAGTGGCAGCAGGCTATTCAAGACTGTGACAGAGCCCTTCAGCTAGACCCGAGTTATGTCAAGGCTCAGAAGACGCGCGCCAAAGCATTGGGCGAAAGTGGCGATTGGGACGAAGCTGTGCGTGCATACAAGAATATCGCCGAACAACATCCAGAGGAGCCTGGTATTGCCAAGGAAGTTCGCAATGCAGAACTAGAGCTGAAGAAGAGCAAGCGGAAAGATTACTACAAGATTCTCGGGATTGAGAAAGACTGCACCGACAATGAGATCAAGAAGGCATATCGAAAACTTGCTGTCATTCACCACCCAGACAAGAACCCCGACGACCCAGAAGCCGAGAATAGGTTCAAGGAGATCCAGGAGGCTCACGAGACGCTCATCGATCCTCAAAAACGCCAAAGATACGACAGTGGAGTCGATCTGATGGAAGATGGTGGAATGGGCGGCGGATTCCCAGGCGGTATGGGTGGCTTCGGCGGCGGCGGGGTCCAGATAGACCCTGAAATGCTTTTCAACATGATGAATGGAGGCATGGGAGGCGGCGGTGGCGGTGGCTTCAGGTTTGCCGGTGGCTCACCATTTGGCGGTGGTGGCATGGGCGGTGGCCAGCGAGGGGGATACTCACCTTTCGGCTAGTCACAACATCTGGCAAGTTTCAAGCAGCATGGATTGTACAGTCGGCGCGTTTGACGAGGACAACCACTCGATCGGCATTTCTCGGCGTCCTTCAGAAGCTGGACACGGCCTCTTATAGAATTGATAGACAGCGACTGTCGTGGCAGTCATGACGAACATGTCGCCGCATCGCAGACACGAATGCGATGTTTGCCATCCGCCAGCCGCTGCTGTGCGCTGCGCTTTCGCGTTGCCTATTATATCTCGAGACCTCTTTGAGCTTTGACGTCCGATTTGCCAAGCGTGATACGAAAGCCAAGCCCTTGAACGAAATGTGAACCAATCGTTGTGGACAACATCCTTGCGACGCTCCAAATTGGAAGGATGTTCGCGATACACCAATCGAACTCTCTTGACTTAAATTCAGCCGCACCGCTCGGAAGAGCATTCTGCTAGCTGTTTGCAGAAAGGTACAAGGCACTGTGCTTTCTGGAGGTTCCGAGAATAGCAGGCATGTCGCAAAACGTCTATGGCCAAGCCTGATGGTGACTTGCGTAGCGTCGTCAGGGCACGATGGTAGAGTAAGTCTCAGCACATCTCACTCCTTTCTTCCTCGTATTGTTTCCCAAAGGGCCAAAGGCTTCTTTGCGTGATCGATTCACGAAGAGCAGGCGTTTCTTGACTGAAGCCACATTCGCGGGATTGGCAATGGCATTATTCAAGGCACTTTTACTTGCGACCTCGCTTGGGTGGACTTTGGCGACACCTCCTCAAAGACCTGGACCATACGAGGACGAAAACACATGGACGTATGAGAAGCCAGATATCTCACCTCCAGCAACGACACTCGCCAGCTACTACGGCGCTGGCAACAGCACATCGTCAAGATGTTCCAACGGTACCGGAATTCCAGCGCCCATCGTACAGACCATGAAGACACAAACTAGTTTGTTGGTACCAACAAGGTCATCTCGGCCATGGACTCCAAAAATGCCACAAACCATGAAAACCGATCAGAGCCTCGATGGACCCAGTTCGTACGCACCTGAGACTGCGCATGTCGAAAGACCAAATACTATCCTCAGCGAGCCTGGAAACAACTATCCTACTCTTTCCACACCCAAAGTCGAGACCACTCAAACCAGCCTTGTCGGTCCGACCTACTTCTCGCCCAGGACTCATGTCACCGAAACATCTCTAGATGTCCCCTCGAATACTCGGCCACCGATCGTCTATACTCCTGTGACCGGACATACTGAAACCAGCCTGAACGTGCCGAACAAACCAAAGCCGACACCAACGAAGCAAAGTCAGATCCTTCCAGATAGCGACACTCCTCCATCGAAACCGACTGAGGCGCCGCAACCAGGAGCTGTTCTGGTTTCCATCATTTCGCTGATCAACAGTGTCACCAAGGATTCCCACTATGTCTTCGAAGGGCAGACAATTGCTCCTGGTTCTACTGGTGTGATTGTGGAGGGTACGACATATTCTGTAGCTCCAACTGGTGGCGCAGTGTATGTGAATGGTATGGAGACTGCACCGAGTGCGATTCCAGGTCTGGACAGGGACGATGGGCTGGCTTCTGCTATCCTGAGCGGAATCGGTGGATATGACGACGACAACGAGATGACGACTGAAACATCAGCTGCAACGATGGCTACCGGAGTGTCGACAACAAGTGGCGAGAGTGCAAGTACGAGCACCTTCACACCTGCACAGCAGACTACTTCTGGTTCTGAAGTGCTTCGAATTTCAAGCGCGGGCCTTGGACTAGCGGTGCTGGTCTGCATGATTTTGTAGACCGCAGATGTGATGATCGTTTATCTGTAGCGTTCAAGCGTGTGTAGTGATGATGCATAATGAAGACAATCAGAATTCGGGAAAAGGTCCAATGAGGGATCGAAGGCATCTCAAATTCCTCTGTATCTTCGACCTTGCACAGGTCGTCTAGTCAAGTCTATTCTGTGGGTGAGAATGATGGGTATCTCTCAAACAAATGGCAAAAACGCCTCCGTCACCGTCCAGCAGGATATCAGCAGAAGCACGCTTCTAGTCTCCGAGACCAGCTCCGTCACTCATAAATGTGCCACAGACTTGCTGAGGGACAACTTGTTCGACGTTTTCTTACATCAATGCACCCTCTTGCCTCGTAGCTCCTGACTTCTCATCCTCAGCATCGTCCTTGATCTCACCACCAGACTCCTCATCACTCGACATGGCGCCGTATTCTCGTGCTTTGGCCTTGACTTCGTCTTCGGTGAGATATGGAAGTTCTTTGGCAGCGCGGACGTAGCTCATGTTCTCAAGATATCCTTTGGCGAAGATCAAATCGATTTCCTCGAGTGATCGGCCGGAGGTTTCTGGGTAGAAGAAGTAGATGATTGGGAAGAAGATAGCGTTGAGGACGGCGAACTTGGGTTTTAGTCAGTAAAGGAATCTTGCGGGAAACGATTGGAGGATGCTTACGAAGAGATAAGTGCCCCAGCCGATGCTGTCTATGAGGACCGGAGTGATCATGACGATGAAGAAGTCTAGATAGGATCATGTCAGTATGCGTGCACAGACCCAGAATCTGAATTTGGGTACTCACTCCACAGCCAGTTCGATACAGTGGAGACTGCGTTCGCCTTCGCTCTGGTTTTCAATGGGTTGATCTCAGCTGGGTATAGCCATGGCAGAGGCAGCCATGTGGCACCGAAGAACGCAATGTAGGTGAAGAGACCGACCGCAGCTCCTTTTGCTGCGGATTCGGTTCCAGGGATAAGAGCTCCGAATGTGAGGACCATTGATAGACACTGTCCGACTGTGCCGATCAGGTACAGCTTGCGACGACCTACTCGCTCCACAGCAAACCACGAGGTCGTGGCGAAGATGGAGTAGACCACCATGTTGATACCTCCGAGCAGTAATGCCATGTTGTGCGTGACACCGATCGAGTTTTGGAAAAGGATTGGGAAATAGTAGATGACAGCATTGCAACCTGTTCAAACACGTTAGTCGCGTGAAACCTCGAAGGCGCGGTCTTCGTTGCATACCTCCCAGCTGCTGCATCATTTGAGACGAAGCTCCAAGCAAAAGACGACGGAAGTGTTGAGTCTTGCCGTTAGTGAAGATGGCACTGATCGGTGTGACACCTGCCTCGTGACCGGCAGCCTTCATGGCATCGACGATAACAGCCATCTTGGTCCGTGTCTCAATATCGTCGACCGGCTTGCCGGAAAGCGCAGCAATAACGACCGAAGCCTCCTCGTGTCGGTCATGAGAAAGCAGCCATCGTGGAGATTCCGGTAGGCGTAGCATCAATACGATTACGATGATGGCAAATGCGCATTGAAAAGCAATGGGAAATCTCCAAACCATGTCGTGCGGTCCGTACAGACATCCGTAATCGATCCAGTACGCGATAAGCGTTCCGATAGCGACATTTCCACCCTCAATGCAAATGAGCTTTCCACGGTTGTCAGATCTGCTGCATTCTGCCTGATAAGAGGGCACAGTCGAGGTGTTGATTCCATTGCCGATTCCTGTTATGCAACGTCCGATGATGAATTGTGAAGTAGCTCCAGCTCCGACCGGGACAGCAGCGATCTGGATGATCACACCAACAATCATCACCGATGCGCCGAGGAAGATAGACTTGCGACGGCCCAGCCAGTCGCCAAATGTGAGGATAAAGCAAGCTCCCAGAAAGCAGCCAACGGCGTAAATAGCTGTGACAAACCCTTCATAGGTGCTGCCTCCATGTTCGACTTCGGGGAAATCGTGCAAGAAGTTCTCGGAAGATATGATACCACTCATCACACCCTATCGCCGTGGATATGTCAGTCAGTGGGACCTCGGAAGACGCATGATCGCGGCAGAGACGCAGCCTTACCTGATCGTAACCGAAGCTACACGAAGAAGTCAGATCGCTTGACCATTTTTAGAGTTTGTCTCAGCACTTACAGCAAAAAATCAGTAGTCGCGACAGCAGTGATCATCATCTGCAGTTTTCGTCGAGATGTGCCCCAGTAAGTGGGCACACCCGCCTCGTTGGTAGAGACAGTCATGGTGGCTGCTCCAGAATAATGTTGATCAGTCGGGGAAGGGGGAGAACTGGGGAGAAAAGTCGATGTCCCTCTTTTGAAAAGGATCCAGGCTTGAAATATATGTGCGGACACCTAGCTACTAAGAGCAACGAGAAACACCCGGGCATTATCAATTTTACGCCGCAGTCCTCACAGGATTGCTGCTGAGAGCTCGTGTGGCCCACACCTTCTCTTGGGCGTGGGTAATGCCTAGCACAAGAGATTGTTAGACATGCCGTCTGCGCATTGTCCAGCTGCCGTCACATAACGAGTGCGACGTTTCGCCGTGTCGGCTTCCCCGACTGAATTGTTCGTTGTCCCGAAGTCAGTGGAGACTGCGAAGGGTAGGCCCATGGGTAAGCGCACGGTGGTGGAGGAAGCCCAAGCCTCTTGGCCATAGGAAAAGTGGATGCTTGCGATGCACAAGCCAATCCTTGTTGTCAAATAAGACTCGCTCCCAAGTGGTGTCCTGGTTGAATTCGTGCAGCCAAGAGATTGTTCGTGAGAAATCGCTCCGAATGACCATGCTGCTTGACGTAGAGCCGCCATCAGCGTCATTGGCATCCACTCAGGCTGTCCGACAAGACCGGCGCTTGTTCGGCAATGTTCTTCGGTCGTCCCTGGGCTGTTATTGTAAGTCAACAGATTTCTGAAGAAATATTCATGCCTGCAGACACGCGAAAGTCGCATCTCTGATTCCATTCTAGGATACACTTGCAAATTCAAAATCATATCTCACGTCGATCCCACATCGTTCATCATCCTTCAAAATACCCCCACTGGTGAAATTGCGCCATTGCTAAAGAGCATACCGTATCAACCCAAGACCGTTCGAGACCGTCCGCCGCCAGCTGCTCAACGCTCGAGATACCATCTCACTTTAACCTCGCTCGTCACATGCCCGTGACCAGCTCATCGGTGTAAAGATGGCCTGCGGAGCTGCGCATTCTTCGTCCTTATCCTGATGCAATTTGAAACGCCTCGAGAGAACCGCATCCGATGCAAGTTAAGTATGTCCTGTCCCAGACGCGCACATCGACAAGCAAGAGTCAACTAATCCATCTTTCCAAACATGCCAAGTTCCGTGTCATCGTTCCTTCCGTGTGGTTCATCGTCCAAACTATCGTCATCATCATCCATGTCAACATCTTCGCCCTGATTGCGGAAGTTGGAGTATCCTTGATTTTGATATTTTGCAGGGAGCGGTGGCACTGGAGGTACATCTGGCATCGCAGTAGGCCCGCTTCTGGGAGTGCCATAGCTACAACTGAGCAGACCGACCGCGGCAGCGAGATCTTGAGGATCTTCGTCACCACGGTAACTTTCGGCGATCGAAGTGTTCGCAGTGGCAGGTCGGCTGTGGCTGGAACCGCTCCAGCGATAGTTATTGGCGTCGTGCTCACCATTTGGCATGCTTCCCGAAGAGGATACCGATTGGTACGAACGCGAGTAGATACTGCTGTTGTTACTGAAACGCTTGCTGTCTCGGTAAGCCTGTTCGCTGTGTGGAGGTGGAGTGGTCTCAGTCGAGCTCAGCTCTTCATCGCCGTCACGCATATCGGATGACCCAGATGCTGCTGGGGACGAGTTATCGCTGTCATTAGAACCAGTGCCATCCTGATTCATGGCAACAAGAACAGAAGCCGCTTCGAGAAGCTGGACTTGCTGGTGCTTTGATATCAGCAACTTCGAAGTGTATTGCCATTGTGGGGTGTGTTCCCAACTGGCAAGCACATGGTTAGCTATATCGCTACTGCGCACATTCATCTGTGCGGAGACAACTTACAGATGCTTGTTCAAGCAACTACCATGTTTATAAGCCTTCCCGCAGTGCTCGCACTTCAGCTCTCCCGCAGCAGCTTTCTCTTTTTTGGTGAGACGCGTCCCATCACTAGCTCTTCGCATTTTCGACTTGGACTTCTCAATGCCGTGAAAAGAGGACAAGGACGGCCCGTCTACGACTGCGCTGCTGCTCAATGCCACGTTCTCAGGAACGGAGGCTTGCTGAGGGAGGCTGCTCGGCATGGGCGGGTAACCGTCGTTAAGCGACGCAAGGGCGGCTTTGGAGGTCGAGCTGCGTCGATTGACGGCCGTGCCTTCTGCAACTGCGTTCTCGATTACGGCACCATTGATCGATGGGCGCGTGGCAGGAGAGAAGGTCGAGCTCTTGCGGCGATTGATACGGTTGGCGGTGCTCACGGAACCGAGCGAGGCAGTGTGAGAGTGAGTGCGACTGTATGAATTGCGTGCAGGCAGACTGGAGGCATTGGACCCAACAGATAGGCGATGCTGGCTTGCTGGGCGAGACATGTCCTGAGTGTCGGCGTTAGTCCCGCTGCACACCTCACACAATGTCGGCAGCTGGGCGAACCTTTGCAGCCGTCATGTTTGCGATGTTTGATTAGATCCAAAAAAGTGCGCGAGAGTTCCCCGGGAGAATAGCAGGTCAGTCCCTTTGTTTGATGTCTCGGACCTTTCTTGACTCGATCCGCAATCGCAGCACAGCACAGCACAGCACAGCCCGGCGTCGGCTAACCCACTCGATGCTCGCCACTCAGCTGACTCTGGCGTCGGGATGCGATTGTCGTCGCAGAGAGCAGTCCTCGCGGTGAACAGAGGAGGGCCGATGTATAGTGTGCAGTGTGAGAAGCGTGAAACGAGCGAGGGAAAAGTGCAGACAATGTGAGGGTCTGGCTAGAAACAAGAGGAAAGAGGAGTTGGACGGGTAGAGAGGCAGCGATCTCACGCGGGGCTGCAGGGATCTGCTGAGAACAGGCACTCAATGCCCTGCTCTGTCACACGCCGATACCGATACAGCAGCCTCGTCGAAAGCAAGCAATAGGTAGTGGAGGGAGAAAGTGCAGTCTAGGATGTTTAGGTGCAAGGAAGACCAAATTTTTTGTTCGAGCAGGACAGGAATTAGGATATTGGAAAGCAAAAAGCAGGCGGGTGAGGAGGATCGAATCAGCTGCCCATATCGCCATACTGTCCACATGTCTCTCACACGGACCATCTCGTTCACGCGGCGCATTCCAATCACGAATCAGTGTCAGTCAATAATAATGTCTCTCGACAAGGCCGACGAGACTTTTTCGCGCCCTGCCCTGCACCAGACCTGTAGGACCCTTTCTTGCTATCTGTGTCTGTATCTTCTCCTCGCAGGGCAACGCAGGGGCATGAGCATGCTATCGTGCTCTCGCAATCAGCGCAAGCGTGACAGACAATTATTTTAGATTCGCAGGGCAGAAGCAGGAACGCGTGCTGCTGCCCGTCGCTTCCACTCGCATCCCGAGCCAAACTTGCAGACTCCATCTTGTGAGAACGCACTCGGACTTTTGTCTCCACTGCTACCACAAACTATCCACCTGTTGCGGCGCACTCACCAGACAGCAACGTCACCGTTGTACACAAATATTACCATGTCTTGTACGTTCAATATCCGATGGCCGATGTGTTATGAGAGGCAAGGTGTGCACTGTGCATGGAGCCCGGAATACCGTCTTGTCCGTTCTGGGCTGACCCACGACCATCGAGATCGACAATCCGCAGTTCCTCTGTGCCTCGTCCGCTGATTCCAGGCGGCTGAAACGAAGCGCTTTCTTTGGCGACACATCGCCGCACCATTCTCCCGCCCGTCGGTCTTGCCCTCTCGTCTGGACCCCATCGTGAAATTATTTTTTGGCAGACAGCTCAGGCCCAGGAAAGCTAATCGAGGACACAAAGAGGGCATTGCCTGTGTTCACTGTCTCAATCTGGTCTGACGATCACCCGCGCCTACTAACAATTGCGCGTTGCAAACTCCAACCTAATGCACAGGCCTCGAGCGATCAAGCCACTTCACGTGCCAACTGCTACCAAACTTGGTACCAGAGAGCGGGGTTCGCCTGAGGGCGGCCAGCGCGCTTTCCTCCAGCCAGTCGTTGCTCTGAATGGCTTCGGCCTATCGCCTTGCGTCGGTCTATGGCAAGAAATCTCTCAATGCTGGAACGTCACACGTGGACCTTACACTCTCAGCATGAGGAGTATCGTACGGACCATGCGGAGGGAGGAATTTACGTATTGAAGAGCAATGCGCTGATGAGTGATTGTGGCTGCCACCGCGAGTCCACGGCTTGTGACCCCACAGCCTTTTGAGTCTGTCTATGGAAACAATGTTAACACCCTGCACAACGACGCAAACTATACAAAATAGATATCAGTCGATGGAGCAGACTACGGCGTATCGAATGGTATCAACTTTGTACTGTCTCGAGTTGTTGTCGTCGCAGTATTCTCGCTGAAGCCGAAATCACCTTAGGGTCATAAGCCGTGTCCGAGCGGTGGCTGCCACAGATCCGTGTCATTAGATGATTATTGAGCCTGTGGTTAAGCAGGTGAAGCGGACGCCGATGCCGATCAACGCATCGCTAATAACACGGCTTCAGTTTATCGGCCGTATGATTTGAGGATGAGGCTCCGGTCCCTGGGTTCGCACCTCTCCAAATGACTTTATCTTCGATGTTGAGAACGCTGTAAGTGACTTGAGTCCTTGCTATGAATCCTAACATATATGAAGATCACAAGGTTTCAAGTGACAGCGCATTCGAGTAAAGTACTCAAGCATATGCGAGCAACGAGTCAGGCATCATGCATAGTCGGACAACTGATCAGCCTAATATGCCAGCCAATGTGAACGAACTGAATGAAGGTCTCTGGGGCATCAGCAAAATTCAGTCCAGCTCCATGCCTCAACACCTTGGAAGGCGATGAAATCTTGTGCCAGTGCTAATTCTTCCACGCGGGTCACAAAGCATCATCTTGTGCGCTCTGAAAAAGGCATATGCCAGCGAAATCCACTAAGGAATCTAAGAGCCTATTGTGTCCACAATCCAATCTATACGTAATCCAAGCGATATTAGACAATATCTAATATTATTAAATATTCTCGGTTAGATTACAAGGTATATATTCTTACTAGTACTACTTAATAGTACCTATTCTAAGTATAATCTCTTTAATTAAATATAGATCTCTACGGCTTCTAGAATAGCGTTTTCTATACTAAATATAGTATAGAGGTATAGCTCGAAGGCTCTTCGATAGGATTAAGGACTATACGTTACGATTAAGGTTAGAGACTACTTATAAAATAAAAGTAACGTAAGTTAATATATAAGCGCGTTCTTTAAGTATAAGAGAGCTATATATAGTATAGATTCGTTTATAGTATATTGAGATCGTAGTTATTACTATATTTATTAGTAAGAATAGATAACCTCTATTACTAGTAGATTATTAAGCGTAACGTTATTATCTTATTTATAATACTAGTAATACTACTATAAAGGATAGCTTAATCTTAGCCTTTTAGAGTACGTATCTACTATTTAGAAGTTAATAAAGGCGAGGCCTTTACTATATTATTATTAGCTAAAGATACTATAATAAGACTATATTACTATACTCGCTTCTATCTAGATATATTTATATATCTATTTTAGCTAATATTACTATACCTATAGTATAGTAGATATATTACTAAAGAATAGAAAGTAGTAATATTCTTATATACCTTTATAACTAATAGTTATACTCGAGATCTAGCTAAAGACTTCTATTACTCGCTATCTAAGTATATATAGATTATCTATAAAGTTATAGCTACTATACTATAGGTATATCTAAAGGTTATTATTCTAGCTAATAAAGATAATAATCTAGTAGTTAAGGTAAAGAGCTATAAATACTAGCCTTTCTTTAAAGATACTATTAGAACGCTAGACGACTCTTATATATTAGTATACGTACTAGTAGATTAATAGGTAGCCTTCTATAACTATAAAGGAATACTATTATAGAATATATTAGCTATTATAGTAGACTATAATAGAAGGTTTACGTTTATTATCGCTAGATAGGAGGGCTTAGTATATAATAGCTATATACTTAATAACGTATACTTATACTATAGATTTATAGCGCTAGAAGGTTAATATTATCTTATAGATACTAGATATTTAAATAATACGCTATATTTTATTCTATACTATAGTATAAGGTACTATTTATAAGAGTAATATCTAGCTATAATAAAGCTAGCTAACTATAAGGAGTTATTTAATTTAAAGTATAGTTCCCTTTATAATATCGTTAAATAGATATTTAGAGTAATAAAGCGATGTTTCTATATCTTCGAGAGTACGCTATAATATAATATTTATACTTAAATAGTAATAGTATATATTACTACCGTCCTTTATAATATTTTCTAAGAAATAGGCGCGAGGGTTAAGATAGTAGAATTAGAGGCTAACGAGACTAACGATAGGCTATTTAATAATACTACTACTACTATAGAAGAAGATAATAAAGTTAAAGGTCTAATAGATAAGTTAAGAGATAAGATAGCGTTAAAAATATAGTAATAATATCTTATTTAATTAGAAGATTACGAAAATAAGGATTAAGTATAAGCTTATAGAAGTACTAGATACTATATTTAATAGAAATATTAAGAATCTTTCCTCTAACTAGAGATCTCTTATTTTAGTAAGGTTTCTTATATTTCTAGTTAAACGCTCGACCTCCTACTATTCTTAGAAAATTTATATACTATAACTTCTAACTAAGAAACTTACTTTTATAATAGAATCTCTAGATTATATATCTACTTAATAAACTCTTACTAAAAGCTATTAATCTAGAGAATATTAAAAAATACTATATTTAAGAATAGCTAATAAATCTAATACTAATCTAAAAGTTAGTATTCTAACTTAGAATAATAATTTAAACTCTTTTAAGTACTTATTAAATAACGCTATTACTATTACTTACTATATATCTAGAGGTACGCTAAGAAAGATATTAGCTATATTACTATTATCTACTATTATTACCTTACGATAAAGTAACCTCTTCTACCTTAAAGTTAGGTCCTAAAGCTCCTTATACCTAACGACGAAGTCTACTAAGAATACTAGTCGCGATAATATATAACCTAGTAGTAGTAGTATTACTATTATTTCTATTATATAATATATCGTACTTATTAAGCTATTAATTAATCTATTAGTCTTCTTCTAGCTCTCTAAACGACGCCGCTTAGCTTCTAAATTAGCCTTATAGATTATCTACTTTCTAGCTTAAATATCGTCTCTTAGCTTTAGTATATCTAAGTTATTACTCTTAGTTACTATAACTAGCGTTTATACTACTAAAATAGGATTATTAAGCATTATATTAATAGAAAGAATATACTCTCTAGTCGCTATTATATCTCTAAAGAGTTAGTCTAGTTCTATAAGATAAGGAAGAGGCTTCTTTAAGAACTTCTTAGCGCGTAGGTAGATAGTAAAATAGACCTTTATAACGTTTTCTAGAGTAGTTAAATAGCTAGTATTTAGATTAATACTAAAGCTAGATTAAGCTAGTATCTTATACTATATCTTCTAGTCTACTTTAAGGATAGTAAGCTTCTTCTTTATAGAAGTAGTAGTAATATAAGTCCTTCGCTAGGCCTATATAATAATAACGTTTACTACTATTACTACTACTATAAATAGGCCCTTCTTAAAGCTAAAATCCGCTCTCTTACTATAGTTCTTATACCTATTAATAGTACTATTTATAAAATACTATATCTTAGTATTATTAAAGCGCTAATTGCCTTTAACTTTAATCTTAATCTATACTAGATTAAGTACTACTAAGAGCTTATTAAGTATCTCTAGGCCCTATTATATATCTAGTAACTATAAGTAACTAGATAGAGGTTCTAGCTAAGGGTACTAAAATAAGTCGAATACTTAGGATTCTATCGTTTACTAATAGATTTACTAGGTAAATAATAAACTATAAGCGAGCGAAGATAGAGGTATTTCTTCTATTAAACTAGCTACTAAGTAATTATTATTAATCTATACTAATAACGACTAAGCTAAAGTCTATAGAAGTTACGAGATCTACTAAGAATATACCTTAGGCGCTATTACTAAGATTGCGACGATACGATAACCGTATAGATAGCACGAGTCGTTATCCTATTCACTCACCGTAGCGGCCGCTAACATATTGGGTTATATGCTAGTAAGCGCCACGATAATCTACATTGGATTGTGGACACAACAGGCTCTAAAACCTATTTGGACTCAGCAATTTCAGGCCTTAGCCACGCTCGCGAATTATCATATGCAACAGGCTTGCAGTCGCTTGGCATCTGGCAGTATGAAATGCTGTCGTGGTCTCAAGTCTCTGCATTCTCTGTCAAGCAATCCAATCCGGATCGATCCTCCTTATATCGAAAGTCTTTGAGCGGGCCATTGGCCGTCACTGGTGGCAGAACAATGTGGCTTAGAGAACGGAAGTACAGCTCCGTGTATGCGCGCTCGATCACTTCGTAAAGTCTCCAGAACGCACTGAGAACGAATCGAGCTGCCGGATAGTCTCGTTCATAGTAAAAGTGACTAGCTTGCTCTTCGGTGCGCGTCACGAGCCAACCCCAGCACCACTGCCACTGATTCAGAAACCAGCCCATATTCCATGAGGCTGCTGTGTTCGCTTTTGGGAAGCTCAATGCCGGAACTTTGCCGCCAGGGCAGATTGCAAGCTGGCAAAGGACGTCCCAATTGATGTCTCCATCGTCTATGCTCATCTCCATGAATCGATCCTTCTTGTCTGCAAAGTAGCTTCGCACATTCTGCGTATGATTGCGATAAGAGTCTCGCATTATGTCCTCGTTCCCGGGGAAGGTATCCGCTCCATAGAAGTATGTGTAGGGAAGCCATCGGCCTCTTCCAACATGAATGCTCATGCTTCGCAACCACGTCTCCTCATCTTTCCGTAGACTGAGAACAAATTTCGCGTCAGGATACAGCTCGGCCATTTCCTTGTACATGAAAGGCCAGGGAAGGTCTTCGAAGGCATCATAGTATCGTGTGACGTCTTTGAGGGAATCGTGACCGCCGTTCGCCCATGTATGCACGAGATGCCGACTCCGAATGTCTCTCCATCCCAATCGTCTATACCCAAGTCGTTCGAGCGCGTCGCCTATTGATGTTGTGCCTGTTTTCGAGAGGCCGAGGACGAAGATTTTCGGTCGAAGTGTTTCTGGTGGTTGCGCGAACTGATGTATCAGTAGCGCGAGGAAGGAAACAATCAAAGGACCAGTTAGCCAGGACAGCCGTGTAGAGCTGCTGTACTTGGCCATGCCTTGCTGAATGGCGATTCGCGAAGTCTTACCTACCTTCTTAACAGCGCAAGAGCTGTGATCGCCGTGCCAAGTCGGCAGATCCGAAGCTGCCAATTTTCTTGCGAACACACGGTAGACGCGTTCGCTCCTTTGTCGATGAGATTCATGGCCGCGTGGAGTGTGTCATTGGGTGTGAAGGCCGGAGTTCGGCCATGAAAGTCTTCTGTCTTGGAGAATCTCCTCCCTGGAGATCTCCCGCGCTGCAGCTCACGCTGGAAGCACGAGGTTGTTATGGTGCCTCGGATTCGTGCTTGAATCTGTGGCTCGCCATCGCGTTCGAGTTTCCATTGCTCGGTGCACTCCAGCAGAATCGGCCACAGCGCACCGCGAAACGATTCTATGTGCAAGGTCCGGAAAAAGCGGTGGAGAAGGAGCTCACAACAACAATGCAATACTGCAAGGGCAAGGCCCCTGAGGTGCTGACAGAGAGCAGAAGAAGTTGCCTTGCTGACCTTTGAAGGAAAACGCAAGCTTTGGAAAGGCAGACAACAATATATTCTATGGTCAGGAATGCGAGCTGTTGTCAGGCGGCGCTCGTGTAGACGTCCCACAGCCGCACAGCGATTGCTCAAGCTGTTCAGCCTCTGGGCCTGGAACAACGCTCGGCCGCTACTCAGATCTGCATGCAGGTATCCAAATATTGATTTGCACACTGGAGGCATCCTATTTCTCAGCTATCAGAAGAGCTTCCCAACTCCAGCACGAATGCTTGACTTTTCTGGCTAGAAGCTCAGCAACCCGACCTGTAGACGCCTTCTTGTCTGCACATGGACGGCAGCAACTTTCCGAGGGACTCTGCAGGCATGACAGCATCCGGTCCAAGACTACACCGCACATGCATCGATGACACGAAGTACTCCAGAATCTCAATCCATGGAACATACAGCGAGAGAAGGAGGGACAAATAATGCTGACTCGATCACAGCCGCTTTGCATCCTGGCTGAAACGTAGCTTGTCTGACAGCAGGCCTGTGTCAAAGTCACTTCCGTCGCGTTGTTGCATGTACCACAGCTCGCTGATTTGCAGCATCATCGAATGACCGACGTTACCGTAATGACAACTTTCTTGCTGGAGGCCGGTCAGACGCAGCTCGGCAGGTCCTTTGCGGCAGGATCATGCTCACTGTCATTTCCAGCCGTGAGGCATGTTCTGAGAGAATTGTAAAAGAGGCGGTCCAGCCTCGTATGAAAAGACTTTTTCGACCTTCTGGAGCAAACAATGGTCACTTGTGAGCGCTCACTCCGAGATCTGCAAGTGAAGCGTCCCATCCATGTCTCCCTTGTCTAAGACGATGGCAAGAAGACGAACAATAACTCAAAGAAACGAAAGTCCTGTGCTCATTGGGCGATAGGCGCAGAATTTGAAAGATCAGATGTGCAGCAGACCAAGAATAAAAGGACAGGATGGCCACGACACGATTAATATCCTGGAAGAGCGCATGTTGCCTCCTTCTTGGCCTTGTGTCTCTCCAATTCGTGCTCCTTTATTCGACACCGAGCAGCAGTATCGCGAGCCGTCTACCTTCCTTTGGAATCTCGAATCGATATGAGAAGTCGCGGCCACCAGAAAGTACAGTCGCTGATGTTCAACTCGGCACGATAGACTCTTTCACTGCCGCGCAATGCAATCAGATTTTTCCTCAACTATATCACGAGATCGAGAGGGCTGTCCGTTACTGGAAAGACAGGCACCACGCTCTCACCTCCACGGATGTGGAGATCTCTTGGAGAGATAGTGGAGCGCTTCGCATCCTCATTGTAGAGAACGAGCTGCGCATATTAGAGACTAAGGGCACTTTTGATAATCCAGGATATCATGTGCGTGTGCAATCCATCCTGCATCTCATTCAGCAAGCGTTATGGAGCGTGACATTCGCAGGAGAACGTCTACCCAACATCGAAGTTAGTGATTAGCTTCAGCCTCGCATCAGACTGTGCTAATGTCCAGGAAAGGCAGCGATTGTGGTCGATGATATGTCCTACATACCCAATGGAAATGACACCCACTCAGTCTGGACCTGGACCTCTCTTATAAGAGGTGATGCTGGACGTAAGAACTGGCTGATGTGCGTGCTCTCTTGTTTAGTCACTCCTTGCCCTCAAACATACTTGCTAATGTGACACAGTCCTGACTTCGGCATGTACAGCGCACCTGCCACGGGTTCCTTCGTCGATTCCAGAAGACGTGCAGCCCAACACGATTCTCAATTCGCAGAAAAGATACCCAAAGCTTTCTGGAGAGGAGTGAGATGGACGAACGAAGCAGTGCGAGGAGCTCTGCTGGAGCAAACGAAAGGACAAGAGTGGGCGGACACGGCGGTCATCGACTGGGAATCTAAGACGAACACCATACCTGCCGACGAGATGTGCAAATACGCTTTCCTCGTTCATACTGAAGGACGATCCTACTCCGGACGACTTCAATTCATACTGAATTGCGATTCACTACCAATCATCCACGAACTGGACTGGACCGCTCACTTCTACCACCTCCTCATACCGGGTGGCGAAAACCAAAATTGCATCCTGGTCAAAAGAGATTTCAGCGACCTTCAGAGCAAGGTCGAGTATTACCTCGAGCATCCAGGAGAGGCACAACGAATCATCACGAATTCGATCAATACTTTTCGAAATAACTACACTTCACCTGCTGCAACTAGTTGTTACATTAGGAGACTAATACAGGAATATAGTACTGTGTCTTTTACGCCGGACGTCGAAAGGTCTCGCAAGCAAGGGGAAAGCACCAAGAGAAGAGGCATTTCGTTCGAGGAGTGGATACATTTGCGAGGGGAGTACAGTGAAGACGCATGAAGTGATTTTTAGAGCAGAGACAGGTATCACTTGACGAGGACAACATCTTTCACTAGACATTTCGCAATAAGCTCGTGTCATTATTTCATCAGTGCCATTGTGTGATACCACTAGAATCTTATGTCTTTTACAGTAGAGGGCCGACATATGGGGAGAATGAATTGAATTGCCATGCTCATTACAACATATTCTTCGAAGACTTGCCGAAACCATACTTGAAACCATTTTCCTCCATTCCCGCAGCCCAAATTCCAAACCCAGAACGCCTCGTTGTCCCAGCTTCCTCATTTCTGAGGAGAGGTATATGCTGGTCCCATCATCGCCATTCAACCGTCACGCATCGAATCATCATCGTCCCTTTCAATCTTTACACACCAGAGACCAGTTCCAAGTATCGAAGATTCCAGAATAGCAAGCGCTCACAATGCCCAGGCCATGATGGCAGTAAGTGCGACGCTGAACAAGACTCCAGACATGGTCTTCCCACTCGCCATTGAGTTCTGTGGTACTTCAGGTCCTTGGGTTGAGCTTGAAGATGGAGTTGGTCGCGGGCTAGTACCCGTTGTTGACCTGGTCCATGAAGCTGATGATCTCGGAGTCGTAGCTTGGGCATCACTGTGCGAAGTGGTCGTCCAGGCCGTAGATGGTGAAGGAGCTGGAGTCGAGGTCCAAGACTCACTCCAGGAGATCGTGGGGAGTGGTGCAGGGGCGGAGGACCAAGAGTCAGACCAGGAAATTGTTGGAAGTGGTGCGGGTACCGATGTGCCCCAGCTCGAACTTGGATGGGTAGGCCCGGGGCCCCAAGTCGATTCAGTGCATTCAACAAAGCTCGTGTGGAGACGAGTCGTGGTTCCAGAGGTGATGGTTACGATGGTCGTGCTTGATGGAGCTGGAGGTGCAGGAACGCTCCAAGTATCACTTTCCACGGGGTGAGGAGGCTTAGTCCATGCAGAGCTGGAGGGAGGCGGAGGTGCAGGGATGGGTTGAGTGCTTGATTGTGGATGAGGCGGCACGGCCCAGCTCTTCGTGAGGGACGGTGCTGGAGGAGCAGCCGTTGGCCATGTTGGCTGCTCAGGAGTGATGGTCGTGTGGGTTGGTGGAATGGTGGGAACCTCAATCGACTCTGTGCATGTAGTACTCTCTTCAGGCCAGTGATCAGACTTTGATGAGGTCGGGTATTGATGTGGAGGTTTTGGATGAGTTGTTGACGACTCTGTCCATGCCGTGGATTTGCTGGTCGGATAGTAAGGCGGCGGTTTGGGGGCAGTTGTCGTAGATTCTGTACATTCTGTCGTTGTGCTGGTCGACCAGTGAGTCACGGTCGTGGGAGGTGGCGTGATTGCTGATGATGTGTAGGGAACTGGTGCTGTTGGGATCTGATTTGACTCTGAGCACGAGCTCCATTCGTTTGTAGCACTATTGTAAGGGTTTGGATGCTCCCAGGCTCCTCCGTGAGTGCTACACCAGCCGAGTCAACGATCGATCGTAGTTGGCAATACAAGAAAACCCAGCTTACCCTTGGAAAGGAGGAGATGCCAGAGCTGGACTTGCCGCAATGGCTATCAACACCACAGTGGATGAGCTCTTCATGGTCTTAGACTGTTGAGCGAGCTTCAAAGATTGATCTGCGAATGTAATGAATGGACGAGATAGAGAAAGGTTTTGTACTCCGAGTATCGCTGGGTGTCAATTGCGCGATTTGTGATGGTGTTCACAAGCACGTGTGGAGATGATTCTGACAAGATCTGCGCACATGCAGTCTTGATATAGGCACTTACAGAGGGCTTGCAGCCACCTCTATCTCGTTCCCCAGCCAGGTCGCCATGAGGCTGTCGCAAAGCAGCATGTCCCAGCAGCAGGCTACGCGGCTGAGCGAGCTGCTCTAACCTGAGTGCAAAGTCCTGACGCTGGTTTCGTTGCCCCAGCCACCATATGAAAGGCATACTCTGGTTGCCAGCGCTGGCGAACGTTTCTTGGCTTCATCCTCGTCTAAGACTTCGTTCAAGAACATGATTGGGGCCAAGCTCAGGTGGATTTCGCTCTCTCGAATGACCTTCGAAAAGCCAGCGGTGCTTTCAAGGCCAGAAGGAAATTCGAGCTATGAGGCTATTCCTTGTCAATACATTGGGTTCATATTGAAAACCTGGTCTGTGTGCGTAGGCGCATCTTGATTTGGGGATGAGGAGAAATTGCGCACTGGCCTTGTGGGCTGGGACCACGGAATTCGAGATGACCGTTGTACGGCGTGCGCCAGCACCATGCAGTCGAGTGCTTTCGATTTGCCAGATGCTTCGCAACCATGACGACCATGATGAATGTTTTGGCTGTTCTTGAGAGCTGTGGTGGCAGGATCAATCGTCTTCTGCTCGGCGTCCAGTTGTGGCAGGAGTTGTCTCTGCCGCGCTTGACGATGAAGGTCTCTCTTTCCACAAAGTCCGGTGCCTTTCAGCTTGAAATGGACCAAGTTGGCGCATGCTTGGAGTGACTGTGTTCAGTCCTTGCCCACAATCCACACTCTGATGGGACAAAGTCATTCCTGATGATGGTTGTTGGAGAGGTTATGATTGCCCGGTGAAGTCGATGCCTCAAAACTTCGGGCCGAGGATCAAATCTCCACAAGCATCTCTTCGGTGGCGTGCAACACAATGATTGCAAGGAAGTCCCAATCGAGTTAATCTTGAGCGCCGGTCCGCATGTCGAGGCTACAACAGAATGATTCAAGCAATTGGCTCCGGCAGTATGGTAATGTCGAAGACTATCAATGGCATAGGGATCATATCAACGGCGCTGAAGTTTACTCTCGACCTATTGGCTTGGTAGAGACCAGCTTCGATGCAGATGGACGATACTACGAAGGTCGCGCTGATATGAATTGCGAGCTGGAACTTGCTATCAGGAATCGGCTCGAGAAGAACGGGTTCAGAGAACGCATTCTTCTTTCATGGAACCTCTTGCGTCAACGCCACCCACTTCTTCAAAGCAGGACTTTCCTGGATCGTGAATCTAGCACACACCCTGTTTCGCCCTCTGGGATCCACTTTGCTGTGCCTGTGTATAAGACGACAAGCAAAGCTATCGAGGATGCTGGTAAGCATCTTGTCTTCGTTGGGGATCATTACGAGACCATTGATCACCGTGACTTCTACCTGCACTGCTTGAATGGTTCTCGCATACTCGATCCTTCGCAAGCACTCGCAAAGCTATTTGTGCTTCCGTCTAGCCATGAAGGTGGGAGGCAGGTCTTGCGTTTACTTTTCGTCTTCGGTCACGAGATATCTGATGGACTGAGCGCCTATAATTGGATGAACGACCTGATCAGGATTTTGAACGAACCTCTTGACAAAATCAAGGCTGAAACGAACCAGTCCACCCAGCCTGCTGCTTTGAGAAAGCGCCTGCCGCCGCCTCAAGAAGCACTGTATCCATCTATTCCAGGAACCAAAGCGAGGCAGAGATGGTTCTGGGCCATTACTCGTTTGTTGAGGCATGCTAGAAGGCCGCTTCCACTTGGCTTCGAAAACCCGCTGAGACGACGACATACGCGAGAGTCCGTCTCATTTTCACCGATCTACAACAAAGTCCTTGATTACACCAGGACACCGCCTCTCAACACTGTGCCCACCTACATTCACTTAGGCGTGGCCAATGTTCAGCGCTTACATCGTATCTGCCGCGAAGGAAACTCTAGTATCGGCGCTGGCGTATACGCTTTAGCAGCGCTCTGTATGATGGAGTTCTACGAGGAGCGTGAACCGCATGTTGCCCTCGAGGATCGCAAATGTTTCATCACAGGATTCCCACTGGACCCTCGAGCATTCTTCGGAAAGCGTCCAGAAGCTGATTCAATGATGTTGGCTTTCAGTGATGGCATCGCTTTGCCCTTCCTGTCTTCGAATCTGCCGGTGGAGGGTCGTCTCAGACTGCTTGCAAGACAGGCGCAACGCCAATTGTCTGCATATCAAAAGCGAGCAAAGCCGAAAGGTGAGGATGCGACCCGACAATTTCTGAGTTCTCGTGGTGCAGGGCTTGTTCTTGCCAATCAATACCTTTACAGCCATGAACGAGCGGACAGTATCTTGCCTGAGAGCATGCGAAAGTGTATAAACCTGCAGGGCGCTTATCCGCCTCGACCGAATCCGACAAGTAAGTCCATCTTCACTAATCTTTAGTGTACAAAAGGAGACTGAAGGCTTGCTGACACGATATAGGCCAAACGTGTGGCGTGAGCTCCATTGGCAACCGAGACCTGCTCATTCGGAGTGGCATGTACGACCTCGACAATCCGAAAAAGGACTTCGCTGCAGACTTCCTTAATTTGAATGCCACCGTTCGGGCTAGAGACAGTACGGTATACTCCCAAGTCATGGGAGAGCTAGCGGCTGACGTGCTCTAGACGAGTTCTTGCTTGGCATATCCGGAACGAAAGAAGGATTGTTCTCCTCGCCTTCGTAAGTATTGATAGCTTCTGACAATCTTGTGGTGTAAGGATAGCAGCTGATCGTAACAATACTAGAATTGACATGACGTCCATGGATCCTGTCCTGGTAGAACGATGGAAAGATAGATTCGAACATGCTTTAGACGAAAGTGAAGACTGCAACAAAAAGTCAAGATTGTAAAATTCATTTGGATTCACGTACTGTACAATCGACTGCAAAAGCAGCGCGCGAAAAAGACATATCGGTCGCAAGAGAGAAACAAAGGTCGTTAAAAGGTCGTGAACGAGAGTCCGGAAGGAGACAAGGAAAAGGCGCTAAAATCAATCCTGTGCTCTCTTCGAACATGCTGCTCAAAAGCCATTCTCATCATCGCTGCTGGCGTCGAACACTCCTTGCCACGTTAAGCACTCGCTTGGGATGTCTGTTCCAACCCTTGGGCTTTCACGCAGTTTCCAGGTAATGCCGGCGCCGACAAGAGCGGTGGTTGCCAGTACAGCCCAAAGCGTACCGTTCACGGCTGCCATTGAGTAATCCGCTGATAGGAAATAACTGACGCCGGTAACGCCGACAGCGAGAGCCTTGAATAGCTCTGAAATGGAGATGACACCAACGAGAGTTCCTGTAGACGCAGCATCCGGTGCTGCAGAGAATACCAGTAGGATGACAAGCACCTGTGCGGCACCTGCGAGAGTCGTCTTGATCAAAGTGGCGATCGTGTTGAAAACGGCAGAGACGATGGCCGAGGCCTCGGTAGCGCTTACAGCCAATGCCATCAATGGTATGATCAGGTAGAGGACCGGGAAGATCATCGATATCCTTCGGTAGACTGGGAGTGTGCCAACCTTGTTGACAAGGAACGGCGCAAGATGCAGGACCCTGAGTGCTGCAAGGCACTTCACGACCAGCATTACCGGGCTCAACCAGGAACATGGTATTCCAAAGCCAAAAGAATGGGTTTCGTTGTGTCCCATGTGAGGTAGCAAGATCTCGAAGGTGGAGGCATGGAGTGAAAGGATCGAGAAGGAAGCGAGCAGCAACAGCACAGATGGTGCAGTGACCATCTGAAGCATGCTGATCTCGGATGTACGCGGCGCAGCGGCATCGTCGTTGAGGGCCTCGATGATACTGATACTCAGTGACTCCTCAGAATCATTCATCAGCGATTGTCCGAGGAATGCAGCCTTCTCGCAATCCGCATAGTCCTCGTCCTTGGTGTGCTGAGCAGTCGGAAGTGTCTCATCTAGCATCAATACCTCCGCAATTCCGATGCTGAAGACAAGAAGACCGCAAGCCATCTGGCCAGCAAGTCCAGGATAGTCAACGAACACGCCATGGAAGTGGTCCTGCGCGAAGTGTCTAATCGTGTTTGACATCAAAGGTCCCATCTGCCCGCAAACCGCTACCAGTGGAAGTCGGGCCACAATCTTGCTTCTGCTACTGCTGCCATGCGTCACATCTGCGAGCATGGTCAGCGCAGAGACTGTCGCAGCAGAGCTAATCGCGCCGGCAACATATCGCAACAGGGAGAATGCTACAAAGCTCGTTGCAAAGCCCATAGATATGCAGCAAGCAGACATGCCGAGCAATCCCACCAATGCAATTCTCCTTCGTCCATAGATGTCCGCGGCATATCCCCACATAATCCCACTGGCGCTGCCGAAGTAATAGGCGCATTGCAAAATGCTGCGCAAGAATGATGTGTCCATAGTCAAGCAGCCGGATGTGGAAGGAAGGAGCGTGCTGATTTGAGACTGAAGAGAAGTCGCCATGATCGCTTCGGCCAGGAAGAGCAGGTAGATCATGATCAAGTTGCGTCGCTGTCGAGGCGTTTGTGTGGTGGTCTGTGAGTCCTCCTCTTCCATCTCTGGCGTCAAGCTCTTGTCCTGTTCATACTCGGCCTGAATGAATTCAATTTTCTCCATATCTCGCACCGGAATCAAAGAGCGGCTTTTGCGGTGAAAAGCGAACATCTTGTTCGAAGGTCGAGTATATCTTAATGGGAAAGTCGAGGGGTGTTTGTGAATGTACGTCTTATAGTTCGTACTGATAGGTTTCTTCAAAAGCTGTAATCGCTTCGTCGTGGAGACTGTAATGCAATCGCGTCCAGCGCGTATTGTTCGATAAGGGAGAGAGGTATGTACGGGCGGTGTTTCGAATGAGTGGCAGCCTCAAGGGCCAGGAAATGAGTGACAGAAGAACAAGAGAAGGGAGCGAAGGGAGCAAAGGCAGCTCACGAAGGCATTGATTCGAGAAGCGGCCTGCTGCTGCGACGAACACCAGACGTCGAAGTGTAGTGACAGGAGGAGAGACGATACCACAGACTCAAGAGTGCACACCACCTACCACCTACCACCTACCACCTACCATCCGACCCCAGCCGTGGCCCGTTACGACTCCATCGCGACGAAGGAGGTGTCCGAGATCACTTGGAGCATGAAGCTTTCTGTGGTCCATGTCCAGCGGCTCAGAGTTGGCGTCAAATCCGTGTCGACCTATCACACACCGCACATGGAAGCCGCCGGGCCAGAAATGGTATCGCTTGTGTCACCCCGGCCCGGCACACATTGCGTTTGGTTCCTGCAATATTGATCGGCGCGGCTAACGTTGTTTCAACCCACGAGCACATCGAGCTAAGCTGTATATGTGTGGCATCTGGTGTCTTGGCTGCCGTCTACTGAACGCGAGCGCCAGACACTTCACTACACGAAGCAAGACTGTCTCGTAGCACCGTCGTAGAGCAAAAATCTCAGGATAGCTGCTATTCTGATACACGACCCAGGGCCAAGCCCTTGTGCACCGCCTCGAATTCGAAATTGGACCAACAACCACGCATCTTGATCCCGGACATGGCTAGTAGAACTTCTCGAGATCCTTGTCTTCTTCGCCACGATTCACCACATTTGGTCCAACGGACATGCGAAGTAAAGTATCGGAAGGTGCTCTGACTTTCTTCCTTGCTGCCACAGATGGGCCTCTGAATATTCTGTTTCTCGCAGGTCAGCTCACTGTGATTCTGGGAATGATTGCAATGCAGGCTGCGGAGATAATATGCTTGAGGACGAATATGCTATGTGCTTTGCGTTCCTACCGCTGCTTTTCCCGGTTGATCAGGATCAGGCCAAAGTATGCGATAACTCGATACGCTGCTCCGATAGCGAATAAGACCCTGAGAAGCTGTCAGCTACAAGTCAGCGCACAAAAAAGCGTCCATTACCAACTTACCCGACATCATAGGCATACTGGTCGAGCGTGAATCCAACAGATGTCGCAGCGAACTCCACTTTGTATAGGTACGCCAGCGGTGCAAGGTTTTCGGTGAAGTACGCCTCCGTGAACCAGACACCAGGAGAAAGTCGCCAGAACCATTCCATGTGCCAGGTCTTCACTTTGCTCAATGGAGGGGCGACGCCGCCTAAGACGCCGATAATAAGGGACGCCAGGACTGCTAGTAAAGGGCCATTCTCTCGCTTTACAAACATGCTGATGATGCTTGCCAGTCCGTAGATGCACCAGAAATATGCCAGATTCGCCGCATACATCTTTGGAAAACTGATTAGAGGTGTTGCCAGGACACCAAGGAAAACGGTAAAATGAAAGCTGCTGAGACCAATTCGCAGGAGTGTGGAAAGCAGTTTGCCAATGTAGTACGCCGAGCGAGAATGGCCAGAAGCTGTCTCACGCCAGTACATGAGCTTCTCCTCTCCAAAGACCCAGAAGCCCGGTGCTGATGCTGCCAGGCCAATAGCCATGGCGCCTAGCAGGCCTATTTGTGGTGTGCTAGCGTAGTCCACTGCGCTGCTGAGAAGCATGAAAGGCTCGTGGTAAATGCCCTGGAAGAGGTGACCATTCGACGCAAAGGCCGACAGACCGATGATAACACCTGCCAGTGCGCCCACTATGATTTCAAAGAAGAATGATGTAGCGTTTCGCACTTGCTGTACCATGGCTCGTTTCCAACAGTAAAACACCTGCGCTGGCCAAGTGGCGCCTCGGGCTTTCATGGTCTTTCGAAGACTTTCTTCTTGCGCAGCGGTAGAATTCATGCTTTGGTTGCTGATGCGACGTCTTTGGCGAGTGGAGACCCCATCGAAGCTGGTCGTGCTGAGATGCTTATTGTGGAGTCGATACTGGCCTGTGCTAGTCCAAGCTTCAATCAATTGGGAGACATCAGTCTCTCGTTTCCCGGCACCTACGGTGTACTGAGCACCGTCCCCAGTGATGATGTCGATCAAGGCATCGGCTGGATTGGAGCGCTGAGGAAATGCAAAACCAAGATTCTCGAAATATCCTTGGACATCTTCAGTGGGACCAGCGTAGACAGATCTGCCTTGAGAAAGGAGGAGAAGTTGGTCGAAGCCATAGAAGATCTGCTCTCGAGGCTGGTGGATGATGGCGATCGTCGTCACGCCCAGTCTACTGATGGCCCTGAGTAAGCGCATAATGCTTGCAGCACTAGTGGCATCAAGGCCGCTTGTTGGCTCGTCCAGAAAGATGGCCATAGGCGCTGCTGCGAGTTCCATCCCGATATTGACGCGCTTTCGTTGTCCTCCAGAGATTACAGGCTTTGCAGCATCGCCCACCCGTGAGTGCTGGACATGTGTCAGCTGGAGACATGCTATGAGAGCATCCACATGGTCCTGAATAGCCTTGTCTCTCCAGCTGGAAGGCAAACGGCAGCGTGCAGAATGCAGGATATTCTCCCGGACCGTCAGTTCGGGAAACACAATGTCGTCTTGCGGCACGTATCCGATCAGCTTCTTGTACTTGCTCATGTCTTTATGATGCCCGTTGATTTTGATCGAGCCATCAGTCGCGTGGGCCTTTCCCATGAGTACATTGACGAAGGTAGACTTTCCTGCACCACTGCCTCCCATCACTCCCCAGCAGCTGCCCCGAGGCATATTTCCCGTGATACCGTGCAGAATCTTCTTGCCCTTTTTCGTTGTGAATGCAAGATTCTCGAAGTCAAAGCTGAGGCCTATCGAAGAAGTCTCAACCGTTCTGCTCATCGATCGAATGAATCGTTGCATGTCAGGACTGTTTGAAAAATCGTCCTCCAGATCTTCGTCATACAAGGAGACGCTATCGTCATCAGCGTATCCGTCGTAGTGGTCGACACGGCCACTAGCTCGCCTCGTGTGTGTGCTTGCAGGTTTGTAGGCTATAGCTGTAGGTTGCTCAGGTCCAGAGATCGATATGCTAGGTGAGTGAGTTCGTGTTCCGATATGTGGAGAAGGTGATCGTGCAGTGTTCGCAGAAGAACGAAGTAGCAGCATCTTATCGTCTGCAGCTCCGTCCATACTCTGCAAGGTTGTGTACTCCTTTGGTCGACTCTTCCTCCATTTACTGATACCAAAGCCAACAGCCACCAAAGCCAAAAGGGCCACATCGATTACGATCATCAGATACAGAGGGATCGTCTCGATCTGCCGAACGCTTTCCTCTGGACACCAAGCAGCCGGAGAGCATTTGAAAGGTTTGTACGAGCCAGACGGGCAGAATGTGCCCTCCTCACATGGAATCTCATGCTTACCACCCGGAGGACAGAAATGTCCATTGGCACAGATCTTGGGCTCTAGCGGACCTTGGCGATTGCATGTCTGTCTTCCGGCTCGCATGATCTGGCACTGCTCGGTTGGGTGGCAGTATTGAGGTGGCAGGTCATCGCTCGAGTTCGGGCAGTGAAACCCGAGGTTGCAGGTATCGTTGAAGGCTAGGGCGACGGGTAAAGCTCCTTTCCGATAGCATGATGAAGTCGAATCATTGAGCGAATAAGCCAATAGATCAAACTGCTTCGTAGACATATTTGTGTAGCCAGAATTCGCAAGTTCCTTGTCGTTGAAGAAGGCACTTGTCGCCGCGGCCTGAAGGCTCGTCAGGCTCGCTGGAAGCGTTGGCGTACTGAAAGTCATAGTACTTGGCAGTCCGCCAAAATTGATACTGGTGGAGGTCGCCATGTCGGATAATGAATGCAGGTTCCTGCTCTGTAATTGATATTGCCGGCTACGAGTTAGCCAAGTAGAGGTATTCCAGAGCAAACAATCTGCAGGTACAGTAGCACAAGCTCCGCTTCCAAACACCTGACAATGCAACAACGACAGTCAAAGGAAGGAAGAATGAGGAAGCGGGCCAGTCCCTCCTACCTCAGAAAGTGGATGGTCTCACTGAGATGAAGTCAAGTTCTTCGAGTTGCACAATGACACTGCGAGGCCCGCAGCTGAGCCTTGCCTCCGAAAATAGTCATTTTCAGGCTCGCAGGTCACAAAAGGCCAAGCCGTTGTCGGTAGCTTGAATGAGGGTTGGCTGCCGTGCGCCTCCCTCTATCCACATCTCCCGCCTGTTCGTGGGTCAGCGTCGAGGCTGTGATGTTTTTAAATGTAGTTGAATCCTTCAGTGCTTACCTTATTCATCCTCGAAGAAGAAGTCCATGTGCGTGTGGACTTGGAGGACCTTGGGGCTTGTAATTCTCATTTGGACACTGATCACCAATTGTGGCGGCCTTCCATTGGCATCACTCGAGTGCTCGACTCTGCAAGAATTCGCAAACTATAGATTGAGTTGTGAATCGATGTTGTTGTGATGCCAGAAGGTGGGCGCGAAGGATGAACGGCGCTTCAGCCGCTGCAGCATTGGCGCTCGGACTGCATCGCTTTTGTGCAACGCTCAACTTGCACTTTGCGCAGTGCCGCAGCTCCGTGCACTTTTGAACAGACTCTGAATGTATGCTAGTATGTACAAAACTACATTGACGCCCTCGCTACCTAAAGCACAAAATGCTGCGCCGAGCCCTCTGATCTTCCTCTTCCTCGTGGAAATCTGCTTCTAATGCCGGTCGACTCCGCGGCCACCGCAGTTTCTGGTATTGTGCATGTCTGCATCTATGGTCCACGGGTATCTATCTAGTACTTTCGAGCAAACGGTGGGATGGCCTTGCACTCTGCCTCATCAAGAGTGGTGGCGACAACTCCTCGATACGAGATGTCGGTCTTCTCGTGGGGCTTCTTCTGCCAAGTGAGAGTGTGCTTCATCCAGTTCTCGTCGTCTCGGTCTGGGTAGTCCTCGCGAGCGTGGGCTCCTCGTGACTCCTTGCGTACGGCAGCGGCTTCGGCAGTCTGAACAGCGCATGTCAACAGGTTACGGAGCTCAAGAGTCTCGACCAAGTCACTGTTCCAAATCATGCTGCGGTCCTTAGTGGCAACGCGGTGGAACTTCTTGTCGACCTCATTGATCCTGAATTGATGTTAGTAAAGCAGCTTGGTGCAACCATGAGTGTGACATACCTCTTGACTCCCTCGTCAAGCGACTCCTGTGTCCTGAAGACCGATACATCAGATTGCATGACCTTCTGCATCTCGCTACGGATCTCAGATGTGCTCAAATCGCCATCGGCAGTACGAACGTCATCGACGATGGAAATGGCCTCTGCTCCAGCGTCGCCGGAGAGAGCCTTGTGTGGCTGGTTCGGCGAGAAATTATCACGGATAGTATGGCTGACTGCGCGACCGAAAACGATCAAGTCGAGGAGGGAGTTTGCACCAAGACGGTTGGCTCCGTGGACGGACACACAAGCAGCCTCACCGCAAGCGAAAAGTCCAGGAACAACCTTGTCGTTGCCTTGCTCGTCAACAGTAAGGACTTCTCCAGTGTACTTCGTGGGAATACCGCCCATGTTATAGTGAACAGTCGGCAGGACAGGAATCGGCTGCTTGGTAACATCGACGCCAGCAAAGATAGAAGCCGTCTCAGAGATACCTGGGAGACGCTCGTGAAGAATCTCGGGTGGCAAGTGAGAGAGCTGGAGGTAAATGTGGTCCTTCTCAGGTCCTACTCCACGACCCTCACGGATTTCCATGGTCATACTGCGGCTGACAACATCACGAGAAGCAAGATCCTTAGCAGTTGGAGCATAGCGCTCCATGAATCGTTCACCCTCGCTGTTGAGCAGATAACCACCCTCACCACGAGAGCCTTCAGTAATCAAGCATCCAGCACCATAGATACCTGTCGGGTGGAATTGGACGAATTCGAGATCCTGGTTTGGAAGGCCGGCACGAGCAACCATGGCCATACCGTCACCCGTACATGTGTGTGCAGAAGTGCAGGAGAAGTAAGCACGGCCGTAGCCACCAGTAGCCAGGACGGTGTTGTGGGCACGGAAGCGGTGGAGTGTGCCGTCTTCCTGGTTGTAAGCAATGACACCCTTGCACTCGCCGTCCTCCATGATCAGGTCGATAGCAAAGAACTCGATGAAGTAGTTTGTGTTATGTCTGAGTGATTGACCGTAAAGCGTGTGTAGGAGTGCGTGGCCAGTTCTGTCTGCTGCAGCACAACACCTGTATGCCTGTCCACCCTGGCCGAACTCGCGCGACTGACCACCGAAGGCACGCTGGTAGATCTTGCCATCGTCCGTTCTTGAGAACGGACAGCCGTAGTTCTCGAGCTCGTAAACAGACTGCGGTGCTTCTCGTGTCATGTAGTGAATGGCATCCTGGTCACCCAGCCAGTCCGATCCTTTGACGGTATCATACATATGCCATCTCCAGTCATCCTCGTGCATGTTTCCTAGCGCCGCATTGATACCACCTTGTGCAGCGACGGTGTGTGATCGCGTTGGGAAGAGCTTCGATATGCATGCTGTGTTGAATCCTGCCTCTGCCAGACCGAACGCCGCTCGCAGTCCCGAGCCTCCAGCACCGACAACAAGCGCATCGTATTCGTGGTCGATGACGGGGTATTTGTGTCCAATGGCACCAGAAGCCTCCTTGGCCCTCAGCGGTGCGCTGGTGATTATGCGCTGGGCTCGTGGTGTACTCGAAAAGTTGCGGGTGGCAGCGCGGCAGACATTGCGGCTGGCAACCTGCCTCAGACCGGCGGAGAACATGATGGCGGCGATGTGCTCCAAGCCGATGGCAATCTGTGATGCTGCAGTGCTATTGTGGTGGATGGAGAGGAGATTGAGAGCCAAGTAAGAGGCGAGAGAAAGCACTGGTGGTAGTTCTATGTTTCCGCCGCGAAGTCAATGATGCACGGTGGAACGGTGGAAGCGGAAGCTTGACCCTATACATCTACGACTTGCCGACGGTGGGTCCGAGAGCCGTGAGAATCGAGAACATCAATGTCCACGGTCTTTCACATCCTACCCAAACACTACACAGGCGCTCGAAATTCTGTTTACACACACCTTGGATCGCTATGCGCCTTCTCGTCTCCACACAATCTCTTTCAGCGATCTCGACATCCTCAATTTGCTGCAAACGCAAGCAATTCTCCTGAACCAATCGTTCCGCTGGGAGTAAGCCGAGGAAAGATCGGAAAATGGTGGAATCATGTGAAGACCAGCAGGCCACGCGATGCCTGCAGTTTTGCATCTTCACACCTTATCTGAGCACTACTGGTGCTGAGTCTGCTGCTTCTCTTACAGTAGAACGAGGTGGCCAGGCTGTGGCAATGACACACTATTTTGGCCGACATCGCATTTCTGTGATCCTGTTCTTCCAATTCCTGCCTCCTGCCGTCTGCCACCGGAAATAAGCTTACCAGAGGCCATTCATCTGTTGGGATGTAACGGAAACAAGACTCCAAATTACCAAGACGTGGGCCTGACAGTATGAACTCACGAGGTCCAAGACACACACCCCCTACCACAGCAAATAAAGCCACGAGGTCCTTCTATTCAGAGCTCAGAGATGGCTCTCGCTGCTCGCTGCTAGCAATAACGGAAGAGTGCGCTACAGACTCAAGCTCTTCCGTCATGAATCATCATACAGCGCCTTCTCCTGCCATACGCGACCTCGACCTGTGCGACTGCATCAACGAAGTGAAGTACAGTTCCAAATCGTCTTTCTTACCCAATGTATCGTCTCCTTCCTAGGACCGCGGCCATACAGCGTTCCGCTCACCGTCCAGGTCTCGCTTTAGCTTCTCGAGCATTCGCGTCTGGTACAGCAACCAATAATACTACTCAGATCATGCATTGACCTATCTTAGGAAGAGCCAGCAACGATGATCTCCGATCGAGCGAATTGTTTGATGTCTCACACATCCGGGCTCTCGTAACTGGTGGTGCGACCGGAATGTGCGTATAGAAAGTCTCTATGAAGTAGGACATCGGGTTGATATCTGTTCGTCGGCTACAGCGGCTTGATGATCACTCAAGCACTCGTCGCGAATGGAGCGAAAGTGTACATCACAGGTCGTCGACAGGAAACTCTGGACCAGACCGTGAACGTCTACAACAAGGGCACTGGAAGCTTGCAAAGCATAGTGGGGGATGTTAGCAGCAAAGATGGCTGTCTGAAGATTGCAAGAGATATTGAAGAGAAAGAGCCCCAGGGAATCAATTTGCTCGTCAATAATGCAGGCATTGCAAGAGATGACAATACGAAGTTCTGTACGTAAGAACACGACGATGGATATGGCTCCGGTCAACTCGGTCCGCTTCAACTCGAGTGACTGCGAGAAGCTGCATGCTTTGCTTTTACACCGAGACAATGCTGATGATCGAACAGCTGCGAATGGCTCTCCTGATACGAAGGACGCAAAAGCAATCTCTGAGCATTTTCTTCGCTCTGAAGAACAGCAGTGGATGGACACCTTCAGGACGAACGTGATGGGACAATACTTCATGAGCATGGCCTTCTTGCCCCAACTTGCCAAAGGCAACGAACTCGTTCCTGGCGTCTCTTCATTGGTTGTGAATGTCAGCAGCATATCCGGAGCCATGAAAGGATCGAGCCTAGGACAATTCTCGTATGCAAGCTCCAAGGCCGCATACACACACCTAAGCCGAATGCTTGCAACTACATTCAAGGATTTAGGTGTAAGGGTCAACGTCATTGCACCTGGCGTCTTTCCAAGCGAAATGACAGCTGGGAAGAGTGACGACCAGAACAAGTCACAGCTCGATATGCGGAGCTACAATCCTGCTGGTCGCAAAGGTTACGATACGGACATGGCTGCAACCATTCTTTTCCTTGCCGGAAAGGGCGGTGCCTTCTACAACGAGCAAATTTTGTATCCAGATGGAGGTAAGCTGCCAAGATGCAGAGCTGGATATGGCGCTGACTCAATCTCAGGAAACACTCTTGAAGTACCCGCGCAGAAATAGGCGACCTCAGACAGATGACCTCGCTGAATGCTACACATCGAAGGCCATGTATGCGGCAATGGACTCACCGTGCTGCTTAGACCTTTGCACTGTACATAGCTCAACCACATAATTATCAACGCAGCCACTTCCATAAAGTGATCCTAAGTAGTGCACACCTTCATGCAACGCTCGAGAACACTCTGCCACATGCAAGCAAAGCCGAGTCTCAAGTGGTTTGAATGGCTGCCGAACGACACATAGTCGTCTGAATAAAGTATGATCATTTGCGCCCTTCGACCATGATTAGATGATAGCCTTCTGATGTCTTTGCCTCGCCCCAGACTGGCTTTGCAGTGGTAGAGGCCGGGAGCTCGAATGCAACATTTTCGAATTCAGGCATTAAAGCACCTGCGTTGAATGAGAAAAAGCCAGATTGTGTATTTCTTCATATTTTACTCACCTCTAGTCTTCCAGCCCAGACTTCCTCCTTGCCGCGCCTTGTCTTCTGAGAACTCTCGAGCGACATCATCGAATTTGGCGCCTGCGTTCAGTTTCGCGAGAGCTTCTTCCTTCTTCGCGTGCTTTTCTGTCAAGATATGACGAACATTGATGGATTGCGCGCCCTTGACTTTGCTCTTATCGCCACCGGCATCTTTTGCGTCTTTTCCCTTGCCTTTGTCACCGCCTTTGCCTTTGGGAGCCATCTTTGCTTGAAGTCGGTGCTGGCCATGCTCTCACAAGTGAAGCTCGAAGGTGGAAGTGGAAAAAAGTGGGCCCCGCCAGAACGCCTGGACTTCGCTGGGGCGTTCGACTTCGAGCATCAACTGTAGACGGATATAACCTGACAGACACTTCAATGTTAGGAAACTCGAGATTGTCACTTGCGCTTCGTTTCTTTGCTAGCTCAATATCGAAATGGAATCACACCGCATAACCTCGGTGCCGCCTTCCATGATTTACATTCCCGATTTCATAAGTGTAGAGGAGGAAAGCAATATCCTCCAGAAGGCAGGAGCATTCATCGCGATCAGATACCACTAGCTAACGGATGTCCAGATACCTTCAAATCGATGGATTAGCCTTGCTCATCGACGACTTCAATCACTCCCGGCTCGTCTCACGAACTCGAACACTTTGGTCACATCAAACGCACTTCCCGACTGGCTCGCAACTCCAGTTGTAGAAAGAATTCACAAACTGGATATCTTCTCCGATGCACCTCATGGGATCAACCACTGCCTCATCAACGAATACAACCCAGGACAGGGAATCATGCCCCACGAGGACGGAGCAGCATACTATCCGGCTGTGGCAACAGTAAGTCTAGGAGGAACATTGGTGCTTGACGTTACCGAGAAAGGCCAGCATGAAAACAAGAAATCATGGCGTATCCTTCAGGAGCCAAGATCTTTGCTCGTCACGACCGGCGAAGCGTACGCGGAAACTCTTCACGGGATTGCTGAGGTTGAAGAAGATCGAGACCTCAATTCTGAGACTGTTGCAAACTGGAATCTCCTGGGCGACAAGACCCGTGTCGAAGAAAATGGCGGAGTGAATGCCAGGACGACGAGAATCAGTCTTACGTACCGAGACGTGAAGAAAGTATCGGCTTTGGGAAATAAGATTTTCGGAAAGCCCAGAAGCTGAACAGCATGAGCACTGGACGACTTGCACAGCTGGGCTGAGGATAGAGTGACGATTCAAAAGATTGCATCGGATGCTGTCTGGACTAGGATTTTGGAGCAGGAGCGCTATCTCCCAAGGCTGAACTTCCTCCACATCGACTACATTACTATCTCAGTGCTTCGCTATCGACCACATCAGCCACCCGGATCCCTTGACATTGGGTCATATCGGCTCAATTCTTACACTCAGACAGTCGCTGCTTGGCAAAGTCCCAGTTGACAACACTCCAAAATGCCTTGATATAATCTGGTCTCTTGTTCTGGTACTTGAGATAGTACGCGTGTTCCCACACATCCAGGCCAATGATTGGGAATCCAGTTGCATTTGCGATGGCTGTGCCCATAAGAGGACTATCCTGGTTGGCAGTCGTCACGATCTTCAGTGTCCCATTGTCATCAACAAGCCAGGCCCAACCTGAGCCGAAAACGGTGGTGGCAGCTTTCTCGAACTTGGCCTTGAACTCATCCACAGTGCCGAAGTCCTTCTTGATCTTTTCTTCAAGCTCACCATCAAGCTTGGTGCCGAGCTTAAGGTTCTTCCAGAAGAAGCTGTGGTTGGAGTGGCCACCAGCATTGTTGCGGATACCAGTCTTGTTCACAGCTGGAACCTTATCGAGCTGAGCAACAAGGTCATCAACAGCAAGCGCCGAGAGATCAGGATGATCTTTGAGCAGATTATTCAAGTTGGTGACGTATGTTTGGTGGTGCTTGTCATGATGGATCTCCATGGTTCGAGCATCGAAATGCGGCTCAAGGGCATCAAAGGCATAGCCCAAAGGTGGGAGAGTGTAAGCCATGGCGTGGGTCTCGGCTTGGACACCAAAGCTACAAGGTCATCATCAGCATGGTCACGTTCCAGCATTAGATTGCCTGAGGCCGCCGCTGGACATACCTTGATGAGATAGAGTCGAGTCTAGAAGATACAGAACTCATCCAGTTACCTGCTTGCAATCCCAGAGCATAGAGAGAGAAGTCTGTGAGTTGCATCTTTGCGGCGAGTGAGGGGTATGACCATCAAGGTGTGTTGAGAGGGTATGAGCAGATTTCCTAAGCAAGCGGCCAGTGAGCCAGCAGGGGATCAGGCTACCTCGCTCTGATAGGTGAAGTCGAGTTCTTGAGAGCTTGACGTGTTTCCTGCTTCGAGTATTGCGTTGCGGCGAGCGTGCCCTTATAAAAGAAAGTCAGTGGTAGGTTGTGACTTTGTCCGGACTGCAGTTTGGTCAGAGTTGAAGTCATTTTGCCTGTCAGACGTCTCTGTACGAGCGTCATACAGCATCGACCACATCGAGACTTCGGACTGGCGACACGACCGTGGCTGTTGTTTGATCTGATGTCTCCAAGGAAACACTCCGTGCTTACCAACGCGCTGGAACCAGATGAGGTTGACGATGGCGACAGTGTCTCGACTTCCGCGGAATAGACAGAGCCGCAACGTGTCCTTCTGAAGATATAAGAGAGAGAAGCAACACGAAGGAGTGACACGCGAAATTTGACCTCCTGTTGTTTGTCCTACACGGGGTAAGACATGATCGAAGTCTGGGCAGACGCGGAGTTTGCATCGCCGCACAGATCCGTTCTTCTTCATCTTCCAGGATCAGGCTCCAAGTACGGATTGGCGAACGCGAACGATTGGGCGTTTGTATACCGATGAGGAAAGGGGCCTGACCATACTAACTCCAGCCGTGCAGAATGTACTGGGCTTGAGAGGACTCAAATCAAGTTCTGACAGGCTTCTTGGAATGAGCTCGACTGGGGTAGGGTGGTCACATCGCGCGATGTTTGTGGCAGCACGATGTGGCTCGCCAAGATTGCTTCAGGTGCCCAAGTTCTACGAAATGATCAGAGAGTGTTCGCGACAGGTGATGCGACGAAGATAAATAAACGTCTCCCAATGAGGTATTTTGAAGCTGATGACGCGGCAGCTGAGCAGATGCGGAAGGTGGCTGTCTCATCTTGGTTTAAAATAAGAATCAAGAACATCTTCGTTTCTGGGAAGAATATCTAATGCAACATTGAAAAAGTACCGAAACTCCTGTGCGCTAAGGCACGCTTTCTTAAACATGAAAACCGATGACTGCCATCATCTTTCCAGCTCCGCAGCAGGGCGTTTACCGCTCACATGCCATCCATAAACGCCAGAACACCCGTCAACTTCGTTATCCATCCTCATTCGGGTAGGAGGCAGGAAGGGGTTACCAACCCATGAGCTTCTAAGCCGCTGTCGGGAGGCTGGGATACTTAGCATCTCCAGAGTCGGTCTCCTTCTCCTTCTCGCCTTCAAGCGCCGACTTGAGCTTCTCCTCAACAGCGCTAGAAGCGTCGACAGGGCTCTTCATCTCAACATCGGTACCCTCCTTAGCATCGTCCGACTTGCTGGCCTCAGCGCTGTCGTACTCGCCATTCTTGAGACGCTCGCCAACCCACTTGCGAAGAGCCTCAATGAGACGGATGTTCTCAACCCACTGCTCCTGTTGCTTATCTTCGGCACCCTCTGACTGAGCAGCAGGCGTCGATGCAGAATCTGAACCTTCATTCTCGCCGCGAAGGGCAGGGTCAATGCTACTGTTACCCTTGCTCTTCGGTCGCTTGGCGTCGGATGCCTTGGGTGTGCGGCTGCCATCTTCAGCGTCGCCCATCTCAGTGTCCTGCTGCTCGGTAGAGGCTGAAGGAGCTTGTCTTTGCAGACGACCTCCGCTATAGCGTCTGCCGTCAAGGCCTTCGAAGCCGGATGCGAGACCAGAGGCAGGAGCTGAGGTGGTGGTTGGATAGCCAGCGCCGAGATCAGACATGCCAGTGACGGCCGGGAGGCTTGGGTACATGTGGGCGCTACCGAAGCTGGCTCGGCTATGACTGCTCATGGGAGAATGGCTTGAGCTGTTGTAAGACGAGACGGATGCTGGAGTGAGAGCCGGAGTGTCGAGTGCGGAAGCGGATTGTGTCATGCCTTGCATGCCAGAGCTCGAGCTCATTGCGCTGACACCACCCATGCCGCCCTGGTTAAGGTGGTTCTGGAAGTTCGGCGGGCTGTTGCTAGAACGGTACTGGTTGCCTCCCATGCCGTAATCACCACCAGCAAAATGAGTGTGGAGACCAGGCTGCTGAACGCCTGCAGCGGCTGCAGCGTTGCCACTGTCGTAGCCCTTGCTGGTTTCGTATACGGTTGCCTGGAGCTGTTCAAGGAAGCGGTCGATGTCCTGCAGATCGTTCTTGGTGCGGGCGTTTGGAAGTGGAAGAGAGTAGCCGCCGGTCGCGACGCCTCCATGTCCACCACCACCACCCATGCCACCACCGTGGTTGAAGGATTCGAGGAGGCTAGCAGTGTTGAAGCCTCCAGTATAGCCGGTGTTGTTGTAGCCAGTGTTGTATCCGCTGCCACCAACAGGAAGAGGAAGAGCGTTGCCCTGTCCAAGTCTGTGTCCAACATCGTAGTAGTTGTTTGGGTCGATGGCGCGACGCTTGATGTCGCCGAGGAAATCGTTCAAAGCTTCGATGGCGCGGCGGCGAGTGTCCATGCTCTGGATGTCGGCAACGGCGGAGCTGTTTGGATAGCTGACGGAGCCGTAGCCGGCGTACTGGGTGCCAGGCGCTGCGCCGTAGCCATTGCTGCCGTTGGTCATGCCTGGCTGGTAGTTGGGGTAGGGGTTTTGCATGGAATCGTGACCGCTGCCGGCATAGTAAGAAGAGGCTGTGCTGTGTCAGAGAGGTCGCGAGAGGTACAAAGAGGAATTTCACGTACGCTTGCCGCCATTCTGGATGCCACCACTGCTGCTGCGTCCATTGGAGCCGTGCTGCGGCGAGTTCATAAGCACACTGTCGTCGGCGTGGGTCTTGACGTGCTTCTTCAAATCCTGTGGTCGCTTGAAGGCCTTGCCGCAGAAATCGCACTTGTGCGGCTTGAGTGGGACATGGACGCGGATGTGGGAGGTGATGTGGTCTCGCTTGACGGTGGTAGTGCGGCATGCACCCCACTGGCAGGTCAAGTTGAGGTTGTTGGTGCTCTTGCGACCGACATGGCGTTCGCAGACGTGGTCCTGGAATGCGGTCAGTACCTTGCGCAATTGCAGTCTTCAAATCTGCGGGTGCGGGTGCATATGCATACATAGAGAGCTTCAGCGCTGTCGCATCGTTCACCACAGCCTTGCCATTGACAAGTCAAGTTATCAATGGTCGAGGACTGTGTGGTCTGCGGTGCCTGCACTGGAGGCGACGGCTGCGAAGCTGCTTGCTGGGCCTGCGCAGTAGCGGCCTGCACCGCTTGGGCAACGGTCTTTGCGCATGTCAGTATACTCTCGATACGCCCAAATTGCGGGCAAGCTGTGAAGGAACACACCTGGGGAGTAGAGTTGACGTCCATTCTTGGCACTGAACCTGAACCGTGATGGAGAGTCGATCTCCAGAGGGCTAGGCTGAGGCTGAGGCTGGGCTGCTGCCAAGACGTGAAGCTGTTCTGTTGTTGATGAGTGTCGATATGCGTCGATGTATGCCAGGCAGTGCGCGATGCAAAGTCGAGGCTGCACAATTGATTTCTGATGCCAGCGCCGATGTAAGAGCCGCCGACAGGGTGTATTGAAAACGCGAACAAACGCGATGTCGCGGCAAGAAGTTGGGAGAGGTCGAGCGCCGAGACTTTCAGTAGTGGGACCCAGCTCTATTTCATCTCGCCCTCACTGCAGCGGCTTGTCAGACGAGAAGGCGGCGGAACGCCAACTTTGCCAAGTGCCTTCCTCACTGCCTTCGCAAGTACATCGCGCTTTCCGTTCCAAAAATTGAAACGAGCCACTCAGAGACCACTGCCAAGCCGAGACCCCTGCTTGCCAAGAACCCAGCCCACTTCGGAGCTTTCCAGTCTCTCCTAACTCATGCTCACTCTGCAGTTCTGTCTTTAGCACAACGACGCTACCATGGAGCTCGTCATCTCAGAAACTCGTACACCTTCTCGAAGGGAGGCTTTCTGCAGTTCCCGTCCTTTTTGGAGATCAAAACCGGTCCAGAGCAGCAGCGCGGTCACAGCCGGCGAGTCGATGGGGTGATCAATATAACGCCAAGGCACTCTAAACCACACCCCTCACTCCTAGATCAATCTGGGCTACCGCCGATGATCTTGCCCCAGTGCACAGTCTCGTGTGGCCGGAACCACTGCTGCCTCTTCATAGCAACGACTTCATGATCAGTTCAATCAAACGCATGTTGTGAGTACAGAATGTACTTACAGCAAAGAGAGTCGGAAAGAAATCGTCGAACACGAGGGTGACTTCTTCAGCCCCCATGCAACAAGCCAAGACTCACGGAAATGAAGGATCCCGAGCGATGGGCGCCACAAGACTTTCCGCTATCTTGGTACTTCTCGGCCTCCGCTCTGGGCATTTACCAAGTCTCCGCTCTGGGCATTATTCAGAGTCTCTGGGCATTCCGCTGTCTGTTCTGAACCTCTCCCTCTCTGCTCAGCCCAGCAAGCGACGCGCGTAAGCCCAGCACTGCCTCGCCACAGATGTCTGGGCACATGGCCGACCGGCCCAACCCACGCACACTGCGAGCAGGTCGCTTGCCTGTTGCTTTGCGCACACGTGGACCCCTGATGCCATCGAGCTGACATGTGCCATCAATCGATTCCCTTCTGGCGTCCGCGGAGGGTGCGAAGCCTTTGCCCTCTCACTTGTATTCGCTCAAGCCTCAAGTCTTGCTCGATGTCATCTTGCAGCAATCTTGTTGCCAATGCACGGAGGTGCCCTCTGGTTCAAAGCAAGATTTCATGATGTCTCCCTTCGCGCACATGGCTGCCATACGACGAGGTGTGTGGCGTGAAGTCATGCGTCGCCATTGTCTTCGTGCAAAACCTTTCTCGAAGCACGTTTTCCGGGAGAGAACAGCCCTACCGTCCTTGGCTGGACCCTACCGGTACCTACGACAGACTGCCAAGTCCTCAAAAGCATCGGGGGTTCCTTCCGATGGCTCGTTGCACATGGACATCACCGCGCGGGAAGCAGCAGCAACACAATGACATTTTGTCGATGCTGCTCGCCGCATCGGGAAACGTCCATGCCATCATTCTGGTCCCTTCTAGCTGATGGGATATATCGCCTTTCAGACATATCTCGCATGTTGGGGCTAACAAGAAGTCGCAACCATGACGCTGATACTTTGACAGTATGTGCAAACGCTTCCGGTCCCAAAGATCGGAGCGAAAGGTTCATAGAAAGGTTCATAGGAGAATGCCGTCGACCATACGTGCGATCTGAGCATGACTATGCTCACAAATACTGTGCAACAGACGAGCTGTCAAGCCATGACATTCTACAACCGCATGTACGACATATTCAGCACTTTACAGTGGCCTCTGCATAAGAGTACTACCTCTTAGTAGGCTTCGGTAGTAGTCCATCGCTCGGCTGTGCTCCCCGAACAGTGAGGACAACCTAGACTATCTAGCTGCCGACCTTGTAGGTATGCCTTGTACCTCGGATCATCTAGAAGACTAGCTAGCCAATATCGGAGCTCGACAATCTGCTAAGGCGACTTCTATACAAAAGTCCCTATCGCTATTAATATTCTATTACTTCTACTATATAGCTACTTCTAGTAGCTATTTCGCGCGTTAGTTTAAGGTAAGGAGAACTTATCGCGTAATCTAACTAGTACCTAATAAGACGTAGCCGGCAAAGTAGATACGGAAGTAGAACTAAACTTCTAATAGATATATACTAAAACTACTCGGAGTTATAAGACTCTAGTAAAGTATTAAGACTTAAATAAATATAATAATATTTTACGCTATAAGTCCTAGAGTTTACCTATTAGATAGCTAAGATACTTTGCGATTAGTAGACGGTAGCCTTCTTTTATATAGGTAAACTTGTTCTTTAATAGACTAGTAAATATAGTATAAAACTCCTTATTATCTATAAGGGCTACCTCTTCGTCTTTAAGATATATATCCTCTTCGTACTATTCCTCTAGTAGAACAAGCTATTCTTTATAGACGTCGTCTAGTAAGTCGATTAGGTTATTAGCTAATCTAGAAGTAGGCTACGTATAACGAGAAGGCAGACCTAACCCTATAGTCTAAGGCACTAGTATAGCCTTTATACTTAGGTCCTACTAATTGCTAGTATCTTCTCTAATCTAATTCTAATTAGGCTTGCTATTAGGCCTAAGTGAAGACGCCGCCTTGTCCTTACCCTAGTGCTCCGTATAGCCCGCGCTACTATCTCTGATCCAATCCTAATTAGGCTTGCCGTTAGAAATCGGTAGAGAAGTGACCTTATTCTGCTCCTCGCGAACATCTTTCATCGGATCTTCGCCTGCCTCCTTCTCAGGCGCTGCAATTGTGACTTCCTCGCCTCAAACCTGCCTCCCACCTTCCAACACTGAGAGGTCCCATTGTGGTTTACCGCCACGAGAAAGGGTCTGTATGGAGACAGATCTTCGCTGCAGTTGTCGTTCTATACTAGCAGCATTCCTTGTGTAGGTGTCTCTTGCATTTCGACACTATTAATTGGACCGTCAGTAGTAGGACCTGGTAGTATAGGCTGCTCGTGCTCTTCTGGACTACCAAATAAATACTAGAGAAGGATCGACATTCATATTGTCCTCGGAGTGACCATTCGCAACAGGCTGCTGTGAAGCTTCATACTCCCGATCTAGGTCGTCCATGTCCTGAATTAGAGCGTTCGTAGAGCGACTATGCCCTGCAAGCTGCCGTAAAGCTCCATGCTCTTGCTCTGCGGAGCCCACCTCTCTAATCCAACTCTGATCAGGGCGACAATATCCTGCAAGCTGCTGTGAAGCTCCCACGGCATCTATGCAGTGCCTTCTATCACATCTCAACGACGGAATGAGTCCATGGATGACGCTCATATGGCGCTGTACGCATCTCCCGCGACCTTGATGCGTCAAGCTTTGAGCATCGCAGCCTCCTCAACGTTGCATATAAAGCAGTTGCTTGATCACTGTGAGGCAAGAATTTCGCGAGCATCAACACATTCCGGCTCGGTAAGAATTCTCGCAGCCTATCGAGATGTCTGTCTGCCGGTTCTGCGGCAAGTCGTTGTTCTCGAGTAACATGGCAAGTGATCCGCTGCAACACTTCTGCATGGACGTTAGTGGTCCAGCTTTTTTGAGCAAAGCCACCCAGACAGTAAGTACTTGGCTTGATTCTCATATGGATGTTGTTCAGGCGCTAGGAACTAAGCAGATGAAGGGACCTCAGTCCGTCGGAAGCACCGAGACGCACACTGTACTCCAGCATCGGAAGGACGAGACCCATCAACTTCAAGCGGCGAGACAGCTCATGGGTGTTCGCACTGTACCAGAAGATCTACGATCGTCAGAAGCAGAGATGGAAGTTATCGAAACTCATCAACAGTGCGGGAGGGAACAAGCTACCCGAGGATCCCAACATACTCGAGAAGCTCTTGCTACATCGTGAAGCATCGAGACCGCCTCCATGATATCTTGGCGCTATTGAATAGACTGGAGCGTGTAGGAAGCTACTAGCCCGACCTTTCCCCGTCATGACAGCTCTGCCACCCTCAAGAGACTGCGAGCACAAGCTCCACGGTGCATTTTCATCATCATTCAACCTTTGGGGATGTATCTCATACCTCACGAGTACTATTGTCCTCCAGCTGATCAAGATGTCCATCGTCAGTCTTCACCATCCTCTTTTTCTCGAGAGCAGCGCGTGGCGGCCATTTCGCATCGAATACTTCTTGCAGTTCCTCGAGAGTCCTCCCTTTGGTCTCGACACCAAAGAAATACCAGAAGACGCCTGAGAGTGATGTCAGCATATATCAGGATTGCATTGTTCTTGCTGACATACCGTAGAGGACATTGAGTGCAACGAAGACTAGGTAATATTTCCAAGCGATGGCCTTGAGAGCGACAGCAGTAACATAAGTATTGTAGAAGTTCGCAGTGTTGTTCATGATGATGTGGATGCCCATGCCAGTGGCGCGTGTATGGTTATCTAATGCTTCAGCACAGTACGTGGCTGTGAGCGGCGTATAGACAAACGAGTATGCGCATCCGAAGAGAAAGATCTGGCCAGAGTCAGTAACGATTTGTATGTAAAGCCCACCGTGATAAGGTAGGTTTAGCCACTCACAAAAGCGACTCCGGCATTCGACAACGCTACTCCAGCGCCCGTCGCACCATGCTTTGTCGTGAATTGTGACGAGAAGCCAGTGACAGCAGCGAAGAGTCCTGCGAGGACAAAAGAGCCCACCCAGAGCTTCGTTCTACGTCCGATGCGGTCATTTGTTGCAGAGCCAGCGACAGCACCAGCGCAGCTCACAATATTGTTCGCAAAGGTCAATAGTAGTCGACGATCAGTTGAAGTGATGCCGAGCTGCGTATACATCGATGGCAGATAGTATGTCAAGACCTGGTTCATGTCAGCATGCGACCAACCCAAAAGGCCTTGGGTGTGTCTACCGAGTTGCCCGACAATTGAGAACCATAGCTCATTAGTGTGACCATCCCAATTCTCCATCGAGCATTATGCGTATGAACGAGCTCTCTCCAGTCCCACCAACTTCGACTTTTCCCTTGTCTGATAGACTCCTCAAATTCACGGATCTCCAGCTGCACAATCGGATGCTCAGGATCTCCGCCCCCATGGTACTTGGCCAGAATTCCTCTAGCGTCCTCAATTCGACCACGAGAGCAGAGCCACCGAGGGCTCTCTGGAATCAAGAAGGATCCCAGAAGAATGAAAAGTGGCGGAATGCACTGCAATCCCAGAGGTAGTCTCCAAGCAAGAGATGTGTCGTCCTTTGCAGTCGCGTACGTTACGCCAGTAGCGAGAATGGATCCACTGTAGAAGAATGTGTTGTAGTAACCTGTCACTCTAGCTCGCCATTGAGGAGGCGCAAGCTCGATTGCATAAGTTGGGGCGGCAGAAGTTCCCAGAGCAATTCCCAGCCCAAGAACAAATCGACCACCGAGCAGATATGCTTCGCTTTGCGCTGCTGTGACAACAATCGCGCCAATCTTAACATCGAAGACGACAACTTCAGCTTTGATACTTCGCATGGAGGGCACATATTCCACTCACCATGATGATGATCGACCCAATGCCCATGCCAGCCCGACGACCGAACATATCCATAATTGGTCCAGTCGTCAATGCACCTACCATGCTACCTATTGTATAGATTGCAAAGATGATACCGGTGGAGCTGCCAGTTTCTTGTTTGTGGAAATATGCTTTGTATCTGCGTGAGGTCAATACAGGTCGGCTTTGGGTAGGTCAAAGATGAGTCGCACTGGTCCATCGCATTGATGGTACTGAAAATGGAACCATCGAATCCGGAAGCTGTAGCATTCAGGCACGCTGTGAGTAGGATAAGGTACAGTTGCAGAGATGTGCGCGACCACTATCGTTTGTGGGCTACCAGTCAGTGAATAAGTCATGCAGAGCTTCCTGCTCCGTGCGTACCGGATTGAGAGGCGCTGCAGTCGCTGCCGATATGAACTCGGTATTGCCTTGTACTTCAAGGACTTGGCCGATCGAGACTTGAGCCTTGGTTTCGTCCTGGCCATTCGAGCTCGCGATACTCAAGGCATGCTCGCGGATGTCCTTGTTGTTTTTTGTCCCATGATCCGTTGCTACTCGAAGATCCGCCATGCTGATGTCGAATTGTGAGCAAGATGCTTTCAGAGGATACGGACTGCCAGTGGCAGCATACAGCTATACTCAATCTTGCCATGGCAGAGATAAGGTGACCTCCAGATGCTCGTTATCAGGCGTGCAACCAACGGCCAGGGCAGGGTTGCATTACGGTAGCACATCTCCTCACTCCTGCCTTCCTGCGGCAATGATAAAGCCACTTAGCTCGGGAACCCTATAGAGGCTCAAAGCGAAAGCTTTTCGTGAAGCGACACAGAATCTTTACTGTCGCAATACTAACCAAGCGTGCCGATGCACCAAGCTCTTCATCGCAATGTGAAGCCTTCTGTGCAATGACTGTGGCTTCTTGTGCTCTATCGCTTCTCGGCAACCATTGTGCCGCAAGCTTTGAGGCTTCGTTGCTTGTGTACCGTGCCTGAATGATCTGCAAGGTCTTGGGTTGCATGTAGTACGAGGAGGAGCCGACTTTGGCAGACGAGGGGAAGGTTTTTGGTGGGGGTCAATGGGGGTCCGATCCTTGCTGCAACGTGACGGGCAAGGACAGCAGAGGAAATTCGGCCTATCAATTGACCGCCATGTCACCATCACCGTGACCTATCCTCGTGATGTCTTTGACATCCATTGAGAATACCAAGGTCTCCGACATAAAGTACTGCTACCACCAAAGTCTGACATAAACAACTCAGTAGCAATTTGAGCGATGGCTAAACCACAATTCCTCACTGATCTCGAGCGAGACGGCTATGTAGTCGTGCCCGACGTCGTTTCCAAAGAGTCTTGTAATCGGTTTGTCGAATCTGCATGGGACTGGCTGGAATCATTTCCAAATGGCTTCAAGCGCAGTGACAAGTCGACATGGACAGCGGACCATCTGCCATACGGACACGACCGGGGCCTTTATAACAGGTATTCAGTCAACCACGAAGCTTTCGTTTGGAAAATTCGCACCGATCCTGGAATCCTGAGCATCTTCCAGAAGGTCTGGGGCACAGATGACCTGATCGCCTCTTTTGACGGCATGAATGTATCACTGCCAGTGAACCCAGAGACTGGCCGTACAGATGTCGAAACGACCAAGCCATGGCCACACATTGACCAAGATCCGCGAAGTATTTCAAAGCTTGAATTGTACCAGGGAATCGCCAATCTAGCACCGAATGGTCCTGATGACGGCGGCCTTGTTGTGTTGTCTGGTTCCCACAGGCTTCATCAGAAGCACTTCGATAGCATAGGCGGGTTCAATTTGGAGAAAGATCTCGGTGTTGGCGAGAACGGGTACAGTTTCGATTCTGCGGATGCAGCATGGTATCGAGAACAAGGATGTAAAGAAGTCAAGATCTGTGCCAATGCAGGCGACTTGATACTTTGGGATTCTAGAACCATTCATTGGAACTGCTCGCCGACCGGGGATCAGACTAGGTTTATCACCTATGTCTGTTATTGTCCCAGAGACAGGATGACCGGAGAGCAGCTGCAGCGTAAGAGGGAGGTCTTCGAAGCCAGGAAAGGCACAACTCATTGGCCCAATCAGAATGTTGTGCCAGCTGATAGACCAGGCTATCACTATGCGAAGCCAAGACGACCTGATGACACTCTGGATCCGGCGAACAGGCTTCGGCCTTTCATAGAGCCTGAAGTCACTCCGGAAGTTCTCAGACTTGTTGGAGTAAGAGCCTAAAGTGGTGATGGTGAGCCGATTCAAGGAGATGAGAGCGAGAGCAATAGTGAGGTGGCCAAGATCTGCTTCGTAATCAGTTCTCTCTTGCGATCCTTTCGAGCACTCGTATGTAATTCCGTAGATTTCAAAGTGCAGATAGCCGATGGTCGAGCTGTTCAAAGACAGTTCCAGGTTTTTGCGTATCGAATTGGCGTCAAAGGTGGCTCGTGTAGATCATGCGCTCCAAGCGGCATGGTGCTGAACCGCAGGGATCAGTCGCTCGGGACTGGTTTGAATGCCAACAAAAATACGATTGTGCATTGCTTCCGGTGACGAGGCCAGTGCCCATCATCGACTCGTTTCTCCCAATAGAAGCTCCCGACAATCTCCTGATTCGGATTCCAACTTGCCGGTGCACCTCTGCTGCGCCCAACATGATGCGTCATTCCTTGGCTCGCTCCTCGTAAGACTGTAGCAGACACAATGCCAGGCTCCAGCGTCCAGTCCGGATAGCTTTTGCGTAGTGTTTTGATACTGTCAATGGACTTTGCTCTGCTCTCGGCAGCAGGTAAAGCGCAGGAGCGGCCTTCCTCATTAATCAGGAACCACTCAGGTGTCATATATTTGTAGAGAAAGTCTTCGCTCTGGCGGTCCGGAAGCGTGTTCATAGCATCGAGCAAGGCTTCTGTCAGTGTTCGCAACACATGCGAAGCAATCTCGTCGGTGTCTACTTCCTTCGTTCGGGGCATTGATCGCAATAGTTCTGTGACCATGATGGTTGTTGCCAGGATGAACTGTTGTGGTTGATGGTAAGCAGGTCTGGGTGGCTTGAGGCTCCCATCCCGGAACCAGTCTGCCGAAACCCTAGTTCTACGCGAAAGAAGTGCGACTAAAATGCTCTGGTTCTGCATCAAATTAACCTACTATCACAAATGCATCGACAGGATCCGTCAGATGGAGGCAACGATACGATCGACTACCCCACAAGATGCGGACTCCAGGTCCCGACACTGGTAGGCAATGCTAGAGAGATGAGCGGAGCCGAGAGAAGGCGTCTGAGATGGCATTGCTGAAGCACAGCAAGCCACAGAAGAGGAGGTCATGATCAAGCCCATCCGGCGCCGCGAACTGCGACGGAGCCGACGGTTATACGACACTGGTGCCACTGTCATTGTTGTGGACTGCAAACGCCAGGCTATGCGGAAAGTGTTCACCGACCATTTGAGAGGGCGCCATTTCTCATCAACACTTGGTACTTACTCCACTCACCCCACAAGCCTTCTCCACGCAGAACCACGACAATAGTGCGGCTCTGCGTTCACATCACAACTGCCGAAGAATCCGAGAACTCGAAGACCTCTTGCTCTGGTCATCATCACGACGACCTGATGGATAGACGCGTGTGGCTCGCGTTTCCCGCTCCTTTGCGACTACGTTGGACCTTGTAGCCGGTATCCTTGACTATCTTCACCCCGGCATTGTGGGGAGCTCATCTGCCGTCGCAAAGCCTGCTAATTGTTATGCCTCCTATATGAGCTCAATGCGCTGGACTGTTATCATGGCGAGTGCCGTTGTTAAAAGGCCTCCTTCCTGACGGACTTCAACCCCTTCCCAAGAGCCATTTCAACCATGGCTGCTCTCAAAATCGACAGCCACGACAGTGTCGTCTTAATAGCTTTCCAGGTACTGAAGACATATTGGCTTCTGCTAATTCCTACCATTCTGCTTGCGCGGTTCTTGTACTATCGATACGCCTCCCCGCTGAGGCACTATCCCGGTCCTATACTTGCTTCCGGAAGCAGAGCCTGGAAAGGTGATTATCTTGCCAGCTTACGAGGCTCTTCGAGACGCTGACCAACGATAGTATGGAGCGTCTGGTCCGGTCATACAGAAATCGACCATATCAAGGTTCATGAGAAGTATGGGGCAGTGGTGCGCATCGCCCCCAACGAGCTCTCTTTCGCATCGCCCATTGCAGCCAAGGAGGTCCTTTCCGCTGGGAAGGGGTTTCACAAAACCGATTTCTATGGTGTCTTCCCGCCTCCTGAGAACCCAGACATCTTCACCGAGACTCGTGAAGCGGTCCACGCGGCAAAGAAGCGTTATGCTGCGAATCCTTACAGCATGGCCACTATGCATACAATGGCTCACTACATCGAAGACACGGAACGTCTCTTCGTGAAGAAGCTGGATGCGATGTGCTATTCTAAGGACCAGTACTGCAATTTTGGAAATTGGCTTCACTATTTCGCCTTCGACGTTCTTGGTGAGATTGCTTTCTCTCGAAAGTTCGGCTTCCTAGAGTCCGGGTACGATCTCGAGAAGGCTATCAAGACGATTGATGACATGCAATGGTATGATGGGATCATAGGCCAGATTCCGGAATGGGACTTTGCGTTCAGGCGTAATCCTCTCTGGAAGCTGATACCATCCCTAAATACTGCCAACTTCTTGATCACTCGCATGGCATTGCAAGAGATGGATCAGCGCAAAAAGCTTGGAAGCAAAGAGTTGGGTCGCAAAGACTTGCTGTCGCAACTCTTTGCTGCTCACGAGAAGGCGCCGGACGTCTTCAAGGAGGGGGATGTGTTTGCTGTAGCCCATGGTGCCATGTAAGCAAGTCGAAAGAGCGAAGACCCATCGTACTAACTTTACCAGATTTGCCGGATCCGACTCCACGGCATCTACTATGCAAAGTTTTACCCACTGCGTTCTGCGCGATCCACGAATATATGCCAACTTGAGAAAAGAGCTTGACGAAGCCACTGCTTCAGGGAGACTTTCGGAAATGCCGCAGTGGAACGAAGCACAAGCGCTGCCATACTTTCAAGCATGTCTCAACGAGGCAATGCGTCTCCGTCCGGCTGTTGGTCTGGACATCACTCGGCTGATACCGGCTGAAGGTGCTGAAGTCGATGGCCACAAACTTCCGGGGGGCACTAGAGTCGCTCTCAATGGATGGGTACTGCATCGCGATGAAGAAGTCTTCGGTATTGACTCCAAGTCGTTTCGTCCTGAAAGGTGGCTAGATGGCGATGCGAAGATGATGCAGCGTTATATGTTCCAGGTAACGCAATCTCAGACCTCTGCAATGTGTGATGCTGACCAGTTGTATCAGTTCGGCGGCGGTGCACATCTCTGCATTGGCAAAAATCTTGCCCTGTTGGAGATGAACAAGACGCTTCCTTTGCTGTTCCGTGACTATGAGTTTCAGCTGTTACGACCGCAAGAGGAGCTGAAGTATCACTCCACGTTCTTTGTGGTCCATGAAGGGCTCGAAGTCCGAATTTCCAAACGGACCAAGGTACAATGATGACGAGTCGTTGATGCCACTGGAGAGTCCCTCGTGGTACGTAGATGCGCTATTCGCAAGTAACAAGAATGCAGCACAAATGATCATCCTGATGGAAGTAGCGAGATTCACGCTTATTCGTCGGCGTCCAAGTCCTCCAACATAACAAGCTGTGATAAGCTTCTCCGCAAAGCATACTAGTTGTTCCTTCGACCACCTTCGTTTGCCGTCGTTCGCAGATGCTGCGACATACTCCATAACTCCGACGGATCGCACATGGCTCAAACGATGTTTCTTCCAAGTTTGAGGTAGGATTTTCAGAAACATGTGGTCCACGCGGCCGCACGCGAATAGTGGAGTCATGAACAAGGGTCCTGTTGTCGCCAGCCAAACAAAAAGCTTAAAATGCTTGTCCAAAGCCTCCAGCGAGGCCCCGTTCAATATATCGCTTGGCTCCACACCTCCACTAGTATGCGTCTCATTCAACATCCGAATCTACGAGCCGACTCTCGGACGTGGAACGCGGCTGCCACGAGCAAACGTCAAATCATGGCAAAAGTATGGAGAAGAGAGCGGAGTTGGAATGTGTGGAGTAAACAGAAAGTAATCGCGGAGAAAGGGTACATTTCAAAGCGAGGAAGTATCTTAGGATCAAACGCTGGGTGGCAGATGTCTGACATCTCTTTACCCGAAGGTCTCGCCTGGCCTACTATTTATAAGGTGAGCGAACAAGGAACACTGGACTTTGCTTTGACGGTTTTGGACTCGACTCCTTCTCTTTCCTTTCTTCATTGAGCATTTTGGCTCCACTTGTACAGTCTTGTGTTCGTTCTCAACGCTTGGCTTGAGCAGTTGGTTCGAGGAAAGGGCACGATATCTTTGCTCGTTTCTGCTGTGGGCGGATAAGTTATCGTGTCCCAGGCGAACCTGCATGCTCCAGGCGGGCAAGCAAGCTTGCTGATATAAGTTACTCGACTTGCTTGTGAACGCAGGCAATACCTTCGGTGTTGCAACAATGAGTCAATTACAGCAGTCGACGAGTAAACAGGACTTCGCAGCAAAAGACCTCATTGCGCCAGAGCACGATCTCGGCGTCCTTTCCGATGCAAATAGCTCAGATGTGGAGATAGGCCATCGAGCGACGAATATCAGCATAGGCGCTGCTGCGACGCTGCCACAAGAACATCGCGACTATCTTATTCAGCGCCATGGCACGCTCGACCTTGATCCAATTCCGTCAAATGATCCAGCAGATCCGTATAATTGGCCTTCTGTACGTACACCTCCCGACATACACCTCTTACATGTTGCTGACCATCTATGTCGTTTCAGTGGAAGAAGATGGCGAACCTGGTTGTCGTCGGCTTCCATGCGATGATGACGACCTTTATTGCTGCATCTATCATTCCAGTGTACGAAAGTATCGCCGAAGACTTTGGGACCACGATCACCCGAGCGAGTTACCTCACATCTTTGCAGATCATGATCCTCGGATGGAGTCCATTATTCTGGAGGCCGATATCGTACAGGTATGGTCGCAGACCAGTCTGGTTGATTAGTACGATTGGATCGCTGGTCTTCAACATCGGCTGTGCACAGTCTAAAAGCTACTCGACCATGGCCGTATGCCGAGCTTTCACTTCGTTCTTCATCAGTCCTGCTATCGCAATCGGATCCGGTGTTGTGACGGAGACGTATTTCAGAAAGCAACGCGCCCAGTTCATGGGCGTATGGACTCTGCTGGTGACATTGGGTATGTCCACGATGGAACCATTCGCAAGGGGAAGCTGACAGGTATAGGTCCACCAATGGGTCCATTCATAATGGGCTTCGTAGCATACCAGACGGGTGACTACCGTTGGATCTACTACGTCCTCGCTATCGTCAACGGCATCCAGTTCATTGCCTACATCTTTCTTGGCCCGGAGACACGATACGTCCGTCGTGGCGTCGAGCATCACGGGTCAGCCTTCAAGCAAGAGTATCTCACTTTCGGTCGCCTCGATCCGAATCCATTGAAGCTCTATGAGTTCATCCAGCCTCTTGAGCTATTCAGATACGCATCGATCTGGATCCCAACGCTGTCGTACACCTTCGTCTTCGGATTCTGCAGCGTCCTGTTGACAGTCGAGATTCCTCAGCTCTTCGTCCCGAAGTTCGGCTTCAATCCTCAACAGATTGGACTACAGTTTCTGGGTGTGATCATCGGATCCATTATAGGAGAGCAAATCGGCGGCAAGCTGAGCGATGTATGGATGGGACGCAAGGCCAAGAGCTTGGGATATCGATCGCCACAGCCAGAATATCGACTCTGGCTCAGCTATGGTGGATTCCTGTTGGCAATGGTTGGCTTGATTGTATTCGGAGTACGACTCGAGCAAGCTCCAGAAGGTCACTGGAACGTCACGCCAATAGTTGGTATCGCTATCGCAGCAGTGAGCAACCAGATCGTGACGACAACGCTGGTCACATACTCGTACGGTATCTCATCCTTTAATAGCTAGAAGTTTACTAATTTAGACTTATTTAGGATCGACTGTCATGTTGAACATAGCGCCAGCATTGGCGTATTCGTCAACGCCATTCGAAGCACATGGGGCTTTATTGGTCCTTTCTGGTTCCCGGATATGCTCGCGTCGCTTGGTGGCTCTGGGAGCGGCGGCTTGATGGCTGGTCTGATCTTTGTTCTGAGTTGGCTGCCGATTGTCATTCTCCAGTGGCGAGGTGCAAAATGGCGAAAGACGGCTGGTCCCTCCAGTCCTCGATTGGCCCTAGTGGAGAAAGAGGCTATTGCTAAGGATGAAGGCGTGGTGAATGAAGCTAGAGCATCTGGGCCATGAGTGCGCAAGCGCACGAGCGATCTTTGTTGCGCGACATCAGCTAGTTTGTAATCGATATCGACTTTTGTTGAAGTAAGGGAAAACTACCGACAGCTGAGGTGAAAGTTTCAAATCGTGAGTTGTGCGTGAAGCCGAAGTCTGAGTGAGCGATGCGAGAGGAGAGTGATGCCTCACCACAATGCGAAGAGCTCGGCCGAGATTGTCGTTCGATGTTGACGATGTTGTGCCACCCAAGACCTTACAGATCATGAGACCCATCTCGAGAGCTCGTTGCAACGGCACTCGAGGTCGGAATTGATGCAGCAGATTCAGATGGCGTTGGCGACACTGATCAGGAGAGCTACGCGTGATGGCAGGACATTTGGCTTTTAAGATCGCATTACTTTTATCCCTCTATCATTCTATCTTGAGCTTTCTGGTATAGCCCATCTCTTTCTCTAACGCCTCTGCATGGCGACTCCCGACCAAACGAGGTCAGTGTGCAAGCGTGTCAAATTCAAGGCCATAGCCACGCAAGGCGTATCGCATCCTAATTACGCCTCCATATGCCGCCAAACCCAGACGCCGAGCGCTATGCAGTAAAACAGAACCACGATCATGACATCTTCTGCGCTCGAAGCTAAGCAGAATGGATTTCTAAGCCTCGTCGTCCGTGTCAGGAGGATGCGGTGTGCCCTTCGGCGAATTGAGCCATTCAATATGCCGCAGACGTCTCCTCACTTCTCTCTCCTTGAGTTGCTTCTTGGTCATCTTCTTCTTCTTTGCGGCCTTGAACTTCATGGGACTATCGTCCTCGGACTGTACAGCAGAGCCGGCAGGAGTTCCTTCAGTTGAAGGAGCCGCTGATGAAAGGACAGATGGAGATGCTGCAGATGAAGCGAGCGACGAGCCAGGGCGGGAGTCATCGAAACGGTCCATGCTGACAGCCAGGTAGCCTTTTTGGGTCAGGCGACCATCGTTGACATGCCACTGCTCAGGGCAAAGGGCGCCAACAAATTCTTCATTGTGGGAGATCATGACGACACCGCCCTTGTAGTCACGAATTGCGACTGCAAGACCACCGAGAGAGTCGCGATCCAAGAAGTTTGTAGGCTCGTCGAGAACAAGCAAGTGAGGGTTGTTCCTGGTCATAATGTCAGCATAAATCACTTTCCAAAATAGCATCAGTAAGAACTCACCACATAGCACCAGCCAAGACAACCTTGACCTTCTGACCTCCGGACAGGCCAGAAATCTCATTGTGGTTGGCAATTTCTGGATCGAGACCAACATCCTCGAAGTGCTTTGATATCACCTTTGGCTCCAGCTGCCGGAAGCCAAGACCTTCTCTACTGGCCTCGTGATCGTCGAACTCTTGTATGAGCTTTTGGAAGCCCCAATCCATGAGAGTCTCGCGCGACACCATGCTGTTGTACTTCGGCAGCAGGTTCTTCCACTTCACCTCGTACTGGAATGACTTCTTGTACTTCTGTCGTCCGATCAGTGCCTCCATCTGGCGAGCAGCCTTGCCATCGCCGAGATCAATCCACTTGTCCATCTGCGCCTTGTCCTCGTCGGTAAGCACACGAGTCTGCTTCATCAACACTTCTCGGTCGTCGCCGTTAGCATAACGCCATTGGAGGTACTGATTCGGTGTCTTCTCAAGATGCATCTCAACGTGCTCGAGAGCGTGCTGCTTGATGTATCCAATACGCAGGTTAGGATGCTTCTCAACTCGACCGGATTGTGGAATGACTTCGCCAGTCAAGACCTTGATAAGGGTGGATTTTCCTGCTCCGTTCGGGCCAATGATGGCCACTCTGCTGCTCAGAGTGAGCTGAGCGGTGACGTTCTGCAAGCTGGGCTTTGGAGCGCCAGAGTAGGTGAACGAACAATCGCTCATGCGAAGGATGGATCGAGTGTTGGATTTGACGCCAGTCAGGATACCAGGAGGCGGGAATTTGAATTGGACCTGAGAATCGGTCAAGGTGTAGTAACTCTTAGCCTCCGGTCGCACTTTCACCAAGTCGGCAAGGTTACCCTTGTAGTGCACCAGCTTTTTGTTCTCGTAGTTGTAGATGTCTGTGCAAACCTCATCCAGGAAACCAGAGTCGTGAGACACAATCAGCGAGGTGATATTAGTATGCGACTTAAGGTAGTCCTGGAGCCATTTCACGTTGCCCACGTCCAAGTGGTTAGTGGGTTCGTCGAGAAGGAAGACTTCTGCACGCATCAACATGGCTCTGGCCAGCGCAAGCTTCATCTTCCATCCTCCAGAAAGACTGCCGACCTTCTGTTGCTGACGACCTTCGGGACCTTTGGTAAAGCCGACTTCTTCCAAGACATTTTCGATACGCTCCTTGCCTTCGCCTTTGATGGCCTCGTCTTTCATGCAGTATTCCAAAATGGTGATTTCAGCATCTTCACCCTGATTGTGCTCGACAAAGCAAGTTCTGAGCACGCTCTGAGGTGGAAAGCCATCCAGCTTCTCGTTGGCCATGGAGCGCATGAGAGTAGATTTGCCGGCGCCATTGCGGCCACACAGTCCGTAACGGTGACCTTTAAGGAGTCGCATGTTCGTGTGGGACAGCAAGAGCATGCCACCATAGCCCAGAGAGAAGGTGGCGTTGACGATCTCTGTCTCGCCATCATCTTCCTTGACCGGCTCGCCGAATTTACGCTCGTCCTCTGCTACATAGAACTTTCGTATGTTTTCAGCGACAACCTCAGCCTCACCGTCGTCCATCAAAGGCTGAAGATACGGGGCGATATTGCCCGCGATTCGGTCGAGCATGCGCTGGTTCGCATCTTCAGCAACGACCTCGCCGATGAATGGCTTGGTTACGACCCAGACGTCGGAGTCACCAGGGTAGTTGAGTAGGCCGCCGTTCTGCTTGATCTCCTTGTCCAGGGCTAGCTGCACATCCTCCGACTTGACTCGCTCGACTACTTTGTGCGCGCTCGAATCTCCATTCTGAATCTCCCCCATCGCTTTGATCATGGTATCATATGCTCTGCCACCAATTTCTCGGACTTCTGGTAGGGAAGCACGATCTCTGATAGCCTGGATTCCAGGCTTCAATTTAGGCAGGAATGCTCGTGCCTCGATTGGATCGTGTACCAGCTTCGTCAAGTTCTCCACTACGACAGCGGTCTGTCGTGAAACTTCATTCGACGTTGTCGGATCGTTCAGCACACGCTCGAGAATTGGCGTCAGAAGTGCCAGCACAGGCGACGTAACGACAGTCACGAAGGTGGTCTGACTGAGCGCATGCACGGCCTTCTGCAGAGCTTGCTTGTCCGGATCTTCCATACTCTTCACGAGTAGCGGTATCCGTGGAGCCACATCGTCGTTCTGCAAAAGTGTCGTCAAGCTATTCATGGTCTTGAGTGCCTGTTTCTGCACCTCAGACTTGAGATCGTGCATGCCGTTCTCCACAATGGGAATAAGCTCTTGCAGCTTCTTGCCCATGGCTTCTCGGATCACATCTTTGCTTTGCTCCAACTCTCTGCTTTCCATGCCCATTTTGGCGTCGTCGGCCATGCGGCCCATAAACTCGAATGCGCCAACCGCACCCTGCCATTTTCCAGTGTTCTTGCGTAAATATTGCTGCAGGAGTGGGAGAAGTCCGAAGACTTTGGCCTCCGCGCCGAGGTGTCCGTACAGCGCATCCAAAGCATAACGAGCGCCCTCCTTGATGCTCGACTGTCGGTCTGCCAGAGCGTCTAGCGCACAGCCGACAAGTGCAGTTTCCTTGACCAGGAATATGACTTCGCTCAGTCTCGACTTCGGCGGGAAGCGCTCGAAAATTGCGCCCAGCGCAAACATGGCCCCTTCCCTTTTTGCCGCATCTTTCTTGTTGGTGCTCGCCTTCACGATCTCTGGGAAGACGTTGTATGCGGTAAGACCTCGAAAGCCGACGCTGTTGAGCAGCAGATCTGTCAAGGCGTAGGCGGCATCCAGCGACTCCTGTGAAGTCTTGGACGAGTATATGGTGTGGGTGATATGCGCAACGTCGTCAGGAGACGGCGCCGCGCTCTTGCTAGCCACCATTACGGGCGGCATGGGCGGCGATTCGTGGTGAGGCATGCCTCGATAACTTCTGTGTAATTTTCGCCTTCTCTCGTGGGTGGGAAGAGGGTGTTTCCGCAAATTCGTCTAAAAGGCCTCGGACACAGCTTGCGGGTGGAATTCTGACCAGCTGAGACTGCGGCTTTTCACGACGCAGATCTGCCCAAATTTCGACGCTGTGTGTAATCCTGGCACAGCTGCGGCCGTGATAGGAATACAAAAAGAAAGGAGCGGAGATTTTGGCTGGCCGGCGAGTGTGAGGACAAAGGACCTACCTAATAGACTCGCAACAGAAAAAAGTTGCCCAGCCCGCCCTAATTTGGGCCACTTACACGATAAGATACGCGCACGGGCCGACTGTGTGAATAAGCAAGGGTCAAGTTATGATTATCGGTCTCTAGCAGGCGGAGGAAATGCAAACGACGTGACAAGAATCAGACATGTCAGCGGAATGGTCACGCCTGTCCATCAGTCAGGGTAAAATCAGGTGTCAGTCTTGCAAGTCATGTATCAGTACCACATGCTCAACGGACGAATCACTGGATGTTCCTATCCGCAATACAAAAGTCATTGATGAAATGGTTGTAACTGGGTATCTTTTGAAGCTTCGTTGGTGGACTTGTCTCATGTCTAAGAGTCCAGCCCAGAACCTGCCACTATATCGTGTGGCACATTAGGGCCTCGCAGTCCCATACATCATCCCGAATGCTCATGAAAGTGTCAAGCTCGCAGAAAATTAGCGGGTAGTGGCCTTGACCTTTGGTGCAGAGCCCTTGGCGCCCTGCTTGCTGACGTTGCTGCAAAACATGTTAGCCTTGTATTAGAAGGGTAAAATCATTGTGATTACGTACCGGCCAGTGGTGGCACCAGCAGCAGTCTTCGCGGCAGTCTTGGCCTTCTCGGCCTTCTTCTCGCTCTGGGTAGCGGCACGCTTCTTCTTGCCCTCCTCAATGGCCTGCTTGCGAGCGGCAGAGCGAGCCTCTGGCCTCATCGAACGGCGCTCCTTGATGACATCGAGGGAAGCACCAACGACGGCACGCTGGGCCTTGACCTGCTTGCGGCGGCGGGTCTTGGCTTGCTCCTGTGAGAGGGTCAATAACGCAACTCATGATATTTGCTCTCGCGACAGATCATACCTCAGAGATACCCTTGCGGCGCTGTCTTCTGCAGAGAACAGTCCATGCAATGCGACGTGGGTTCTTGCGCTGCAGGAAAAGCGACTCGCTCTTGCCGTTCTGGAAACGGAAGATCTTGCTGTCTGAGCGGACGAAGAGCTTGCCCTGTTTTAAAACTACCGTCAGCCCGGATCCTCACAAGCGATAAAACACCTCGGGTTTTGTGTAGACGGTAGGGCGGCGCAAAGGCCTGTATCCGCGAGACTTCCATCTCACCAGCCACACGGCATCAGACAGTGCATTGCGCAGCAGTCATTCTCGTGTCTATGGCTCCTCCTCTTCCAGGCAGCGTATGCCTTATTTTGTGTATTTGTGTGCGCGCGTGCACGGCGATGACGAATGATTCTATCGTACCTTGCCCGGGTAGATCTTCGCTCCGCTGAAGGTGTCGTCGTAGGTTCTCATTTTGGCGACGGCTCGTTGGGTGTTGGATGCGTGCTGGCAGGACAGAGGTTCAGCGTCGTGGGCGAAATGGGCCAGGGCAAGAGGTGCGCCAAGATTTACGGCTCTAGCCGCGCTAGCCAATCTCGCCGACTTCGAACCCCCGTGTCTTCTCACAGTTCACTCTTCCTCAACTATCACACGCGCGAAGACAACCGATATTGAGCAATCCCATGGGCTCGTGAATACGTAAGAGTGCTATCATCACGCTGCTCAAGCGACTCAAACCTTCGTGCATTGCGAGCACGGCCTGAACGAGCCATCGCGAAGATATCACTCTTGACGCAACGAGAGCATCTGCCATACATGTATTTCGCATCAGATGTCACTCCTCTTGGACCTATACTTGGTCTGAACCGCGGTGATTTCGCGATGGTAGTTTATGCTCACTAGTATTGCAGGTTTCGAGCTCGATAGTCGGCTCTCCGATGGATGGCTATGTGACTTGCGAACAATGCAGAACCCACGACCGACCAACGTTTGCGTACTGAGTAATCCCGGGCTCGCGTTCGACGCACGCAATCGTCTTCGGAAAAGCGGTCTGTTATATTGGTTTCCTAAAAATGGCACGACCGATTTGCTCGGCGCATTTCAAACGAGGTCCTAAAGCTTGGCTTCATCTATTCTGTGCTACGATTGCACCCAAGATCAATCCTTCGAATCTGTCCACCTCGGATTCAGCTTTTACTGTCTTCGATACTTAGTCCACAGGCACCTCAGAAGTTCTCTCAAGGTATTGAAAAACACGGAAATCTCAACGCCACACCGTTATGCAGTTTAAGGAGATGTCCTCCCAAAGCCACTCAGCTGGACGAGCAAGTCGCAAAGTCTCTTCAGCCGCAGCACATGGCACATGCAAGGGCCATTCGCCTAAGTACCTGGGGCATCCTAACGGTATACATATACGCCTTAGCGCTACCGGCCGCCTGATTGCTTGCCAGAGTTGGTCGAACGAAGTCCGATGCTACTCGCGGCAGCCGAGATCATGCTTCAAGGACGCATACATAATACATAAAATGAAGTCTAACTCTTCAGCCGCGTCCGTGAACTGATGCTTGCCTCTCCATCCTCAGCTGTTGCGCAAAAGCAGAATATCGACGACCCGCTCATGCTATAATTCAAACATAGATGCCTTGCAAATCTGGTTAAGGCTGGCACGATGCGAGTTGAATGGTTCAGACTGCCTCAGTCTGTTCTTGCCCTGGCCCTTACAGTCAACGCTTTCCATTATCCACGACAGGCTTTTACAAACAGCAGCACGATTTCCACTTCCACTGCTAGCAGCAAGGCTCCATTGATAAACATCAATCGGCTTGGGACAACTAACACATATATCTCAGACGAGACCTCAACAGCTACCAATACAACTATAGCGGCATCGAATGCTTTTGCAGACAATACGGCCTCTACAACGAAGGCGGCAAATACCACTCGTCCTGACAATGCTACGATCACCGCACGGCCTGAAGGGAGTTGCTGTTACATCCGCCCAAATGCAGTCGGCGTCAACAGCTGGTGGAGCTCGAGCATAGGAGTTCCTGTGCAGACAGTAATCACAACATGGCTCCAGTATAACCACACCCGATTCCCTGCCAACTCCACGACAATAAATGTGAAAAATGCAACGAGTATGGTTGGCTGGTACAGCTGGACTATCACAACTGTTTCAACTTCATGGCCTTTATCGACTGTTACGATGCCAACAACCACGATGACAGTCGCTGTGGGAGGCCCGACGTTCATTTACGACTACGTGACGAACAGCTCGAGACTTAGCGGAGTTCCAAACACACTGCCTCCTTCCAACGCGCAGATGTATGCGTCTTCTCAAGTCTTGCCGGCCACAACAATGGCATATGATCTGCAAAGCATGACATTCACGTCGCCGACGCCCTGGCTCTGGTATTCCCAGATATACATAGGAATTAGCGCGCAGTGCAATGCTACGACTCCAGGACATCCTGCAACAGAGAAAGCCATAATGCCAACGAGTACGGTCGTTCAATCCATCCCGAACGAAGACGGATCTGCCTTTGCATTTTCAAAGTACCTGGAAGAGCATGGCATGATAAGAGAAGGCGACGGATCGAATCTATACCATTTCACACTGCCTGCTGATCTGCCAAGTCTTTTGGCTGGCATACCTGAAGTTGCTGCAACTTGGCCCAATATTGGTAGCTGCACCAATTTGATTGGGCAAGGAGAGCCAACAGTTCATATTCCCGTTGACCAGCTGACTGTTATGAGCGATGTTACCATCACAATGAGGAACACGATCACTGATGGTGGCCAGCCGACGAGCACAACAGCCATAGACACGAGCCCTACATCTGCTGCACCTGGCTCTCCACCAGATCAACCTGCGGCGTCCGCAACCAATACCTCGCCCTCTGTCACTCCTGATGACAGCAATTCTGGATCGCAGCCTGATCAGACACAGCAGCCGGATGATACACCAGAACAGTCGTCAGGTCGGGAAAACCCAACCAATGTGAACACCGTGGGGCTAGAGACATTGATCTCAGCGATTGGCGATGCAGCGGACAGTGTATACGCAGGCAATGGAGCATCTCCTACGACTTTCGATGCTATCGGAGATGCGATTGCCAGTGTGATTGGTCTCGTTCAGAGCCAGGCTACCACGGAGATAGCACAACCTGGCGTCTCAGCCACACCAGTGCCGATTATCGTGGAAGACGACGCACCTGGACAATTTGAGTTCGAAGATCAAGCACAGCCGGTACCGGTCATCACTGCAGTTGAAAATAGCATATCTATAGGCCCGGATGGCACAGTTGTCATCATCAACAGTGCTTTGATGCCGACAGCAGCAGCCACTCCAGGAGTGACCATGGCTGGAAGCACAGATGTCGCAGGTGCCGCATTCGTAGTTGGCACGCAGACATTGCAGCCTGGCTCAGCGATTGTCAGCGCAGGGACCACATTTTCGCTGGGACAGGACGGGAGTGCTGTCGTTGTCAATGGCGTGACAATCCCAACATCTTCTGCGACCATAATTGACGTCCAGTACGCACTTGAAGTCGACTCGATCTCTGCTTCAATCACCATCGGAGGCGAAGTCGTTACTGCCGGCGCCGGCAACAGATATGTGGTTGAATCTCAGACCTTGGCGCCAGGCTCAACGATCGAAATTTCTGGAACGACGTACTCTCTTGCCTCCGACGCTGGCGATCTGTTTGTCAATGGACAAGCGACTCCCATCGACACTCCGGGAGCAACTGCATCCATATCAGCAGCGGTCGGTAGCATAACTGCAGCATCGAACACTTTGGGCTTCACAGCCCTGGGCCAAGATTCGGTCGAGATCGGAAGCCAAACCCTTGGATATGGCAACGAGTACGGAACGATTGTGATCGATGGAAACACACTAAGCCTTCTAAACCCTTCGCAAGTCTTGCTGGTCTCCGGTACCATAACGTCCACGCTAGATCTGAACCCCACCACTACCGTCGTGGTTACAAGGACTCAAGCAGCAGGCTCGAGTGCTACCCGAGAGACAGACACTTCCACGACTGAGAATCCTTTGGCGACAAGTAATGGAGCAAGACTGATCACAGAAATGCACATGTGCTTGGTGGGCTTTGTATCCGTCATGTTATTAATCTTCATGTCATAGAATTGAGTCCGACCGCAAGCCGGCCATACATGCTCACCAGATGGAGATGTCTTAAGTTGCAACCTTCACTGACTCTTCCTTCAACAAATCGATCGCCGTCTCCAGCTCATTCATATTTGCACCCATAACCGTCTTCGCCCAAGAATTATTCATTCCCTCCCGCACAATGCAAACTGTTATAGGAAGCTGATTGGGACTGAACTTGAACATGTAGCTCGTCTCGCTGGTGAAATCCATTTCTGCGAATTTTATCCCGTCCTGCACATGTTTCTGAGCTAGCTGTGCGCATCTCGGGCTAAAGGCTTTGCAGACAGGTAATGCTGAGTTTGAGACGTGAATGACAGTCGGTGTTGTCTTTGAAGCCGTCACAATCTGGTCGTGTTCAGCTCGGTTTCGAATTTGGATTACATTTGACATTTTGTCGTGGGTCGCGATGCTACAAAAGTCAGAGTCAATTGCGGAGAATTTACTACAAAATCTACATGGCTGTGTATGCCTCCGCTCGTCCACCGCGAGAGGAGTGAGAAAGCTGTTGACCCTGCGTCCAGAGCTGGAGATCTTGGCAAAACAATGACGACGAGGAGAGCTTGCTGGCCCTTTACACTTTCTCTTCCCAGACTGCAATGTCACTGCCCGAGACTGGGACGGCCATGGTAGCTATGTCTCTTTTCATAGGTCTTATGTTTGAAAACTACATGTACTGAGCATAGCGATATTGCTTGATTGACTCCTCCAAAACCTCCTCATCTCATCGTGTTACCATGGCAGCTCCAGCAGACGAACAGGCACAGTCACTGGGCTCGGCCAAAATACTGATCTCGATGCGATTCCTCAAGCTCGGCGAGCTACCTTCACATCCTCAACTCAAAGATACCGAGTCAAGCGCAGGCCCAGACTTGCAATCCTTCGTGCAATCTCTCCTTGACGAAGGGCATGCTTTCATCACAAACCAGAAGATTTGGCAGGATGCCGGGCAGAAGAATGCGTCTCCCGCGAAAGCACCTGTGAATATCACGAAACATTCACGGACTACACCTGGTTCAAAGAGCGAAGAGACGTGGTTTCAGAGGACCAGCTTGCATGAGAACAAAGCTGAGCCAGGCACGGCAACCTTCGATGAGTTTGATGCCGGCCTGAGAGAAGACCATTCCAAGAATGAGCAGGAATACACACCAGGTCTGGTGGAAGTTCACGAAGTCCTGAATTACAATACACTGCTTGAGGAAAAAGGCAGAACAGCAGGTCGATGGCAGAATGCAGATTTGTACAGTGAGTAACTTCACCGAATTGGTCAAGACCATGGTCCTTAGGACCATATGAGAGTGACATTGACCTGGAAGCACGCTTGCCTCTTGGATTACGTTACTGATTGAGTATGATATCTAGTGATGCAGATGCGCCACAAGGTGCCAACACCGCTCAAGAATCGCGTTTTCACGGTCATAGTCGCCGCTGGCAAATTCGAGAACGAATTCGTCGACGTACAGATACCTGTCGAACTGCCTGGCGACGCCAAATACAAGGAAGGCAACGCCGAAATAGTGCATGGAGTGTACGCGAGCGTGGAGCGGGGCTCGGTGGAAGACAATGGCACCCATGTGAAATGGCAGATGGCAACAGCGAGCGACGCGAAAGGAATCTTGCCGCCATTTATTCAAAAGATCGCGATGCCGGGGGAAATTGCCAAAGACGTCGGACGCTTCGTCGAATGGCGCCAGAGTTTGCGCAAGTAGCGATCATGGCTGTCCATGCGGAGCTTGAGAGGAACCAGTGCTTGCTGCGGCACTCGCACTTTGCACTGCATCGCTTGTCATCAAGGGAGAGGAATCGTCTCAAAACATGCCTGACCACGTGTCTTTGCATTCACGCTCTATCTCTATGCGTCCTATCGTTGCTCTTGCGAACCGACTCTATGTATCCTCACTCTCGCCGAGCTTCGTCAAGGAGGCCCTGCCTCTCCTCTTCGAGCCTGCGCTTTTCCGCATCTCCTCTCGATCCAGTACCAGCCTGGACGAAGAGCATGGCAACGGCGACCAACGCCATGCTCAACCACAATAATTTCAAAGCGTCCTGGTAGCCAGCGATGGCGATCTGCTTCTCCACGCCGTCGAGCTGCTCCACCAAAGCTGGAGATCCAAGAAGTCGTCTGGTGAGCGCGGCACGCTCCATACCCTGGTCAGCGAAACGGCTTTTGAGGGAAGTATCGAGCGTTCTGGTAAACAAACCACCTCCTATGGCGGCGCCGAAGGAGCCTGCGAACCCCCTAAAGGTTGCCAGAAGAGCAGTCGCCACATAGTGCGTCTCTTTCGGTGTAATGTGAAGAAGGTGTGCCAAGTTGTAATTAAGAGCAGCTCCGGTCGTCAGTCCGCACAAGAAGACTACAAGAATGAACGCCCAAGCAGGGCTACTTTCTTTGCTTAAAGCAGCCAGCACTGCAAGTGTTACAGGGAAGAGCCCGTACCCAGCCAGAGTCGGGAAGTAGAAGGAACCTGGACGCTTGACGTGAAGCCAGCCTACGAGAAGACCTCCAGCAGCAAATCCCGCATTTGTAGGAATGAGCATAGCGCCCGCGCTTGATGGGGCCCACTGCCTAACGGCAAGAGCGTAGGTCGGGGCGTAAAAGAGCACACTCCATCGAGCCATCATGAAACCGACCGTGCCCAGACACGTCAGAAGAAGGCCTCTTGACTTCAACAAGGTGACTGGAATGATCGGGTCGTAGGCTACGTATACCTCGTTGGACACGAACAACATAGCCACCATCACTGACAGCACCAGCGGCCAAACAGGAATGTGCTTGGGCGCTGATAGGGCGTAAAGCATAAGGACCAGAGCTGCTGTGAGTGTGATCGCCCCAGAATAATCGAGCCGCTTCAGTCTCTGCCAGGTACTCCATTCCTTTTCGGATTCGTCCTGGTTACCTGCTGTGAACGTCATTGGAATCGCCAGAAGTAGCACCAGCCCGCCGAGTAATGCAATTGGTGCTTGTAACCAGAATAGAGCTCGCCAACCGATTATCGGCAGCAATGCTCCAGCGACAGTTGCGCCTACCGCGACACCAAATGTATAACCTGAGTTCAGCAGGCCGATGCCAAGACCCCTTCGTTTACTTCCAGTAAGTTCGAGGACGATGATGATGGAAGCTGTGAATACGCCACTAGCACCAATTCCAGTGACCGCTCGACCAACAACAAAGCTATTGAAGCTGTTCGCAAACCCGGTCATCACAGAGCCAAGGGCCAGGAAGATTGAGCTGACGAAGATGGACAGTCGTGGGGAAAAGACACTACTAAGCTTTCCCTTCAGAGGCCCAAGAGCGGACATCATAATTAGATAAACTGAAGTGAACCAAGATGTCTTCTCGAAAGCATCCAGGTCATCTGCGATGGCCGACTGAATCGTCGTGAGCATGGAAATGTTTGTCGCCTGGACGAAGATCAATGCTCCGAGCGCGAAAACAACGAGACATCCTCGTGAAAAGCTAAGGGTCTGGTTCGCTTCCGTGTGCTCATCTAGCGGCGACCTCAGAGCAGGACCGCCTTCGTCCACAGATGTCTCCTCAGCATTCTCAAGACCAGAGGGTGCGGGAATCAACCGCGTTGTCTCGCTTGGTGGTGTAGTTGACCCAGAACGAGACCTGGACTTGAATGAGGACTTGGCGAGCCTTGATGAAGAGACTGAATCGCTCAAACCTGGCCCATCCCGCTGTGTACCAGACATGGGATTATACTTGGCAGCCTGATGTGTCGCGTGATGCGGCTCAAGTTCTATGCCCAGAATGGTTGAGCAAGTGCCACCTGGATGTCGCGTGGCCTAGCAGATCCAGGAACCAGCGGAGCAAATAACTTGCAAGGTTCTTCAGATCGTGGCAGGGTAACGATGTTCAAGCACCACTTTCCAAAGTCCGATGAATCGTGTCGACGAACTTGATGCGACGACGATACCATGCCAATGAAATGACTGAAGGCGACTGTGAAGATGTGGGCGCTGCTTTCAGATTACAAATCCAGGAATGGCATAGTGGATCTACTTGTGCAAGGGTAATGCAAGGGCCATTCTGTCATCCGAGTGTCAACCTTCTCCATCCACTTCACCTTGGATTGGATGTTTCTCTGATCACATACACACTCCGCATCAATATACTGCGCCAATCTAGCTTGCAACATCACAGCAAGCAATGGAAATATTAATTGCGAACATGAGATCGACCTGACCTCTTACACGGCACAAAACTCCGAGAAATCTGCTGGACGGCGAGACGGCACCTTGTTGCGGAGCAGAGTTGCGGGGAGCATGATGCTCTCACAGCATCTCCAGCGATGTTCGCGGAACTAATGTTCGGAACGTTACTGCAGCAGCGTCTGATGATGCCGTGACGTCTGGCTGATCTGCGACATTCTTGTATGGGCCGAGTCATCCAGGCTGACCTTGTCTACCTCGTAGGTTTCTCGGTCGCTGCCCAAGTGCCGATTGTCTCGATGGATCTCTGGTTTAATTGACAGCTACTTGTTCTCGATGCTAATCGGACTACTGCAACTTCTAGCTACATTCGCGACACAGACTTGGAGGAGGAACGGACATCGGAGCCATGGCTAGGCAAGAGCTGAATGTTGGGATCGTGGGTGCTGGCATAGGAGGAGTCATGGCTGCCATTGCCATTGCAAAGACAGGAGCCAAAGTGACGGTGCTTGAAGCAGCGGACCAGCTAGGAGAGATTGGAGCAGGGATACAAATGACGCCAAATGTGGCCCGACTGCTTATCAAATATGGCGTTGACAAGGTGCTTGGTAGCAATCTCGTCCGCTATAAAGAGCTCAACCTGCGAGATAAAGATGGTAAGAAGATTGGGTATACATTGATTAGCCGCGTGGAACAAGCGCTTGGCTTGCCGTGGTGGCTGGTTCATAGACACCATTTGCATAGCGGCCTTGTCGAGGTTGCACGTGCGAATGGCGTTGACCTGATAATTGGAAGCAGAGTTGCCAGCCTCGAACAACAGAACGAACGCCGGGTTAAGGTCACCACTGAAAAAGGCTCTGCATTCGTCTTCGACTTGGTGATAGGCTCAGATGGGCTTCAGTCTGTCGTGCGGCGAACACTCTTTCCGAACATCAAGCCGAGAGCACCTACCGGAAACTGCGCTTACAGGGCCATCGTTCCGTACGACGAAGTTCGTAAAGATCCTCGGACTAGAGAACTTGTTGAGGACGAGAATGGCGACCTTATTCGTACCATGGAAGTCTGGATGGCGCCAACCGGATACATTATTTCTTATCCGATTTCTGATGCCAAGGATTTCAATATGGTTCTCAGTCACTTTCGGGAAGCGCCAGTCGAGAGTGTTCAGGAGGTGTCGGTGGATGAAGTTCGCAAGGAGTATGAGTCGTACGATCCGCGAATCAGGCGCGTCATTGATATGATCAAGCCTCCCATTTCTCGTTGGCCGCTGCTAGTGACAGGTCCTCTACCTTCTTGGTCGAGCCCGGAACGGAATATCGTCCTTATCGGGGATGCTGCACACTCGATGACAAACCACATGGTGAGTGACTGCGCAAGTGGCTGCTATTGGAAGAACTTTGAAGGTGTTAGAATTCGCTAACACTCATGCAGGCCCAAGGCGCAGCAACGAGGTAAGTAATGAAGGATATAGTTTGTCTTAACTTTTCGGCTCCGTTTTGACAGCAGTAGTATGGAGGACGGCGCTTTCCTGGCACGATGTCTGGCCAGTGTAGTCAGTGGCCGTGTGAGCTTAGCAGAAGCCATTCAGATCTACGAGAGGGGAAGGATGCCCAAGGCCAGCTATAAACAGCAAGTGTCCTACCTTAATGGCTGGCTGTGGCATCTGGATGGCGCAGCGGCAGAGGCGCGGAACAAGGCCATGCAATCCGAGTTAAGTGGCGAAGTTCTGATGAAGAGCCCCAATCTGTATGGAGATCCCACTACGGTAGTGGAGTGCTACGGGTATGACGCCGAGACCCATGCGGATGAGGAGATCGCCAGATTCCTGAACCAAGATCAGCCTGTGAGAGATGCAAAGACTACCGTGACGAGTTCGGAGGCTCAGAAGATCGCGAATTGGTTCTTGCCGGAGGACCAGAAGTTCAAGGTTTCGCCACATTTGTAGGTATACTGCAAGCCAATAGATGCTAGTCCTGGATGCACTACAGTATCGAGAACATCGAATGCAATACTGAGGAGAAGTATGTAGGCGAACTTCGCGATGCCATATGCGAAGCCATATGGATGGTGATGTGGATTCTAAGCACAAATTCCTGTTGTTACGCCGCAGGGCGGCATAAAGAGGCGTCAACTGTGACAATTAGAACTTGCCACTCCGGCGCTGAACTCGTGAGAACAACGTGCATGCACATGGTATTGATCAAGCACATGTCTTGGCGTGCTAGTAGTCGAGGTTCTCGGACTCTCGCGTTCGTGAATTCTTGCAGGGAGGGGGATAGTGAGATGTTCGTGGAGCTGTTTGAAGTTGCTCGGAGTGGCCGGTGGCTGAAGTCAATTCGTGTGATCAGAGCCATCTGCGAGCCATGAGATATAGGCGCATGCTCGCCGAAGGCATCTGTTTGGGCTTGAATGTATGTAGACTATGCCAATCTCACCGATAGCCATCTTCCACGTCGATGGCGTTCCGGCGCCCGGATAGAGAGAGAGTGCGGAGCACTGGGAGCAGAACCTCATCTCTGACGCACGTGCCAGTCTCGGCGGCGGCCCGTCTAGACCCTCTCTTCGCTAACAACTGCTTGTGACTGCGTTGCGTCGACATCCTCACATGCAATGCAGACAACTGTGAGCGAGCGGTCACCACGACAAGTGGCCATGTCTCGGAATGTGTCTGCAACTTCACCATAACAATCACAACAACACCACTTCATCCCACACAGGGCGCCGGCAAGAGCAGAAGCGAGCAGTGGTTTCCGAGTTCCTGGTCGGGCAGTGCCATATGCGCCTGCTATTCTTGTCTCATGCCACAGACCTCAGAGCATTCTTCTCACTGTACATTTGTACACGAAAAAGCAGTTTCAGCAACTTCAAGAGAGGCCGCATCGAGACACTAAAAAGTACGAAATGCGACCCACCTAAAGGAGTTGAAGGCAAACACACGGAACGGCAAGGCAAACTGCCCTAATTTGCATGCAGGTGGCGTTGCGCCTTGAAATGCCTCCACCAAGCACTATGCTTCTCCAGCACATCTGCATGAATACAGCATGTCCCTGCAAATGAACGTGAAGGTCAGGAAAAGAACGTCTCAACGTGGTATGTGTACCTCTTTACTTTGCAGCCAGCCTTCAAGTCGTGGCCGCGTATGGCAGTCGATTGTGGCAGTACATCCGCTTTTGGACCCCAAATCGATGTCGACGTGCTTCATGCACTTGGCAACCGACGTGCCAGGGCGTCCGTGGACTTCCACTCTTCTGTCATCGGGCCGGACGGTCCAGCTTGCAACCGACCATGCCGTCTGGCTCTTCCCTGAGGCACTGTGCATGACCCAAGCCCATGCATCGCGCCTCCAGATCGCTGGCGGCCGCTTGGGTACAGATAGGCTCTAAATTACGTGCTGCCTCAAGCGCCCTCGAGCGGCCTTCATGAGACTGGCGCATATCCCTGCTTGAGCTCGCTTGTTGGTCGGACGAAAATGGAGAAGAGCGTCAACTTCGCAGCTTTGTTCGGCGGGCTAGTTCTCATTTGCTCCAAGCTTCACCGGTGTCCACGCTGGCTGCACCAGGCGATGGCCTTTGCTGGACAGACTTGACCAGATTAACAAAACCTCGAGGTACAGGGGTACTTATGCGGTTCTGTGTTGAGATCCACTCCTAGCAGCGATGCGTGATGCTTGACAGAGATCATAAGAAAGCTTTCCGCAGTGGGCAGTGCAGCAACAGCTACTTCGATATCATAGCAATAACCTTTAGTCTTTTCGTGCCTGTGCCTGATCTTGCGGCTTCGCCTCTTTGAACGGCTGCGACCGCGCATGCACATACTCGTCAGTCAGCCGCTGCGGCCTCTGTAACACCCACCCTTGAGTGTCTATGGCAAGACGTTGATAAGTGCTATATTGCATCGAAACGATCATCTTCCATCGAAGCAATACCATCAAACGATTGAAGGACCCAGATCATTCCCAGCACCCTTGCAACAAACATTAATTACCACCGAGCTGGACTGGACGCCATCGACGCTTTCAACCATTGACTCGACTTAAACCCTCGACGCGCTCTCCGCATCGACACCACAATAGACATTCACTGTCATCATGACATTCGATCAACGCTTCCATGCGGGCTTCCAAGATCCATGGAATGACCAATGCCGAAATGATAGCTTCTGTTCTATGGACATACAGGATACACCTGAAGAACGAGGCCGCATATCATCATCACCTTCAATGTCAAGAAGTCCATCGGTCTTGCCAATACGCCGATATCTAAACGAAGATGAACGGTATCTGTCCAACATCAACGATGGTCCACTTGCACATCCATTTCCTGGGCCGGTTTGCAATGCTTCTTTACTGCCCGAGGTATCCAATATGTGGCGACGTTACAGCTCTCCTGCTAGCAGTGGTGACACTTCGGAGTCATTTGATACTGGCCACAGATCTGGCAGTCGCCATCGGAGCCCATATCCTTTCTCGGCAGAAGTCATGGGGCTTGGGTTACCACCATCTGACTATGACAGCAACACTTTGAGCTATATCTCTGGAGGCGCGAGCTTTCTGGAACGTCACGACTCTCACGCCGACATATCCTGCGTTGCTCTGCCTGAGATACAAAAGACTGCGGATAGTCAGGACGAGAGCTTCAGCTTCGAGGCAACACCGTTCTATCCTTCCTATGGCTACGGTTCCTGCGCCCAAGAAGGATACCAGGTACAAGCGGAGGAAGGATACCAAGCACAGCCGGAGGAAGGATATCATCCGATGCCCTCCGAGCATGACAGCACATATTACAGCACTCCAAGTTCAGATCAACATTCTGTTTCACTTCCGCGCAACAGCTCAGAGGAGCCGGTCATACGTCGGAGGCGCGCTCCATCGGTGGGCGTTGCGTCTGGCCGAGTTCGTAAGCAACGCCCTGCCTCCAGGCGAGCAGCTTCACATCAGTATATCAAAGACGAGTATAGCGATGATGTGCCGGCAGAAGCGGACACCAGTCGTTCATTTCCATGCCCTCTTGCCATATACGGTTGCACCTCTACCTTCAGCGCGAAGAACGAGTGGAAGCGTCACGTACAGACTCAACACCTTCGGCTCGGCTACTGGAGATGTGATCAATGCGCACAAGGTGATCGAGTAGATCGCAAGCCAAACGACTTCAATCGGAAGGATCTCTTCGTACAACATGTACGGCGGATGCATCCATTGCATAGGACTTCTCCTTCCAAGAAGAAATCTTCTCCAAAGGCGCGCGGTGACGTCCCGGATGAACACTACCTCAACAACGAAGCCAACAGATGCTACCGTCGCTTACGCGATGCTCCGGATAGCAGCAATTGTATATTCTGCGATCAGCACTTTCACGGTGCCTGTAGCTGGGAAGAGAGAATGGAGCACATCGGAAGACACATGGAGAATATGAAAAAGGACTTACGTGAATCTGTCACGCCAACTTCCTGGCGACGAGACGAAGAGATGGAGCAATGGCTGTTGCAGGCGCGTATCATAGAACGTTACGGCGATCGCTTGATACTTGTCGATGGTAGCGCAGGGAAGTGAGACATTTCACGAGTGAAGGAAGAGGTGCAGATACGAGCGAGTTTGAGCGCACCATTTTCGATTCGGCATATTCGCGCTCTCTCATTGGCAATGCTATGCGTGTTTTAAAGGAGATACCCATGGTCGTTGGTAAATACCGGTTGTTGGCGTTGACATAACGACATCTTTAATGTAAATGGATCGTTGGTAATGGCAAAATTGTTTTCCATCAACCATCGTTGCCATTTAATGTGAGATCGATGTTGAACCACATACAGGCGCTGGAGATCTCAACGACTTCATGAGCATGCGATATGATAAGCAGTAATGTGCGCGCTCTGCGTTCAATTCTCGAGACTAGACTGCTGTCCGCGAACTACGGACCTTTGTTCGTACGTCAGAGCGGAATTGTCCACGTTGACCGCCTTGCAAATGCTGTGCAGGAACTGAAGCCGAGATCTTGCTACGAAGCAGTCGATACTACATTGTCTTGCGATCCTCCCATCTAAGTCCCTTGCAATCGTGGACGTTGGCACATCTGCAGTGTCCGTCGGCTTGCACGGCAAAATCGCTTGGAGATCACGACTATTGCAACCCATCAACGACAACAATGTCATTCGTGTGGTGCTCAAATTAGACAGACCTGAGGCAGAGCAGCATCTCCAAGCTACCAGCCACCACACACGCGACGAGCTCTAGAATAGCTCGATGCAGCTGCAGGCCGTTGCTATTCATGTCTCCGCCCCCACGAGACAGAACCTCATTTCACTGCACCACTTTTGTGGATAAAGTGATTGAGCAGAGCAGTTGTGACATGCGAAGTTGTGTTTGCAAGAGGATCGCTGTCAAATCCTTCGAATCTTCAGGGTTGTCGCTTCGGAGCAGTTCTCGATCTAGCCGGGTCCTACAGCATGTACACTCGCTTGTAATGTTGTCTATCGATCCTCACCGGGTCTAGCCTGAGGTCGGCTCATCTTGTGACCACGCCATGGAGTAGGTAGATGGCAGGGCCTTCATTAGGACATGCGCAATTTGCAGCTCATCACAGTCGAGAGCCTGGTTTTTTGTCACCGCTTGTGTCTCCTGTCCACTTCGGATGTTATGTTGATCATTCCGGTGATGCACAAATTACCACGGCGCTTGCAAGGGCTCTGCACTTTGGGTTCTACGCCCCATTTTGCGGAGTTTAAAGTTTGGTATCTGATCTTCGACAAGGGCTCAGTGATTGGATTGAACGAATAGGCGCACTTGCCGCAATAGAATAGATCGTGACAATCTCAAGGCAGGGAATACCGGTCAAGAAGGGCGAGTGTCTACGCCCAGTAGCTTGGGTAAATTTCGCTAGAATGGGCGATCGTCTACCGCAGAACTATCCCTTTGCTATTTTTCAACGTAGAAGGCTAATTTCAGCCGCAGGAGATAGGCTCTCGGATGGTAACGATTATAGTTAAGCGCGAGGCATTTCTTGGCGCCGTTAGACAGGCTTCTCGACTATAGGCAGGTCGATATTATATAGATTAGTAAGACCGAGCCGCTATAAGTACTATAAGGATTACTAAGTAGGTAGATTATTAACTAGCGCTAATAATAAGAAGCCTCCTATAAGAGGCGAAGAAGGGTATATAGATACTAGTACTATAGTACCCTCTTCGTTACCGCCGCCCTTACCTCCGCTATTACCGCGAATACCGCTAATTAGTCGAGTTATTATACTATAAGATTGTCGCGATTATTAGGGCTCTTCGCCGCTATTAGTTATTAAAATTAAGGCTCCGAATAAGGTAAATATAACTAAGTTTAGAGCCCTATAAAGGAGGATTACGGACCTCGAAGATACTATAGTACGGCTCTTTAATCGATTAGGTATAATAGTTAGTAGAAGACCTTATAGTACTATATAGAATATAGACTAATAGGGTCGATATAAGGGGTACGTAGGTCTATAGACTACGTAGTAGAAATAAGTAAGGCGTAGATAGTTAGAAGTAGACCTTCTTATATTATTCTCGAAGTAATAATACTAGTAAGTTAGTCGCTATAGGTCCTTATAGCGAATAGCTTCGTAGCTTCTAGGATAGCGGCGTATTACTAGTAGTACGCTAGCGGATATAATATAGCTATTTCTACGCGAAATACTAGTATTTCCTTAAGGTTTAGATCTATATACGTACTAACCTATATACTTCCGCTTAACGCTAGCTTTTAAGGTATTTAGCTTAGTAATAGTATCTAGATCTTACTTATAATATCCGCTTAGAATAAGGTACTAAGCGAGCCTTAATCTAAACTAGCGCTACGAGAATATTAGCTTATCCTTTATATACTTTAAACGTAGGCCTAGTAGTACTATAGATTAGCGTAGGTAAAGCTTATAGTATAGAATATAGGTATTAATAATAGCTATATCTAGTATATTAAAGAATAAGGTAAACTAGGCTCTTACTAACTTTAGCTAAGTACTATAATAAGACCGTAATTAATTATAGATATTAACGCCGCCTATAAAGAGATTATAGTCGATCGACTATTATAGTACCGCTAGCTTAATACGGCCTAATCCGTACTATACGGTCTCTCTTAGTCGCTTTACTAGTATACTTTATCCTCGAGGTTTCTAATACTCTTTATCTTAGAAAATAGAAGGCTAGTATTATAAGGGGCTAGGTATATAGTAACGTATAGGATACCCGTTAACCGATAGATCGATAGAAG